>VZSE01010145.1:282023-565985 GCA_013398275.1 Promerops cafer | reverse complement strand
CGGGCGGCTCTGGGACGCGGGCGGCTCTGGGACTCGGGCGGCTCTGGGACTCGGGCGCTGCGGTTGCCCAGCGCGTCCGTGCGTCTCCGGACCGCGCCGGGGGAGGCTGGGAAGCAGCAGCGTCCCATCCAAGGGAGTGCTGCAGCGACAGGAGTAGCAAGGCGGCTCTCACTCAGTGCGCAATTGGGAGCACGCGGGTAGCAGTTCTGGAGAGCGTTTTTGTTGTGTGGCGCTTGGGACTTCTTCCTTTCTAAAGGTAGCTGTCTCAGGGAGAGCAGTCATTCCAGGTCACTGGTGAATTTTATCTTCAGCCTTGCTAAGAGCTGTATAGGCTTCAGGTTACAGCTGTAAGTTAATATATTTTGAATTTAGCTTGTTGGTTGCCTCGGTCAGTCTTGAGCTCTGCTAATCTAAACTCTTGGCTTTTTTCTGCTTTGCTTGCAGGTCAGAATGACCCCTTTTTGTGCTTATTTCCAATACTCTTAGTCTTCTCTGAAATGATCCTCTTTCCTTTTCTCCTCCTACTTTCAAATGTCCACAGAAAATAGAGTCTGCGATTAAAACTCTGAAATTAATTAATTTTTCTCTATTTGCTTCTTACTTGCCATAAATGAGTGGATGGTCTCTACCTTCAATCTTTTCTGTAAAGGCTCAGACCAAAGGTGGGGTCAGGAGAACTGCATACACACAGACCTTGTGCACACTCACACACAGACTGATGTCGAGGCTGAAACCAGCCTCACATTTGGACAACGCTCAGCAGTTCCACCAGCGTGACATCTGAAATTTCAGATGGATGTGGTGTGTCCTGCTGCTGCTCTGCCTGTGCTGTTGCTGCTCACCCCCAAGTGCTTGTGGTTCAGTGCTGGCTGGAAGGATTCCCATGGTGGTATCTTCTGGGACTCGCTTTGTAAATCACTCTGGGCTCAAGCAGAGCAAAATAATGCTATATAAATACATGTTGTTACTGGTGAAGAGATAAAATTATCTTCTGCTTACCAAGTGCCCCAGTGTCTTGTCTTGATGATAATTAGCTGGTGACATACACATTGAGTCAGTGCTCTAGGATTTGTGCCCGGAATAAGTCACAGAAACACAGCAGCTTTAGTATGGGAGAAAAGGGTGAACGGGGCTTTTTTTTCTTTTTTTTTTTTTTTCTTCTGGATAAGATATAAAAACTGCCCAGAGCTGGCCCTGTTCAGAAAAAGCGAATCAGTCTCTTAGAATTCTTTTTTTAAGATGTCAACTTCCCTCTCATACACTTCTGTGAAGACAAAGACTGTCTTAACATCTGTATTGAAGTCATCATTAAAATAAAAGGAGATCTGTAGACATCAGCTCTAAATCGTCAAGAAATAGCTTGTGGGTAACCTTTGACACAGCTGAACCTACTTGAAATGAGCTAGAGCTGGATTCACTGCCTTCAGTGAAGCCAGTAGGTGGACTAGAGGTCTCTTCTCCCTCTGTCTCTCTTTCCATCTCTTACAGTGTCAGCTTCTAGGAGGTAAAAGTGTTCTGGCTGAGTGATGGAAATGCATTTGGATGTGTTCTTAAATAGACATTTGTTTTATGTCTGAAAAGAATAGGTTGGTCTTAATAGTGTGGTACTGGGGGATTTTAAAGGTATTTTGTGAGGCAGTTGTCAGCATTACAAAAACTATTTTAACCAATTGTTTAGGCTGGAGGAACAGCATGGAGTAGCCATTGTGTGTGGTTGCATGCTTGTTCTCCAGAATTAACAGGGAAATGCTAGATAAAAATCTGCCTAATTTTACATAATGGAATTTCAGCATTCCTGTGATCTGACTTCGAATTCCTGCTGAGTTTCTACAGTGTAACAAAAATACTAGTTTGCTGTTGTTAATTTTAATTTCTAAGATGCAAGGTTTTAAAAGGAGCTGAAAGTATTCAGCATCTCATGGGGACAAACTATGAGTCTTACTAATGAATCCAGCAATTAGTGGTTCATTGTGCCTGCCAGCAATTTGGCCCCAATACTGGTCCTGATGGTGATTTCATTTCTGCTGGTGTGAATCAGGAATAAGATCTGAAGTCTGTGCACCAAGGGAGGCTGAATACTTTCTTCATCACTCCTCTGCTTGTGTTCTGCATTCAGCAGCAAATAAAAATAAACATAGGTAGGGTCAGTATGGATACATATATATATATATATATATACAGAGAGAGAGATAAATATATAACATCAGTAGTAGTTATTAAAGTTAAAGGGTTGCAAATGGTGGTGCTGCCATGCAGTTTCATAAGCATGTCTGATGTGTGCCCAGTTTGCATAGAATAATCCCTTTTCATAGGTGAGAGGTTGTCTTGTCTCCAATTTTGTAAGAGAACTGAGACAAAGGGGTGAGCCTTGGCTTTCTCTAGCCATGTGCTCTTGTGCAAAACACTGGAATTTATATTGGGTGATATTTTATAATAACTTCACAAAGATGTTAGTGACCATGTACAGAGGGTTAGATAAGGAGTGACTCACCCAAATTCACAGAGAAAGTTTTTTGTAAAGTCAGGAACTGAACCTGAGTCTCTTTGGCATGACCTAAGGAATCAGCATTTGAAAAAAGGCACGACTGCAACAATTCCCAACCATTCCCAAGAGATGTTCTCTCAAGTAGTTGACCCCACATATGGGATCATGGATGGGGTATAAATATTAAACAAATTCTTCTACGAGTGCAGTATTTACTGAAGGAGCATGTGTTGGCTTTGAACATTCCCTACAGTACCTTCAACTCCCTCCAGTTTCTGCAGCTGCTGATTAGATTTCATCTTGCTGCTGAAAGGAGGAGAGACGTAAAGATATCCAGCAAGACCGAGCTGTAAAATCATTTTGATTTTCGTGATCTGGGGTGTTGTTAATAGCATGCAAGCATTAAAGACAGATGAGCTTTGTATTGATAGTTTTCCTTTGAAAAGCTATTAGTTGGAAAAACAAATTGTCAAGCAGGTCATATCTACAGTTGCAAAACATATTTTGACATTTTTGTTTCAGCTGTGTGTATCTATAAATAAATACAGTGTATATTATCTTTGCACTGCATATTCCTAGGGCTGTACTTGCTGCCTCTCTTAGTGAAGAATCGACCTAGGCTACACAGAGATATCCAGAGTCAGAGAAAGCACAGGTGTTTCTTGAAAAGGAATTTCCTAGCCCCCTGCCAGTTGTCCAAGCTGTTTGAAATCTCTTTTCTTTCAAGGTCTTTGGACTTGTTTCTTCTAAAGTTTTCAACAGCTGGGGTGGTTTCTTTGTGGAGGGGGAGAGGAGTTGGTTTTGTGTTGTCTTTTTTTCCCCTGAATCTTAGCAACTGTGAGCATCTCTGCCTCTCCTGCCTGACCACAGCAGGATGAGGGGTCTGTTGCTAATTTGTTTTGATATGGTTCACTTTGGTCTGTATTCTTTTTGAAATTAATTCCTTTTGCAGGTGTGGGGTTAGAGGTGGTGGTGTGCTCCCAGCGAAGGTGTCATCCACCACAGAGAGGAGGTGGGAGGCTTTGATCACTGTGGCTTCTGTTTTCTTGTTGTTCATTTAAAATGTACCAGTTTGTAATGCTGTTTGGCTTTGCAGGTCCTTGTTTTATTTCCTTCCAAGTCTTTCCCCATCCTTTCAGGTTTGTCGTTTTTTTATTGCTGTTCATTCTGCTGGGGGTTATTCCTTGGAAGGTGGTGACTCGAGGTTCAGTTTAGGCAGCAACAAAATCCAGTCCAATGTCTGTTTCCATTTTTTAAACGGCCTTGTTATAGGTGGAAGAGGGCATTAATAAGGACACAACTGCACATGTTCAGCCTTCTGGGTTTTATTGGGTCAGAATTATGCAGAAAGGATTAAAAAAAATTAGCTGGGGCACAGACCACTACAGTTTCTACCCAGCACAACTTCAGGAATGTATAACCACAGATCAAACTGTCTGACCTCTGTCTGCTTTTTTTGCTGCTTGTTTTGAAGCAGCTGGATGTTTTAGGAGGTTCAGTACAGTATCAAAGAAACTCCCAAACACTGCTCTGAGGGAGTGCCTCTGCTCTTCCTTATGACTCAGCTGTTCACTCACTGTGTGAGATTGGGCAAATCATTTAGCCACTTTGTGCCTTATTCTTCCCAGCTGTAAAATAAGGCAAAAGCTGTCAGAGTAATTATGAGCTCTAATTAATTAATAAATCCTGTGGTACACTGGAGAAGTGATTTATTTTCCCTCTTGTACTTTACTGGTTGCCATGTATTTCAGTGGGGGCAGTTTGGGAGAAGCAGTCTTCATAGGAAGAATCCTTCCCTTCCTTTGCCCCACAATTTTTTTATCCTCTCTAATGATTTTTACCACACGTGATGTGATTTTCATGGTTAAAATTGTGAAAAATCAGCTGTCATCTTCCCCTGCAGATTTGCAGTGTCTGCATCAGTCCCTGCTGACCTGTGCCTAAATCACTCCTCCTGCTTAGCCTCTGACCTGAGCACTTCATTAATAACATTACACAGGTTGAATGAACAGGTGAGGCAGTGATGTGAGAAATTCAGCTGAACAATAGATGTTAGATGCAAAAAGCTAACAGCAGGACCCAAGTTTGGCGTGAAGGACAGACAAGGAGAATCCCAAGGGAATAGTCTTCCTGCACTGGCTCATGTTTTATCTTTACTCAGCATGGACCCTTCTCATTTCAGGACCAACCTGGCAAGATTTGCTCAGAAGCAGCTTCACTGAGGCTTTTTTGTGTATGAGGCTGCTGATGTAAATTTTCACTCACTTAGAGATGCAGAATGGGAAGGAGGCTTTTCATTATGAGGTGCAAGTAAATGCTAAAAGCTCTTTGCTCCTGCAGTTTATTTTCATGCTGTACTGAAAGTCCTCTTACTGGATCCTCTCAGCAATGTGGTGAGCAACTCTCACTTCTGCTGGCTCCAGTCAAACAGAAAAGTAAATGCCCAATTAGAAGGGTAATGGTGATAGGACTAAGTAATCTAACAAATGCTGGAAGTTTGGGTCTGGACTGGGGTAAGCATCCATAAGTCATCAGGTTTCCCCGGAGGCTGGTGTGACTGAAAACTCGTGGTAAGGAAAATGAGCCTAGAGATCTCCTACTGGCTGCTTTCCTCAAACACATTGAGCTGTTTGTCTGTGGAGATTACTAGCAGAGTTCACAAGGCTGGTTGGGCATTGTGACAGTCCAAAGGCAGCCAGAAGCTGCAAGTGTGGTTAGGAGGATATGTCTCTGAAGATTTGCAGAACTGAACAAATGAATTTTCGGTAAACACGTACCAGGCTGTTCATTCTGCTAAGCTGCATGTCCTGGTGTATGCTGTTGGCCAAGCAGCCTGCCTTGTGCTCCTCAACACCCCAGAGGGCAAGGTCCAAGTGCAGTCTTTCCTGAAGACCTCTAAAGAGTTGCTTGTGTGTGCAGAGGTCTGGCCAGATGCTACACAAAAGGAAGGCCTTTACCCCAGGTAAAGATATATAAATATAAAGATATATATCCCCCTTGGATATAGACTTTGAAGAGCAGTTCTGTGGTTCTCTCCCTAGACGCTGCTTTTAGGCTGCCCTGCAGCTGAAACATCCCATTCTTCCATGTCTGAGATAGCAGGAGCACTAAAATGATCCTAGAATTTTGTGTTCTCTCCTCTATGATTTCAGCCTCTGCGTTCTGTGCCTTAGGGAACAGGTACTATAGAATAAGTGCTGTGCATTGCATGCAGAGGTTGTGGGGTGGAGGGGCAGGGGTCTGCCGTGCTCATAAACAGGTCATTGGCATGCTCCTCTCTTGTTCTTCCTGTATCTGTTTGGGAATTCTGCATGCAGCTGTGGAAACAACACTGCTAAGTACAAAGTGAAAACCACCCAGCAGCCCTCTGGTTTTTACTGGGACAACGTGCAGACCAGACAAAATCAAAGCTTGGGGTTTTCAGGGCAGCAGATTAGTCCTTATGATGGCTGCCTTCTTTCCTGGCAGCTAGGCTTCCTGTAAAGAAAAAGGGAAGGGGAGAATGTTTGGGATCTCTCTGAGAGGAAAAGTCCCCAGAGAATACCCTCACGGAGAGCCCCTAGTGCTGCAGAAGAAGGCTGGGGGACAGGTCCTCTCTGTCCCAGGTGCTGCAAAACAGATTCACTTGCTATGTTCCTGCACCACTTCTCTCCATGAACAAGAATGGGGACTGCAGCAATCCTCCCTGTGTATAAATCAGCCTTTGGGAGTACTTTACTCATTGAGTAGTCCCCTGTATGCAGACCAGAGAACAAGAAGAGTATTTGTCACAAGTGTAAGGCAGCTCAGTTTCCCCCGTGTTTTGAGTCCCCTGAATAAGAGTATTTGGGCAGTATCAGTAAAATGCTAACTTTGGTTGGATAACGTGCCCTGAGTCCAGAAAGCACCTGCCTTCTGAGAGAAACTCATTCAGGAAAAGATGCTCAGCAAAGCAGCACCATTTAAAAAAAAAAAAAAAAGAAAAAAAGCAGCAAAGCTGCTTTGGGTATAGAAAAATCCCAGGCAGAGATCTTTCTGCACAGTGGCAGAAGCAAAGGTCAGTGCACTTTGCAGAACGAGGAGGAAAGAACGCCGTTGTTCCTCACACCTGCCCTCATCCTTGTCTTTAGTGCCTTTTCCTTTCTAGCCACAGTCCAGGCATGCCTTCTGCTTTTGGTGCTGAAATTTGTGGGCAAGAATAGGATAAAGTGACTTCCCTGAACCCGAAGAATCATTCTGTTGTGTTTATTACTGTATCATAACCAAGATACCTGTTTTTATGTCTCATATCTGTTTTTCTTCGTAGTTAGAGAAATTTCCACCTTTGCAGGAAGGGACACATTATTCTTAATCAAAACTTGAGAATGTGGCAGGAGGAGGTACAGCTGCAGATGAGCATTATCTAATTCACCCATCCTGTCATGTGAACATCCCTGCTTAATTTCATACAATTATTTCATCAGCGAGGATAATATCAGCAGCATGATTCATTTATACGACATGTTTCACAACTGCCTTTACCTCTTGGCTTCTTATTATCACTGCTGATAGTTTCACCATCAGTGGCTTCAGAGGAAGGGAGGAGATGTGAAGGAAGCTGCCAGTGTCTTTGTATGAGTGTGTGGACAACTGTAGTCTTGGGGGACACTGATTCCAGGGGATTTTCTTTGCATCTCTGCTGTTGCACCTCGGTTTCTTATTATTTTGGTTAGACGTTTTTGGATAAGCAGGAGTCTGGATAAGCCACTGAGGGGCTGCATTGTTCAGTGGGCAACAATAGCATCATTGTCTTGTGCCCCAGACATGCCAGCAAGTGCTCCACATTTTGCATTTCTATTGAAATGAGCATCTCCAGGAAACAGAACCAGGGTGGGGGAATGAGGCTTTGTTTCTGTTGAGGTGGCAGAGGCAGTCTTGTAGAAACCCCTCTCTCTGGCTTCTTATTTCTGACTCTTTTGGCTGTAATTTGCACTGTCAAGGTCATTTAAATAGGCAGCAAGATGTGGCAAATGTGTTCCCAGAGGTCATGAAAAGCCTCTTTAGTAGAGCAGGCTGGGCTGTGCTTAAGCCAGGTCATTTAAGCACATTTGTATTGCCAGTCAGATGATACCCAGAGCAGTTCATGATTTTGTAATAAACCCTGCAACCTGGGCTCCCAGCGTGTGCCACAGTGGGATCCAGCACTTGGATTTAAATGACAGTACAGTAATTCAGTAACTGTATTTTAACAGTGCACTAACCTTAAAATATGTGAAAAGGAGTGAGATGATCAAATCCTAATGAATCGTCTGGGTTCTTCACCACCAGCCCCACCCCAATCCCCCCTTTTTCATTCTCTGAGACTGGTTCATTCATGTGGGCTATCAGTCTTTTATTCAGCTCTTGGTGTTGAAATAGTGCCATTTTTATTAAATGGTTTAGAGAGTTTCTCAAAATCAGATTTTATCCCCTTCTTTTTCCATATCTATTCTCCATAGAGATGAATTAACCTTTTATCCTAGGAGGAAGTAAATAGAGACAGCATGATGGAAAGATTAGAAAAGGCATCATTGCAGCCAAGTGTTTCAGGGCTGGTGACTGCGAGGCAGAATTCCTGGGTCTGTCTGAAGCTCTGCCGCTGTCCCTGTGTGGCTGTGGCCAAATCCCTTCCTTTTCCCTCTCTGTCGTTTTGTCCTCCCGTGTCACTAAGCACCTTGAGTTAACCTGTAGCATTTCACCTTTTCAAAGGACCCTACAAGCCTCATAAAAGCAGTGTGATCCCCACTGAACTCGCCAGCAGCGTTTCCATTTGTGTTGCATGTCAGGCACTCAAGCTTGGAGATTTTCTGGGTCTGAAGTTTAAAATATGACAGCTCAGAGTTGTACTAATCCGGGCTGAGGGAAGCTACAAAATACAGCTCCTGAATATTTTACTTACCCCCAAATGCTGGTGTAGGTGAAGGGCTCTTTCTTTCCTCAAATACCTAGATACAGCTGGGAAAAAATCTAGCAGAAATCAAGGATTTAAAGTTCCCTGAGTTTGACTTTTGGTTAGTGAGTCTTGCAGTCCTGGGAAGCAAATCAGTTCTCCCTAAAACAGCAGCTTCTGACACAGCTGTGATACAGGGGATGGGAATCTCTTTGCCAATGCTTTGCTTTCTGGGGGTACATTTTATTAGCCCTCCTTCGTGTGTTTTTGCTTATGCTTTATTCTCTACATTTATTTTGTGCGTGTGTGTATTTTGTTTTTAAGACAAATGTGCTACTTTTAAAGAGGCATTTCATAACCTTTAATCAAGATCATATTTTATTTTCATCACTTCTGTATTTATATTATTACAAGCCTTTTGGGTCTTAACATCTTCTAGTCTCAGCATTGATGTTTTGGCTGATATATAAATAAATGTTTGACTTTAACTCTTTAAAAAATCCTGGCTTGGGAAAAAACCCCACCTTATCAGTATCATCTTAGAATAGCTGCATTTCAATAAAAGGCAGGGACCAATCAATGCTTTCTCTAATAAAAACTGAGTGTGGGGAGTAATTCTAGATTCTGTGATCCACTGCATAAAATCAAATCTCCTGGCTGTTGAAAGATACCATCTACCTAAAGTGAAGATGCTACATCTGGTTTTTTATCTTCTATGTCTCTTACTTGCCCGAGCTGTCTTACACCTAGCCCTGGCTTAATTGGGAAAATTCAGCTAATCTGTAATGTGGCAGAATGTCAGCTGGGAGATTTTGTAGTTAAAAAATAAAGGTAGAATAACACCTAATTCTTATTGGGGTTACACAGGCTCAGATCAATAGTGAAGACAGTACAGTTCTTGATTTAAGCTGGAAGAGCAGAGGATTCTGAATTTATGGCTGTAGAAAGGGAAGAGAGTAGCATGTTTCACTGACTAGGAGTGAAGATCCTAACAGTCATCTTCACACTTAACACAATTGTATGTTATTACTTGTCCTCCAGATATTTTTTAGAGTCCTTTGGAATAAATCAGTGTAGTTCCACTATTGTAAAGGAAATGACTGAAGTTATTACCAAATTGTGATGCAACGTAGGATTTTTAATGCATTTGACTTCCAGCGAGGATTTGAGAATGCTCTGCAAAATAACAGAAGTAAAAATGTTATGAAGACCAAACAGTGAAGTAGTATCATTTTGTAAATACATATAATAGCTGAAAATTGTTTACTTATCCTCCTTTATGAGAACCAAGCTTCTGTGACCTCCGATTAATTTACCATTAGCCTGAGCACACAATGAAAGTGAATGAAGGGGCAATTTGGAATGACATTTATCAGCTCTGGAACTGTCGACTTCTATTATTTCCACAAGGCCTTATATTTCTTGGCTTCAGAGAAGGCTGAGCTGACTTGAATGAAGAAGAGCATTCTCACTACCAAGAATAGTTACAACACAAACAGCCTCATTGCTCGATGCCTGCAATGGGGAAAAAGAACTCCTCCTCTAACTGGCATTAAACCAGGCCAGAACCACCCTTGTGCAGTGGACGTGGGCAGGACCTTGCCTTGACACCAGGGTGAAAAAAGGGAGCAGAAGAGCTGAGAAAAGGGAGAAGGAGCAAGAGGAGGGAAGGAAATAAGCGATGTAGGGATAGGATAGGTGGGGGACTGAGGCAGGAGGATGAGACTGAAAGCACCTTTCACTGTGAGGATGTAGGTTGGGATCCAAGCTGCCTTTGTAGTGTGTCAGAGCCATTCCCAGCAAGGACTAGCTGCTGCTCCTTCTGAGCTGGTGCTGCTCCTTCTGATCTGGTGCTGCTCCTTCTGGGCTGGTGCTGCTCCTTCTGGGCTGGTGCTGCTCCTTCTGGGCTGGTGCTGCTCCTTCTGGGCTGGTGCTGCTCCTTCTGGGCTGGTGCTGCTCCTTCTGAGCTGGTGCTGCTCCTTCTGGGCTGGTGCTGCTCCTTCTGGGCTGGTGCTGCTCTCAGTCAGAGTTCTTCTGGGCAGAGAGCCCACTGCAGCTTTCAGTGCCATTTCTGACACTGATCAGCCCCTTTTGTTGGGCCTCACAGCAGAGGTCAGGGATCGAACGTGGAAACCAAACCCTCCTGGGCTGGACTGGAACCAGCCTGTGGGCAGGTTTGCTTTGCTTCTCAGCCTGGCTGCCAAATACTGGGCTTTGCTGTTCAGGGATCCTTGCCTGGCGCAGGCTTGCTGTGTTTGGTTGGTTTGTTGGCTCATTTGTGCTTAAAACTTTCATGCAACTCACTCAGTACCGATTTCACAACATTATAGTTGGACTGTTGTGAGACTTCTTTATTTTTTGATTGAAATCAGGGGAGCAGCAAAACAAGTCCCCTTCCATTTGGCAGGTATTTTATTTTATTCTAATTTTATTTTATTTTATCTTTATTTTTATCTGTTGTATTCTAATACAATGGATTTATATTTCTGTAAAGTAACAAATTCTAAAAATGTCAAATACCAGTTTTACTAGTGACGTTTTTAACCCTGCAGCCTAAATCTCCTAGAAGATCAACAGTGCTCTGCCATCTAGGTACCTAATTCACTTCTGGGAGTATGGTGTGTAGGCTCCTAAGGCAATTTTATGCACTGATTTTTTTCCCTTTTTTTTTTATGCACAAGTTGCCTCTAGGATGGCTTCAACATCACTTTAAGGATGACAGCTTTGTCCACTGTGCCTCTGATAATGTTTATCTGCTATGTCAGTCACAAAACTGTGTAGAAATAGGACCAAATGTGGAAATATAATCAAATACAACAAAGGTGCTTTTCTCAGAGGCAGCAGAACAGTTGCATGACAGGGCTTTGCAGAATTGTCTTGTGTTTGGAGACATCTACATCATACTTCCACAAGCAGTAGGCAGCTACAAAATTCCTTCTTTACTGCAGCACACCCCTGTGTGGAAAAGAATCGCTGTTGTATGATAGTTACAGAGACTTTGGTGGTGACAGCAGAACACTCAAACACAAAAAAACCCACAAAAACCAAAAGCTGAGTCTAATCTCACTCAGCTTAGCACTGTTGTAAGTCAGGAATAATTGTATAAAAACTAAACATACTTACAGTTTAGGGAGACCAGAATCAGTTTCTTCAGTGCCTCGAGCTGAAAGCCAGCTGTCTGATGAAGCACTTCTCACAGCTAAAGGATGACTTTCCTGAGTCGCAGTGTCAGGCAAGAGCTAAGCTATTATGTGATGATTTGATCTAATACCACATCCCTTAGTTCTGCTTATTTAAAGTCAGTTAAAATCACTTCTCAATTGCTCCCCTTGTTGAAAATCCTTTTCTCCCTGCTTTGTTGTGGTGTTTTTTCTTTTTCTTATTGTATTTTACTTTGCTTGAACGAAAGTACATTACTTGGCATTTTAGTGTTTTTTGTAGCACTATCACTCTGTGTAATCAAGCCAGGTTTAGGAATAATTCCAGTTACCCTGCAAAAAAATGTCACCCAATTTTTCTATTTTATAATAATAATAATAAATAATAATTGCTGAAATCCAGAAGTTCAGCTTTGCACCAGGTAAGAACATCTAGGGGTATGTGCAGAATTATCCAGGTTATTGTCTCAGATTTTGTTAAGGTGGAAGAGATTTATTTCTTGTGGTGTTTTTGTGCTTGGAATTCTAAGTTGGGAAGTTCAGGGGAAAGTACGGGTTAAAACAAAAAACCCAAAGAAAAGGCACACACACAAAAAAAAAAAAGAATAAAAAAACCCAGCCAAACCCCCATTCACTTGTTTGCCCAGTTTGGCTAGTGGTGGTTGAGTTTTAAGTGAAGATGGTCTTCAGTTTTTACTTCATTAATGAATGTAAGACTCAAAATAAAATATAACTGCAAAATCGCTCTTTATTTTCATGCTAGAAGCAAATGTCTTGTTGATGGGAATAATTTCTTCAGAGACAACTCTCACACCGAGTGAAGTGGGTGATGTTCTCCGATGGTGTCGCAGTGATTTTCTGGTTTGTCAGTCATTGCAGCCCCAAACGGGAGTGACAAGGTGGCATCACATTTGGCCTTCGTGCGTGCAGTGCAGCCGCTCAGGTCTAGAGGCCCTCGCCAGCCGAAGCCGCCTGCGCTTCGCGCAGCTGTGCCAGCAGCAGGTCGGTGACAACGTTCCTCTCTCCTCTGCTTCTCGCAGGATGAAGTGGCCCAGCCTCTGAACCTTTCGGCCAAGCCCAAGACATCTGATGGCAAATCTCCCACGTCACCCACCTCTCCTCACGTGCCAGCTCTGAGAATAAACAGTGGGGCCAGCTCACTGAAGTCCTCCGTGCCAGCAGCGCTAGCGAGTCCTTCGGCCAGAGCCAACACAATAGGTGAGCCCAGGGCTGTGTCCCACGCAGAGCCAGGGACAGGTCCTGAGGGAAAGGGGCTTTGCTCAGCCTCTGCCAGGCAGAGGCCAAGAGCTGCCACAGGGTGACCATAGTACTCCAGTTGGGTGGTGTTGGTGAAAAACTCAGAGACTTTCCTTTCAGGAGGGTATCTTAACTTTTACAGACTCAGAAAACAAAGGCCTGTGTTATTTCAGATGCTGCTTTAACTTCTAATAAATGCTGGTTTTTAATGGCACACATTAGAGACAGTGACCTGTCTAATGGTGGCCATTGGAGACCCATGATACTATACTGTGTCATCTAAAAGTGATGGATCAACTTTCAAAAACATCTCTTTAAGCTGAAAGTCTACAATAATTACAATCCTTAGTCCATCCAAATGCTGAATGGAATATTATTTTACCTTGGTGTAATAAGCAAAACAGTCACCGGGTTCATTCAAGAAAACCCCAAATTTGTTGTTCTATGTTGCAAAAAGTTTTGACTGGCTGTTTTTAACATTGTTCCAGAAAATAGTGATAATTCCTTCTCCTGCCAAAACTATGTCTTTGCCTAAAGACCATCTAAAGTAACAGTCTTATGGGTAATTCCATCAATCTGATGTGTTAAAGGGACTGTTCTTTGTGTGTATAAGGAAAATGTGTGCACACCCCATTCTTGATCCTTCTGACTGAAATCTTGTGTTCCATGAAGTGATTGAGTATAACCCGAATCAAGATTTCATTATGTAGATCTAGCTCTGCCTCGGGAATTGAGTGAGGCAGATGTACTTTTCCTACTGTCTGTTGTGTTCCTCCTAAAGCATGCTCTGCCTGGCCACTTCCAGGGATAGCACAGAAAACCCCAAAAGAAGCCATAGGTCAAACCTATCAGAAGCTATGTCTGTGATACAGCAGTGCAATGCAGTAAAATGTATTTGGTATGACACGTTACAATTATATAAATATTTTTTAAATATCACATTACTAATTGTTAATGTCTGTATTGTTATTAACCCTGCACTCTTTAACTGTGGTACATAGTAATGTATTTTATCTCCAATTTGCTTGACCCTGCTGCTCTCCATGCACAATGCATCGAGTTTCATTTTTCTCACATTAGATTTTTTGTCCTTAAGCAAGGGAACATCATATTTCGATGGAAGTTAAGCATCTGACTCACATTTCAGTGGCAAGACATCTCTTGTTCTGCCCTCTCCAATCTTCTTTCCCTACACATCTGATATTTTCCATAGGTTTGAGACCCCTGCAATTTACTTATTTTAACAAGGTGCAGATTTTGAAATGCTGTACCTTTAATGAGTGATAATGTAATTGGATAAAAGCTGTGAGGATGAACAGGGCTTTAAAGGTCACTCTTGTAAGAAGAATTAATGTGTTATACCATTAATAAACCATGGAAAACTGTGGAGCAAAAGATAACATACTTAAGTTATTGTTAATGACATAGAGTTCACTGCTGTGTATCTCTCTGCTACAAATATGGAAAGTGACTTTTTGAGGTTGCTGAGCAGTATCTCTCTGCATGCTGCATGTCTAAGATAACTGTCTTTAACTGGTCTGATGGACACTGTACCTCTGGTGAGGGTTGATGCTTTAATGGAGGGGTGTGAGAAGGAGAAGCCCCTGAACACCCTGCAAAGCCTCCTGCTAACTGCTGGGTCAGCTCCAACACAAATTACAGCAAGTAGGACTCACTGCCATGATGAAACTATGTGGGGGTCTCCAAGTGAGCATGAAATTCCATGTCCCCCTCCAGCAGGAGCTACACCATGGAAAATTTTGGTAGCATTTCTAGCAAAGCTCCGAAGGTCCCTAACGTGGTAGGAAACTGGATCACTTCCTCATCCTGAGTGATCAATCCCTCTACAGAAAGCCACTGGGAAGCACCCAGTCCCTTGTCAGCCACCTCCACCACTGGAATGGCTGGGGCTGTCAGCACAAGGCACAAGCTGTCTGTCCTAGGTGTGCACAGCCCACCTTGCTGGGATGCAGCTGAGCTGTCACTTTGCACCACCACCAGCTTCAAATTCAAGCCATTCTCTGAACACAGCTCCTCAGGCTGCCTGGCTCCCATGACATGGAGAAATGCCTGTGACTCGCTCAGCTTTCTCTGGGGGACATGAACTCAGAGCCTCAGAGATGTAAGCATAGCTGCACTCAGCACAGAGCTCCACAGCCCTCTCCAGAGCTATCCCTATAGCATATAAATTGTGCTACAGACTGAGCAGTCACAAATGTCATGGCTTCCTGTATGACTTTAAATCCAAGCATTTCTTTTTGGGAACAGGCATATGTCCGTGTACTAAAAACAGAAACAACTTCTCTCTGCTCTTTGCCATTATCTGCAACATCTCTGTGCTAGTTTGGCAATCCTTGGAACTAAGTTCATTTTATGTAATGCAGTTCCCCTCTCTGTCAATAATTCACCACCTACCCTAAACAACAATAATTTACATTCAACTCGCTTCTATATTAATCATTTCCCTGCACACCAGCATCTTGGCAGCTACTGAAAAACATAAGGAGTGCTTGCTTTTATTCACTGTCATGTGCCAAACTGTCTCAAAGATAGCAGTATTCAGGAAAAGCCAAATAGTCTGGAGAAGGGCATGAATTCCAGTTCCTAGGCAAATTTGGCTCTGTTACAGATTGAAAGTATTATACCTAGACAACAGCAAAAGCAGCACTAATAGTGCTGTTTGTTTGTTTATTTGCTTCCTTTTTAATTTATTCTGACTACATGCAAGGTTGATCAGATGCAAAGGTTAACAGATGCAAACTGGGGAAGAAACCAAGCAAGTTGGTAAAATGGAGATGAAAAAAAGAAAAATGGGCTGTGCTGGTGCAGGCTATATTCTTCCTTATGCTGGGAAAACTGGAATTACTGGGATTCCATTGGCTGGGAATTACTGAACTGGGTCATTTGATAAAAGCAATGTGGATCAAGTTATTTCATATAAAACTCTCAGGGTTCCTGGGGATTTAGCCAACAGCTAGCTGTTAGTACAGTTAACGACAGTCAAACTGCACAGGAACTTTTCTTTCGAGCTTTTGTTCTCCAAGGAAGATGGGAGCATCAGTCCCACTCTGTCCGCAGTCAAAAAAAACCAACAATAAACCCCAAACCAAACTAAAATCCTGACAGCAGCGCACTAATCTGACATCAGCTTCTTCCCAAGAAATGTTTTAAGCAGCAAGACAATGTCCTACGTTTTTTGGCAATCAGCAGATCAGATAGAAGAGTCTAGCAATACAACAGGGATGTGTAATCTGACATGATTAGACAAGGCTCTTTAGGAACAGAACATTCATAATTGAGACAAAGAAAGAGTATTAATAACACTTTCCTAACACGGCAGTTAGCCATTTTATATTTCCTTTCTTTAATCTTAGTGTTTTTCAACAAATCATGGGATTTAATAGCGTGTTTTGGCAGATTAGAGGATTTATGGCCCAGATGTTTTTTGTTCTAAAAATGGATTAGGGTGTAAAGTTTGCTGGAATCCATGGAACATGTTGAGGCAAGCCGGTCATTTTGTGTGTGATTAGTGCCTGCCTTCTGTCTCACAGTCCCTCCATCTGTCACAATTCACCAATGGATCTGGTTAGATTTAGCCTCATGTCACAAACAGAAGTCCCTTTTCTGGGCAATTTCATATTACAGATTCATTTTATGCCGTTTTAATGCCCTAGTTAAAAGGCAGAAAGAAGTGTGTGTGTGTGTGCGTGCACACGTGTGGGGATGTGCAGGGGGAGAGGGAGGGTGATAGATATTAGCCTCTACTTTAATATCTGAAAAATAGACTGGGGCTTGGAGTCTCCCATCAGTATTCTATCCTACAAATCACATGCAGATCATAATAAGTATAATCTACAGTACGCTAAAGGAAAAAAAATGACAAAGTGTCACATTTAAAATTAAATAGTATTAGCTGTGCCGGTGATGCTTGTAACATTTTAAAAGGAAATAATTCAGTGACTACTAAGGCTAAGCCCTAGGCTGTGAATTTGCAGCAAAACAGTGGACATTTGACCTACTATTAGCAGCATGAATAGGAGTGGGAGTGTAGGTCCGTGTAGCTGTGGTTTCTTGTACATTTATGAATGACAGGTGGTGGTGGGGAGTATTCAGTGGATGAGGTTTTTCTTCTCAGCCATTATGCATTTCATATGTATAGCAAACCACCGCCACCTGTGGTTTATTTTAATGTATTCACAAGTTTTAAGAAGGGGAAGAATGAACCGGTCTATTTTTAAGAGTTTGGGATTGCTGGCGTGATCAAAGCTTCCCCTAACTCTTATCCAGTTACATCCTGCTGCATACAAACCACAGGGCTGACCTCTGCAGTGTCAGGGAAATATTGAAACTAATGGGATCAAATAGCAGCAGTGAGGATTTTGGCACCGAGGTTTCTCATGCTCTATGTCCAGGTGGCTCTATCATAACAGCAACAGAATTGCAGAGCACAGACAGGTTTGTGGGCATTGCCTTTTAACTCCTTCTCATTAATAATGATAAACTGCATTCCGGTGGTGAAAGCTAAAGCGTTTTCTTGTGACTTTCTTTTTTTAAGACATCCTTTCTTCTATCACGTCGTCAGGTTATTTAAATGACCACGATGCTGTTACCAAGGCCATCCAGGAGGCCCGGCAGATGAAGGAGCAGCTACGGAGGGAGCAGCAGGTGCTGGATGGGAAGGTGGCCGTGGTGAACAGCCTGGGTCTCAATAACTGCAGGACAGAAAAAGTGAGTGTCCCAGACTCCTTCTGCAAAGGGTCGGGGTGTTCATCTGCCTCTCCCCACAGATACACAGGTTCTTCCTCCCTTCTCTTCCTCCTCCTTCTTATTCTATTTTTCCTTCCCCATTTTAGAAACAGAATAGTTCAAAAAAAGTGCAAAGCAAAATGGAAACCGCAGCCAAAAGATGACATGAGAGAGAGACCTGGAGACCCCTGGGGGAGAGTGGGGAGGAGGCAGGGGTAGCTAAAGCCCTCACAAGAACTTTGGAGACCACTAATTCTCTGTTCCAGCCTGTCAACATGTATTAAGGGAAGGTGATCTTGGAAATCTCTGGGTCTAAGTGGAAATCTTGCTTTATGGAAATGCTTACATGTGTTTGTGAGATGAGCTGGATTTGAAAATATTCAAGCTTCTTTAGGAACATAAGCTTTGCTGATACTCAGGCTCAGCTTCTGGGTGTTTAGCCTTGTGAGGCCGTCACATATGATATTTTGTGACCATTGCAACGTAGCACTGTCATGTCATGTTAGATGACTTCACAAAATTGAAAAGCAGAGAATTGACAGCACAAACTGCACCAAATATTTGCAGTGAAACTTAGAGGCAGCAGAACGTGTGGGCCTCAGCCCCTCTGCTTTTGGAGTGGCCTGTGAAGCTGTGCTACAGCAAAATACCAACAGAGTGGATACTCTCTAGTAAAATTTGTATGTGCTCTAAGTGCCGTGTGTGTCAGTGAGGTTGTGATTTGCTTCTTTTCTCTCTAAGTGCCTGATGTCTCTCTGTGCACTGCCTTGGCTTCTGGAGGATAAATAGACCTGCCAGTGCTGGCTGCCACATTTATAGTGAGCTGTCCTTACAATGCTGCCACCTGAGATACACATCTCAGCTCTGGCGTGCGTCTCACATCGTGTGCTTAGCAAGACTTTCTCCTCTGTTCCCCTCCTTCCCTGCAATATTTTCTGAGGTGACACAGCCGTCGTCGTGCAGTACGAGGGTCCCCGTTGTCACATTTGGTGTCAGCTATGTTCAGCTGAAACCACTTCTACTGTAAGGTCTTGTGCAGTTCACTGACACAGGCAGATAAATAGATTGAATAAAAATGATCAGCTACTTAGCAGAAACTTGAAATCCAGTCATCCTAGGAAGCTTGTGAGTCAAACAATATTGTCCAGAATGAGCAGATTGCTAATTTGGATAGCTTTCCATTTTCCCTGGTTTTAGATGGAGTTTGATCAATAAGCTGTGAGAAGCCAGCAGCCCGCATAATGAATGTTAAATGTACATGTGAGTCTCTCGCCGCTGTACTTTTGTCATCAGCCTGTCCTGGGTGTCAGTGATGTAGAAATGACTCCAATTTCGTACACTTTCTGGAGAGGAAGGGGAAGGAAAAAAGAGGTCAGTGTAATAGGTATCTGGCAGTACACACACTGTCTCAGAAGAGTAAGGGTGCTGCTGTGGGGAGAGAGAAAGAAAGAGAGGGCTAGAGCATGTTCATGGCGTTTCACAGAGAAGAGCACCAGAAGGGAAAAGGGAAAAGCAGAGTGTCAGATATAAGAAGAAGTGATCACAAGCACAAAGGAATTTATATTCAAATATTTAAGCATTCTTGAAAGGATGCTCGGAGCAGAAATTCCTTTTCTCTGCTCCCCATGTAGAAATGACTTTAACACTCAGCCAGATGCTAATGCAAAGTGACTCCAGCTATTCCTCGCAAGCATAGCTAAATTGCCGTTATTTGTTAAGCGCATTGAATTCAGCTGTGGATACAGCAGTTGGTTGCATTCAGAAAGCATCTGTACCCTTTTTTTTCTTCTTCCTTTTTTTTTTTTTTTTTTTTAAATCCTCCAAAGCAGAGACAACTCTACCTATCTCCCCCCTCTCCTCCCTTGTGCTGGCTGGGAATTGTCAAGTGACAACCGACCAAATCCTTTTGGACAGGAAGCCTTCATCCTGAGTTCTATATACTTGCAAAGCAGGCCTTGTGGTTGGATCAGGAAGCCCATTAAAAGCACTTTGATGGTATGGAAATTCATCTTCATGAAGCACCCAGGCCCCTAAGCAGCATGCTGTTTAGCTGTGGTTACAGATCAGTCATTCACATCGGAGGGCAGTAATTGTGCTGACGGCTTGTTCGGCAGTGGAAGCACATAAAATAATCCCAGGCCCTCCACCATGGCATTGCGAGTTAATCTTCTTTAATACAGATCAGCTGTTGTTCTAACACATGACTTTATGCTGGCTCTAGTGACTCTGCACAGCCTTTTGATTAAGTAACAGGAGTGGAACCATCTGCATTCACTTTATTCTGTTACTTTCCTATTCTTGGGATTCTCCTTATTCCTTCTGTTTTCACTTCACACCCTCAACCTCAGTTGAAGTTTATTTTCCTCTCTAATTCATACCTCCTGGTAGGCTCGTGGAGGGCAGACAGGAGTTCTTTTACAGGGTAGCAGGAAGAAAAAATGGTTTGTTCAATAGAGAATTTTTCTAAAGCAACTGTGGGTTTGGGGGGTTTTGATACAGTCAATGCCAAAACTTTATTGGGGCTCACTGATTTGAACTCAGCGATCTCAGAAATGTTTTCCAACCTAATTGATTCTGTGATTTATTTTATTATGTGAAGTTCATATCCAGACAAACAATCCAACTTCTCTTAAAGTTTGTGACTTTTTGCTCTAGGACATTAAAGGTTTTCTCACTAAGAGCAAGATTTGAGAGGAAAGCAAGTATTGCCATTTTAAATTAAACTTTGTTCTGGTTTTCTCTGCTTTCAGAGGCAGAGAATTAGATAGTTGGGAATTTGGTTAGCAAGAAATAGTGCTGCAGTTTTTATTGCAGAGTTTTCCTTTTCAGAAGCTCAAGGTCCCACCATGGGGTTTAGTGGCAGCCCCTGAACTTTTGAGACGTCGTGTCTGTCACTTTTGCTTCCTGGCCAGAGAATTGGAGATGGGGGTGGAATTAAGGGAGCGTTATTCTAATGTAAATCTCTGTATCCCTGGCCATATTAGCACTTAGAAATGCACATTATTATTTATAGGTAACAAACAATCATTTGGGGCTAGCCCAAATTTTTGTCCCTTCTTTGCTGCAGTGGGTAGTGTACTTTTGGAGACCTGTGGTTCTCTGAGACCTGCTGAGCTTTTTGTTGCAAGAATTGCTCCTGCAGCCTTCCAGTGGAGGTGGGCTCTGCGCCACTCCCAACCTACAGGGGAGACTCTCGGTGGGGATTTGTCTGCCAGGGGCAGCTGGGCAGGCTTGGGGCTGGAAATCATCTTTGAGAGTCTCTGTTAAAGCTCCTTGGGCTCTTCATATGTGTCCTGTTTTCCTGCTCGTGTTCCCAGATGGGTTGATCCCTGTGGACAGCCAGACATGCCAGCTAAGGCAGTAGTCAGACAGGAATTTTGTGGAAGTAGAGGGAAGCTGTATTAAGGGGGTCATAAATAAGAAAAGATTTTTAAAAATGGCTAGGATGATTTGGGTGAGTCACTTTTTGGGCATCCAACTTGGACCATCTTGGCGGATTTGATTTTCAGAGGATTACAGTAAAAACTTCGAGCATCACGATGAACATGGATTTTACTAAAACCTATTTTAATTGCAAATGCAGTAAAACATATTTTTACATTACTTTTCTTGGAAACCTTTCCTTGTATAAATGAGAAGAGTGTGTTTTTGTGGTTTCCTGGAAACCCGAGAGCATAGCTTTATTTGTAATTGTCATCTACAGTTAATTATAGCTTGATACGTACTGTACATAAACAGCGTTACCTGTTGTGCTCAGAGCTCAGGCTGTCAGCTGGGGTAAGCACCACACCGGGCAGCGTCAGCCAGGGAGCTGTGGCCTCTGTGTTCGGCCGCAGACGTGCCCGGGCGATGCGCACACACACACAGAGCCAGCAGGGCTGTGCGTGCATCCCAGCGCGGGCGCGGCAGCCGAGCCCCGCAGCGGCTGCCAGCAGCCCCGGCACGGGAGGGCGAGGCCACGGGGCAGGTACTGGGCCGTGAGCGCGGCACAGACTGGTCCCTGCGGGCTGCCGGTGGCTGGGACAGCTGTGTGAGCACGCACAGCCACGGGAGCCTGGCTCGTGTGCCGGGATGGAGTCGCACTCCAAGCTGAGGACATTCGAGCACACCCCCCACCCTGGCTGGGGGCGCCTCTTAACCTGCGGTACAAGTTCTCCCTGTTATTGCTTGGAGTGTGTCCTTTTAAAAGGCTCGGACATGTGCTTGTCTGCTGGGTTGTGACTAAATAGCTATTTGTAACAATATTTATTCCGGCCTTGTAAGCCGCAGCCTATTACTCATGCTTATGGAGCACCGGGTTCAGGATGCCTTCCCTCCCGTTCCCAATCCTCCCAC
Source organism: Promerops cafer (assembly GCA_013398275.1). Classification (NCBI taxonomy): domain Eukaryota; kingdom Metazoa; phylum Chordata; class Aves; order Passeriformes; family Nectariniidae; genus Promerops; species Promerops cafer. The sequence goes on along the minus strand of VZSE01010145.1, from coordinate 544,117 downwards.
CATCCTTCCCACTCCCACCCCCACCTCTCCCTCTTCCCCTTAAGAAAGCGCCAAACATGAAATGACAGTGACCAATGTTGACTTAATGTGGATGTTTAATAATGAAAAAAGTGTGTCAGTTCCAGCGTTAGTTACAAATGGCAGAAAGTATATTGGGTGGCAGCCCTGTAATAATTCTACATCCATCATTCCTCCTGATGCCTCGCTGGCTGCCTGATGGATGGGGATAGCAGAGTTAACTCTTGAGAAACCACTGTGATCCGCTGAGCTGAAATGAATTTTGTCCCTGCTCTCCCCTTGGGAAGAAGGGGAATATTAAGAATCTCAAACCTGCAGTTCCTGCTGCCTTCGAGAAATAAAACACTGGAGCTCACTTTACTAAACACATACGGAGTAGTTGGTTTAACACATGACATTTAAATTTTTCTTGCAGTAGAGAATTTTGCTTCAGTAACTTTTTTTTCTTCCCCTAATGGTTAGATCTGAACCAGAAAGTCAAGAGAAAGTCGCAGGCCAGAAGGGCAGGCAGGAGAAGAAAAGAGAAGGGTTGGTAAAGCAGACTAACCCTGTGCTTGCTGCAGACACTGAGAGAGCGTGGGTCAGGCTAGGCTGGGTAAGTTGTAATGATTGAAACTGGGACCTGGGAGCCAGGCTTCCCAAGCAGGAGAAACCCACTGAAAATTCCTCCAGAGGCACAGGACTAACATCATAAGCCAAATCAGTCTGCAAGAGTTGAAACCTGCCCAGTTTCATAATCTCTCTTGTATTTCACTGTAATATTTTACTTGAGTGTTCTCAAGGACTAGCAGAGGCTGTGTCACCCACAGATATTACACACTTCTCCCTGCGAGTCCAGCAGACCCAACAGACACGTCCTGCAGCCCACTCTGTTCCTCACTGGCCTGTAGAAGTCCAGCAGAGCTGATCAGGGTAATGTGTTTTCTCTTCCTGCAGTGTGAGCAGTTGAGACTGGTGGTTGTACGAAGTGGGGACCAGGTTGTGTCTTGCAGGCAATACCTGTTAGAGCCCCAGAGCACAAAAGTTAATGCGTTATCCCAACAACTGTGTACCCCCTCTTACTGCACCTCTCCCTACCCCCTTTCTAAGTTTGTTTCACTGAGGTTCTTTGCCAGCAGAAATTCCTGTGTGAGGACTGCAGTCCTCTTTGTTCATGCTATCAGCACAGAGGGCTAAGTTTTCAAAATGTGTGACAGGTCAAGCAGGTACTGTGTCATCACCCAGATGTCAGACTTCAGTCAGCCCAGTCAGCAGCCTCAGCAGGATCATGCACGGTCAAGGAGTCCTGTTCAACAGGGCTACTGTACCCACTGCAATTTCTCCTGAAACTTTTCACAAATTTAATTTAAAAAGCACAGGTCAGGCTTGCACGCTGCAAAGATCAAAATTGGTTTTGCCCAACACAAAGCAATAAACATTTTGATTTACTTCTGCTGAAAGTTTATCCACGTATTATCTGCCCCCCCCTTCCCTCCTCCCCTTCCTTTTTTTTGCCATTTGCTTTGTGGAGCTTGTGTATATTTATATTTACAGCCTCTGCATTTAATGGCCACATGCCTTGTTTTCACAGATGGCCAGTGGAAGAACTCCCCTCCCCCCTTTTCCTTTAGTAAAGCCTGCCTTTGGTTTTGCTGCTTTTGTCACTGTGCCACTACTCTCAGTTAGCAAGTGCCTACGCATAAGAGGGAGAGATTCTGCAGGGAGGGCTTTTTTTATTCCCCCAAGCATTTTAGCTCTTCATTTTAAAACACTGCTTTTTTTTTCCTCCTGATTGACCATCATTTATTAAATACCCAGATCCATTTTTCAAAGACAAGATTAAGTATGGATATTTATGTGTGTCCTTAGTGCCTTGTGATGGCAGGGATGCATGGGCAGGGTCACCTAATAAAAAATGAAGCCTTTGGAGGGAGGGAGGGAGGGAGGGAGGGATTCTGCCCACGGATGTGTGTGTGTGGAACTCCAGTTGAGGCTAGGGAGAGCAGCAGGCAGAGAGGCAAGGGCAGAGCCCTGGGCCCACGTAGCTGCTGAGGTCCAAATGGGGATTAAGAGCTGGTTCACTCTGAAGGGCAGAGATTGGAAACATTCGCAGCCTAGTGTGCATCAGGGAGGACTGCAGCTGTTTATACTGTTGTGGAAGTTTTATGAAACCCAATAAAGATAGATCAACTTCCTCCTGAAAGAAAAAACATGCAAGTGATGTGGAGTTCTTGTTACGACTTCTGAGCTTTTTGAGTCCTTGGGTTTAAGTTCTAAGCTGTGCCCCACAGCCATGAGAGCTTATTACTTCCTGAGATGTTTTATTATTTTTACATGAGCACATGTCTCAAGTCACTGGGGCTTTCAGCACATTCATGGACTCCAGCATCAGTGCAGCACCCCTCTTCAGTGTAGGACAGGCTGGGCCTGATTCTCCTGTGAGTTGTGTCCATTTGGGCTGCTGAGGGACCAGCCTGACCTGCTCAGCAGGGCTGGAAGAGTGTAAGCAAAGGTACATCAGCCTTCATAATTTGAATACCTTCTAGGGAAAAATGGAAAGAAAGTAGTCTGGAGTGGCTGTGTTGCTGCTATGCAGTTGAGTCACAATTGCTTATTAAACAATTGCTTATTAAACAATTGCTTATTAAACAATTGCAGGGACTGTGTTCTTGCTTTCTCTTTGCACGCATGCAGACCCTCCTTCCCAGGAAATCCTGTGTGGGTTGTGATTTTCCTCGTTTCGTTTCTGGTGTGGCACCTCTCTCCCCCAGTTAATGTTTTCTGTCCATGCTGATCAGCTGTACCAGCTTTCTGACCCGCTGTGAAGCCCCCGTTCAAATTTACATGGCACATTTCACCCAGAGACCTCAAAACTCCTCACAGTGGTGGGAAAGCATCACTATCTCCATCCTGTGGAGTCCAGGAAATTAAGGTGCAGTGGCTGAACAATTCACAGAGAGTTACAGGCCGTGTCAGCCCAAGAAGCAGTCTGGATGAGAAACTGGGTCATGGAACTCTTAACCTATTTGCAGTCAGCAGATTACAGCTGGATCTGGTTGAGGTCAGTGCCTGTGCCTGTGCTGTAACAACTTTCCTAAGGAGGAAACAGCATCTCATCATTCTGCTTTGATTTCCTTTTCCTTTGTGCTCCTTCTTCAAAACAGTGGGCTGGGCCAGTCCTCTGTGCATTTCCATGTGAAAGTCCTGACTTGCTCTGTCTCTCAGAGATCATAACGAAAGAAAAGCAGGACCTCAGTGTCCTCTAGAATTGCTACTTCCCATCAGTTTGTTTCTAAGCCAAATAATACCCTTTATGAATGAAGTAATTCTTTCATTCTTTCTCAAACAAAGAATTAAAAAAAAATATATATAAAAAAACACCTTAGGGGCCTGACCCTTGCCAAGTTATTGAGGATTTTCCTCTTTTTATTTCAGTGGGCTCTGTCATGCCTTCAGTGCTTTTAGAGATACTGACTTGAGAACCCTTAGAAACTGAAGCCCTGTGTCCACAGTACACAGCAAAGAAAAATGACTGGATAAGTTTCAGCAAATTCTTTCTGTGAATTGTATCTGTTCCTGAGAGAAGAGTAATTAAATGTCTAGGTCTTCGTGGTCACTGATCTTTTCCCTGTAACACCTCATAGGGAACCTCTCTGCTGAGTCTGTGTAACACTTCCTGTAGATTGCAAATCAGATGCAATGATTTCTAGGCAGTATTAAAGCAATATGGATTTTAATAAGTACTGCAAACCAAAAGATACAGTTCCTCTACCAACTGATGTAGCCCAACTTAGACTGCATGTCATAATTTTGAAAGAAGTACCATAAAATCAGGAAGAGCCACAAGTAAAGAATGATCTTTTATTTTCTTGTTTCTAATGCTGCTGTTAGATTCTGTGGGTGGATTATTCCATGAAAAATAGAGATCTTGGATAAGCAAGATTGAAAGAGCTGAGGGGGTGGTAAATGCATTGTTTCTTCATACTCAACTTTGATGCAACAACAAAAAAATCTCCCAAATGATAACTTGCTGTGACATTATAAATAATCTTTCATCTTCTTTGGTGGTCCACAGAGTTTATATAATTGGAAGGCTAAACCCCTTCTTTGTTGTTCCTTGCGTTTTCATTAGTACAGTAGAAGACTATAAAATTGTGCAGCCAGAAGGGGTTTAACAATTACTGAGTCAACATTTGAAAGTCTCACTCTATTTTATCATTTATGCATGTGCTTTTTATGAGTTTTACAGCCCTGCAGGCGTTACTTAAGCAAGGTCCATTGCAGTGGTGGATCTAAAACTGCTTTATTTTTATTTTGCTTTCCCTGGTACCATGTGCCATCAGCAAGAGTCACAATTCCACACTCATAAAGAAATTACAAGCTTGAGATGGTAATTTTTTTGTAAGATTCGGGAGTGCTAATTTCAGTTACTAAAACATTTATCAGTCTTACTAAGGAACCTTTGGCAAGTCCCATAATGTGTGACTCAGTTTCCCTTCTGGTAAACAGTTAATAATCCTGCCTTTCTTTGTGAAATGTGGGTAATTCACTGATGAGTGAAGAACACTTGGGCAAGGTGACACAGAAAAGCCCAAATGTAAATCAAAGATCCCTCTGAAAAGAGCTGGAAATTCTCTTGGAGCAGTTTGAGGTGTTACAGAATCTGGGCCATAACAAGGCTTGGACTGGGCCACAGGCAGCATGCACAGTACCTATTTTGGAGTACCATGTTATTAATGTGCAGGAGCAGAGTCTGGAATGCAAATAATTCATCATGTGCAAACCTCTGGGCACAGCTCTCACTCTTGCCAGTTGTTCCCCTAAGTTCTTCCAGCTCTCCACCATCCGTAATGCCTGCCTGCCTCATGTTTTCCACATTTGGGAAGACTGTGGGTGAAAGTTTTAGAACCCGGGCTGTTCTCATGTTTATTATTACAAGAGGCAGAGGGATTGCACAGAAAGATTACAAGTCTTCATTTGTGTTAGGTGGAGCAGAAGACTCTTCACCTTCTTGGAGAGCTGTGGAAAATACCACAGGGTTGAATGGATAACACCTGGTGTCACCAGCTTGTCTAATAATTAAATATGTTTTTCTGTCATAAAGTGAACTTTTATTGTGCAATCATAGCAGTTAATCTGCCCAAAACTTTAAGATTTGGTGCATATTGACCAAGGTATGTGTTGGAAAGGTTGATATTTACAGGCCCTTGCTGAGCAAGATGTGCCTCAGTACCACAAACCACATCAGATGCTGTCACGGGTCCTGCTCATCAATCTAAGGTAAAAACTACCTCCTCAAAACTCAGATCTATTTGAAAATATCACCTTTAGCAGTTAGATATGGGAAATAGCTGAACAAACTGTAGTTGGAGGGGAGGGGAAGAAGTGAGACACACAAAAGGACAGTAGCAGGCAACCATCTGTTTCTTTTTAATTTATTGACACGGAGCAAAGGTAGCAGGCCGTGTCCATCTGTGTGTGTGGAATTCTTGGGTGCAAGACATGATCAGCAGGTTTCTCCCTGGGGTCTGTAGGTAACTCTGTTTGGCTCTCTCCACCTTTTCTTTGCCTGGCCTTTCAGCTCCTTTGGGACAGCAAAAGCAGGAATGTGAAGTTATGTTCCTGAACACTCCTCCTCTGGAATTCTAGGTTGGCTGTGTCTCTGCAGGCATCAAAACTGAGAGGAGAAATACTCCTGTCAGGGAAGATGGGGTAGGGTGAGGGGAGGGAGGGCAGACCGCTTGGGTGAAGTGCTAACCTTGAATTATGCAATCGGAGAAAGAGCTCTTGCCAAAGGCGGCTCGAGCGGCGCTCGGAGCGCCCGCAGGGTTTGCCAAATACCCCAGCCAAAAGGATGTCTGAGGGGGAGGAGGGATCCTCTGCCATATGCCCAGCACCCACAGTGTGCTGCAGGGACTGTAGTCCTGCTGGGATGCAGCTGTGTGAGTGGTCTCGGGTGCACCCTGAGCACTGCTACCTTGACCCAGAACTGGATGGCAGCAGGGAGGGCGGCGGGCAGTAGCAAATCCAGCAGGATGGTTTTATTTCTCAGACATTCCAAGGCTTTGCTTCACTTTCATGTAGTAGTGGGAGGAGTTCTGGCAAACGGGATCAGGCTGTTCTACATATGTTTTGACTCTTCTTGTTTTATGTTTCTTCTATGAAAGAGACTGCAACCAAGTTCTTGTCATTTTTAGATCAATGTTTTGTTAAACTACGACAGCTATCCATGACAGAGAGCCAACTAACTTTTGCAGCTGACCACAAAACTGAGTCTGACTTGTGGTGCTTAGTCATTTTTTATATTTTTTTTTTACATGACATATTCCATGTGCGTATGTGTTTTTGTTCTTTTAAATATAATTAGAGCATTTCTAGGAGTTGTGGTACAAATCAGTCTTCTTTGGCAGGTTAATTTCTTTGATTAATAAAGTTTTAGAAACTTCTCATCACATTGTGGCTATTGATGAAACCTCGCTGGTTGTACTTTGAACAATTGGGCTATTTTGAGATTGAGTGCTCTCTGCAGTATTACCTTCTCTGGTTTACCCATTAGAATTTTAAATGATCCAGCCAACAGAGCTCTTGCTGCCCCTGCAGAGAGTCTCTCCTGCAGTCCAGTAGAAATCATTGTTAGGAAGCCCTTCATAAAGAAATAAGATATTTATAAAATGTCTCTCAGCCTTCTGAGGTCTGATACAAAATTCAGAAATTTGGCATCACTTCAAGTTTAGCAAGGGATGGCTATGTTTCTTCTCCTGGAAGGACAGGAGTGCTCCTTGCTGTTTGTTTTTGCTGCTTTGTGCTATCTAATTTTTAGAATTGCTTGTCTCACAAGCAGTTCTTCACACCTCTTCCCTGGGTTTGGACCAGCCTTGCCTGTTGTCCCCAGCAATATTAGTTCTAGGCTGCAGTAGATAGCACCTGGCATTTTTCATAGGATGAATGGCATTTCATACCTGAAACAAAGGGATGTTCTGCTGGGCCCAGCATACTTAAACCCGCCTGTTGTCACTGGCTGGGGCCTCATCTTGCTACTGTTTGAACAGCTAATCCAACACAGCAGAGTGGTGGCAGTTTTGGGAACGTGTAATTTGATTTTGAATTATGATAATGATGATAAATAGATCCTGGTTTTGTATAAACTTCAAACCATTGTGGATTTCTTGTCGGAAGTTATTATGTCCTTGTCTGTTGTGGGTTGGGAGGGTGAGGTCAGAACTGGTTGATCTTTAAGGTCCATTCCAACCTAAACCATTCTGTGATTCCATGATTCTGTGAGGGGAGGCTGGAATAGCAGTATCAGCAGGTTGCCAGTTTATTTGGGGTCAGAGAAGAAAAAATCTTCTCCTTTGTTGCTTTGGAGCAGGGACACCTTCCACTAGACCAGGTTGCTCACAGCCCCATCCAGCCTGGCCTTGAACAATTCCAGGAATGGAGTATCCATAACTTCTAACTGTGGGCAGCCTGATCCAGAGCCTCGCCACCCTCAGAGCAAAGAATTTGTCCCTAACATCTAATCTAAACCTCCTGTCTTTCAGTGTGAAGCCATTCCCCTTGTCCTGTCACTCCAGGCCCTTGTGGGGCTCAGCTCAGCTCCCCTCAGGCGCTGGAAGGCCCCAGTTAGATCACCCTAAAACCTTCTCTTTTCCAGCTGAGCAGCCCCAGCTCTCACAGCCTTTCCTCACAGGAGATGTGCTGATGCAGAGGCTCAGGCAAGAGCAGTGCCTTTGTGCTTTTTAGACTTAAAACATTTCTGAACATTAACACAGAAAACTACAGCTGGCTGCTTTGATCCTCTGTTTCAAGAGCAGAAGTTCTTTTTAGCTGCCATTTAACCCTTGGTGGTTGAATTACACGTCGAAGTAGCAAGGAGTAAATCGTCACCGCGTTAAAGGGATGGCTCCAGTGCCCATCATGTTACAGTTCTCCGGAGAGCCACCTCCTCCTCCCTGCTCATCTGGCCTTCCCCCACGGCCCCCCTGCCGTCCCAGCGGCGCTCCCCCACTGCATCCTCCCAAAGCCAAGCTCTGCCCACGCTGGAGGGCAGCAGAGCCCCTGCGGGCCGGTTAGGTCAGGCTCGGATGAAGGAGCCGTACCTGGAGCGGGCGCGGCCGGCGCGTCCCGGGGCAAGCCCTGGCCCCGGGGCTCCATCAGGTCCTGTCCCCGGAGCTGGCTGGGAATGCAGCTGCCTCTGGCTCCAAGAGCTGCATTCACTGCCTAAAGAAGAAGCTGTTAAGCCCATGCCCTCTGAACTCTCAGCTCTGTTTTTCTAAGAGGTTTACGCATGCTTCAAAAAAAGTCTGCAGCAGAGTAACTCCCCTCCCCTGTAATATAGCCAACAAGAGAAAATGTCCTTTTACGTTCTACCTTGGTGGCAGTGTTTTAAAATGATTCCTGACATAAACATTTTTGAACTCTAGCATTATGAAGTTGACAGTAAATAGATTTTTTTTTTTTTTCTGAGGTAAAACTGTTGACTTCCATTATATATCTGATTTGGAAGAAATACAAAGTCAACTTATTCCTGGCTTTTTGGCTTCTGATAGGCTGCTTAGGAAATGAGAGCCGAGTTAAAAATGGTGGATCAAAGAGTTTGGTAAAGCTGAATAGTTCAGGTGCTTATTTGAAGTTTCTCCGAGCTTTCTGGATCTGCTGTGCCTGGTAGTGTTATGGAAACCCTTCTGCTTGGGATAGGCTGGGTCTGCTGCATGAGCTCTTCCTGCAAAAACCAAGAGGATAACTCATCTTGCATGCTTTCCATGGTGAAGTGTCGGGGCAGACAAAGCACCAGGAGTGTGAAGGGAGTTCGTAGTGAAAACGAATGTGAGGAATAGGAAAGTTAACCTCATGTTCCCTGAACTCTGTAAGCATACAAAGTTGAGCAGATTAGCCTTGTTTCTAACTCTTCCTGAGAAAATCTTTGTGCAGTGACTTACATGAGTTTGAACCGTTCTTTGAATTGCAGATGCAGGGACATCACTTTGCAGGAAGCATTTCTGTATTCACATTGTTCTCTTTTCTGTTTTCTTATGTAACGCAACCCAGTGACATTATTAGGCTACATGGAATAGTTGCCATGTGAAAACTGAAAGCTTTTTTAGTTTATTGATCTTTTACAGTCAACAGGAGTAGAATAGAGCAAGGAAACAGAAATCTTTTCTTTCAGGAAGAAGCTCAAAAGAATTTTTTCGACTGGAGCCACTTCATTATCATGCCACATCATGTCATTTTCTTAGCTTTGCAAAAGGCACAGTGCCTGAGATTTTGAAATGTTAGTATTGCTTCCCTGAAAGATTTATTTTTAAGCATATGATTGTCAGGAAGATAGAATGCTCATGAGCAAAAGTCACTGGGAAAACAAAAACAGTTGGAAAATGGAACACCTTTGTGTTTGTACAGTCAAACAATTTGGGGGGAAGTGAGGTGTTTTGAAGAGAACACTGGAATTAATTGCCCCAGCATGTTGTTCTGGCAGTGTCTCTAGGCACTGCTGCAGCCTGACAGATGAATTGGCAGCACACAGCAGCCTGTTGCAATCCAGGGTTCACAGCTAGTTCTGACCAGATGAATGATGGACGGGGTGTTAGCAGGGTTGGACAAAACAGTCTGGACAAGAACACAGACTGCTGCCCAAGGATCATGCTTAATTCAGGCTGAACCTTTCCCAAGGCCTGAATAAGTTTGGACTGTAGGGTGGGTTTTTTTGCCCTATGGGCTGCTTCCTAAAATACTGCCTTTTAAAAAAGAAACAGAGCAAAGCCATCCATGTCTCTGCACTTGGACTGCAGGCTAGAAATAGAGTGATACAATAAATACATTGCAAAAGAGCATGTATCACCTAAACTTCCAGGCCAGCTTTGCAGTCCCAGGAGCAAAGGGGGTTGAAGTATTCTTCAGATGTGCAGCCAATTTTATCATGCCTAACTAAGCCAATCTTTCCAACACTATGGAGTTTGCTTATTACTAGCTAATAAGCAAGTTTTAAAAAGAACTTTATGGAAGAGTCTGTAACCCTATCACTTCCAGAAAAAGCATTACTATTTATTCTTCAATACAATGGCTCAGTAAACTCTTGTGAATAGTTATCTAGCTTCCCTATTAACCTCCTAAATAACATACAAACTTTGGAGTTACAATATTTCATTATTTTCCTGACCCAAATCCTGTCATCTTGCCCGTATAGGACAAAACAACGCTGGAGACCCTGACTCAGCAGCTGGCAGTAAAACAGAGTGAGGATGGGAAGTTCAGCCACGCAATGATGGATTTCAACATGAGTGGAGATTCTGACGGTCAGTACAAATGGCTTTTCCTTATTGCCAGGTTCGTGTGTGCGTACCAACGGGCTCTGAGGGACAATCCAAGTGCTTTGGAGGCCCAAGAGGAGTAGGAGCTGTTAGTAATAAGTGGCTATGAAACAAGGCAGGAAGAAGTGATTCATCGTGGGGTGTTTTAGGCCTGGAGATGATTTTTAGCCTTCCCTATGTCCCCCGAAGGTCTCAAGATGGGACCAAAAATGTATTTCTGATAATAAAAGGGACTAAAGGAGGCAAATACACGTGGGGTAAGTGAGATGACGTAGGGAAGCCATGAAGTGTAGACCTGATCCTCCATAGCTGCTGTGTGCTCTGCATCTGTGGGAGCTTCACTGGTTTGATGAAGCAAGCATAATGTTTATCTGTTTCTCTGCTGTTGCATATATTGTTAAAGAGATGTAAGCACAAAAACAGGCAAGTACGTAAATATTCATTTGCTAGTTAGAGAATTGCTCAATAAGAAATGCCCAGTGTTGCCATCTACCACACCCTTTCTGTCACAGAAAAGGTAGAAGATAGGTGACATCATATGACCAGCATTCTGTAAGCAAGAAAGGAAGAAAATAAAAAGTAAACCTGCATTGATAAGTATATATTTGGTTTATGTAATTAAGCAGTAAAAGATGGCTTAAAAAAGCTGTTTAATACTTTGTATTTAAAAACAATCAAAACTCCTTACCAGGTCTATACTGTGTGATACTGAACTAACAGAATGACCAAACCGGGCAATGTACAATATATTAACCATGAACCTGTTGTGAATACTGACTCACTGAATGTGCAGCACCTGGGTTACTGATGGCAGAGGCAGCTGCATACTGAAACACAAGCTGGAAGTGTTTTCCTCTTGCTTTTTAGGCAGTGCAGGAGTTTCGGAGTCCCGGATTTACCGGGAGTCCCGAGGCCGTGGCAGCAATGAGCCGCACATCAAGCGCCCCATGAACGCGTTCATGGTGTGGGCCAAGGACGAGCGCAGGAAGATCCTTCAGGCCTTCCCTGACATGCACAACTCCAACATCAGCAAGATACTAGGTAAGAGTGACAGAGCTCCGCTCCTGCAGAGCGAAGCTGGGGAAGATTCTCACCGAGTGACAGAACAGAACTGCTGCTTTCTCTCTTGCCCTTCAGTCACTGCACCAGGAGCAGTGACACGGGTTTCCCCTGTGCTGCCCAGCAGTATGTACTCGCCACAGCCTGCAATATTCTCGTGTCTTTGTAATTATTGAGCTTGTGGTGGGGATTTTGCCGTGCACAGAGGAGAGGTGGGGCAGCCTGTAGTTCCCGGGTTTCCCTTTTTAGATATGGGGGTTACGTTTCTCCTTTTCCAGAGAGCAGTAACTTCACCAGGCTGCCACAACTTCTCCACTAGCATGAACAGTGGCTTAGCCAGTTCATCTGTCAGTTCCCTCAGGTCCTGCAGATGCATCTCAGCACGTCCCATGGATTTGTGCACCTTCAGGTTCTCAAACCTGATCTTCTCCTGCCGTGGGTGGTTCTTCATTCTCCCATATATTGAAAAGAATTTTTAAAACCCTGACTTCCATGTTCGCTGCTCTTCACATCCCAATCAATATTTGTCATGAGCATCATCTACTGAATCTCATGCCAAAGTCTTCCAACTTTTCACTATTTGATCAGATTCTCAGGACCACGTTCTGTCCCACGTTACTCCTCTGTGATGTGCTGGATGATACAGTCGGTGACTAATGAGGCTCACTGAGGCCAGTGGATTAATTCTCAGCAGAAAAATAACACATCTGTGAGCAAATCAGAGATACTGTATTTTTACTGATGAAAACAGCTACAGGACCTGTGCGTCCCTCAGGCCGGTGGCTAAGCAGGGAACACATCTACCTGTGCTGCAGGTCTCACTGGTTTTGCAGGCTGCTCAAGAGATGCAGTGCAGTTACAATGGCAGCATTAACCAGCTGCAGGGCTGGTAAATATGCCAGGTTTAGACTGGTCAGAGGTTTGAGGCTTACCTTGATTAGAGTGGTATTATGAAAAGCTAGCAGGGGGCAAGTGGAAATGAGATAAATTGGTTGGAGAAGCAAAACGTATTGCCATGGATGGCAGATGTGATGATATTAACCCATGATTTAAAGGGTGGTACGAGATGATTAGATTAGTTATGGGAACAGGATTAGAAGGCTAAATTGGTTATGTTGATGGCAATATAACCTTATACTGGTTAAAAGCGATTGTACTGGTCAGAGGTGTATGATGTGATTAGCCGGAGGACAGGGCAGTAATAGTTTTGGTCTGTTTCTAAATTGAGAGTAGACCTGGTTAAACCTGTTTTTAAGCAATCAGCTTCAGAAATCTACAAGATCATTCTGAATGGCCCTTTTCATATAGAAAGTACAAAGAGAGCTTGATGTTTTCCCTCTTAACTGATTGTTTTGGATAACAACCTCCGACAGCACGCTGCTAATTCATTCTGCTTAAAACAGGCGCTTGAGCTGGGCTGACATTTTACGCAGTCTCTGGGGATCCTGGTTGACATTTTAAAGGGCTTCTAAGCATTTTATAATACCCTAAAATCTGGTTTTAATAAGCCATTCTGCTGAAATTGTTAACATAAGGAATCACCTTTTACTATTTGGCGCTAGATCAGGGAGATATGGAGACATCTTTTTCTGATTAGATATACAGTAGTTGGAGTAAAATGTGCAAATTCATTACAGATCCTGTTGAGGTGACAGACAGTATAGCTGACTCCAAACTCTCTGTTTTGCTGCCAGATATGGGGAAAAGCAAGGTCTGAGGCAGTGAAAGATGATGTTTCTATTTCTTTACAGCATCACATTTGATTTTTTTTCATTCTACGTGTGCAATAGAGAGGGATGTCCTGGTATCATCCTTCTTGACAGAAACATTACAAAGTTCTTCCCTCAGCTGCAAAAGGGCAGTCTTTTGAAGTCAGCAGGGAGCTGTCTGTTAACTGGCATAGGGTGACCAATTAAAAGCTCACAGTTCAGCCAGGTATTAGGGTGTCCTTATTAGAAAGCCACAATTTTTCCTTCCCGTTTTCCCAGCAGCACTGCTACACACTGAGGTCACAGAGCTTGCTGTCACGCAGAGCAACTTGGATAGAGTTCTCACCAACCGAGGGTCATTTTTATAGTAAAATGAGAGGAGGTGCCCTTCCCAGCACTAGAATTCTCTAGGGATTATGTTTGACACTGTGGTATTATGTTTTGAGCATAAAAATTAGATACATGGATTTGTCACTAAATTCATCTGTGCATACGTTTGTCATCCATCTGTTCATTGCAACTTAAACTTGTGGATAATGGTTTTTTTAGTAAATTGTTAAAAAAGTGCTAAAATGGGACTGCTGGACCCTAGCAATTTAATAATGCATTGTTTAGATATTTCGGTAAATATTTTAATTAATTTCACTGAGAAACCTACGTAGAGGTTTTAGGAAAAAATGAAGTTAATTACTAGCTTCAGAAATTCTCTTGGAACGTATACGTGTGTTTATACAAACGTGTACACATACCTGTACATTATACAAGTGTTTGTCTGTGTGAGAATGTTTTTAAAATGCAAAATCAGCCTGATTCAGGTACTTAGACTGAAAAATGTCAGTCTAATGGACTGAAAGTTGGAGCATATTGCAAACAGCTGAAAATTCTTGTCAGAGAAACTTGGCTTAAAATCAGCAGTAAGCAGAGCTCTGAACATGGCCCGTGTGTGCCTGGAGCACAGGCGTCTGGGCATGGGTGAGGGCATCTCTCTTCTGCCCTGGGCTCAAGTATTTGGCCTCTCCAGATGTGTGCACAGTCACACACAGCTGTGTGGGCACAGCTCTGACTGCCCTAGCTCAGTTTAGGGGCAGGAGCTGTGCTTGGTGCTGCAAAGTCTTTGAATTTGGTTTCTTCCTCCTAAATACTTCAGCCACCACATCAGGGAGAATTGTGCTAGAGTGCTGCTTGTCATTTTGCATGCATCCAGGGAGGGGAATGGGCTCTTGTTTTCATAGTCAAGGAGAAAAGCCTTGCATACTTGACCCTCTGAAAGCTTTCCAACACAGATGGTGAGCAGGAAGCTTACTCGAGACTCTAAATCTTCCCGTAAAAAGAAAGGTTTCTCAAGTTTCTGCAGTCACACTTTGTTTGGGCTTGGGTTTGGCACTGTGCATGGGTACCCATGCCTGCCTGTGTGTGTTTATAGACACGTAAAACAATGACAAATAAAGCTATTAAAAGCATATTTTGTCCAAATACAAGGTATTTTTAAAGAAGTTTTAATATGTTGATTGATGGTACTCATTCATAGCTTACCCTGTGGGTGGAAATTCCAAGATCAGAGTTACATATCCTTCAAAATTTCAAAATTTCAGATAAAGACAGTTCAGATAATTGATTGGATTATGTAAATTACTAAGAAAATAAGTGAAATTTATCAAATGTAAAGAACAATGGTTTATCATCAGAAAGTGTGCCGTTTTTTAAAATTTCTTTTGAGAGCATTGTTTAATTATATATGATGCTTCAAAACATACTAGTAAATTCTACTTAGTGTATTTTGTAAAAACAGTAAAGTTGTAGTAAGAGGAGGTATCACTGCAGGAGGCAGCTATTAAAAATTTGCGAGGAAGAGAGGTGAAACTACCAGGATTTTTTGAGTGTGCAGGCTCAGGAAGAAAAAAATATAACTAATACAAAGAATGACATTTATGTATAAATATTGTGTGTGCAACTGTAATGTACAGAATTATGCATCAGAATTTCAGGTTTTATGGCCCTGATGCTGCAAAGGCTTGTGTTGTTTGCCTGACTTTACCCACTACTCCTTGTCACATGAGGGGGTAGGAATCTGCCTGCCCAGATCTGACTGTAGGTTGCAGCAAGTGGAATGGCACAGCAAAGAGAAACTGTGCTGGAGTAGAGCATTTTCATGGTAATTTTGTGAGAGCTGACTTTAATTTCTGCCTTTCTGTTCATCTGTCTGTCTCAAAATATGTGTGAGTCCCTTCATTGCAGATCCCTTCAGAGCATATAAAGCAAATGTCAAGATTTGTTTAAAGACTGAGGTTTTCAACTTTTCTATTCATAAAAAAAACCTGATGCAGCATCAGGAAAAGGGGCTGGGGCTGTTTCCTAGGCCATTAGGACTTCAGCAGGTGTGTGATTAGACAACTCCAGCTTTAGGCTGACTCTTAGGATTTTCTATGCTGAAACTCCAGTGTGTCAGTGCCTCCACGCAGGATTTGAAAGCACACCCACATCTGGGCATCTTGCAGAGCTCATCTGCTTTACCCTGACTTCCTGAGGTTGTCCAACCCAGGCCCAGTCTGTGTGTCCCTCCCAGGCAGCATCAGTTGTGTGCAGTGTTCTGCCAGTCGTGTTCCTCGCTGAGCCATTCGCCCCCAAACCCGGGAGGCACTGCGTGTGGAAAGCCAGTGTCATTTCTCCAGCCACCCTCTTTGCCAGGAGAAGCTTGGAATAATTTCTCTGCAGGAGACAAAGCTGCTGAGCAGATTCTGGTCACAGGGGTGCTGCCCTGTGTAACACAAACCCCCAGGCACAGACACTGCCTCTCTGTGGCATGAGAAGTGGCGGGCAGGAGTTTCAGTCCACACCCTAGAAGCCATCTAGCCATGCAGTTGTGGTGCTAAGCTCATAACAATGCCAATAAACTCTTTCCCAGTCCAGGACTGGCTGGGGGATCTGTGCATGCTGTATGTTGTAAACATCATGAAAAATGATGGTTTTGACTTCAAAGCAATGTTTGCTAAGAAAGGCGTGCCCATTGCCCCTTTTCAGGACAAAGACATCATTGTTTATACATTGCTTATCTCTGGATAAGCAATGGGCTTATTCAGGGCAATTCCCTCTTTCTAGAGAGAATAAAACTCTTTCCTTTCCTGGGGAAAGGATAACTGTGCTCTCTCTGCTGTGAGTCTTGGGGGTACAGTGGGATAAGACCAGCCTGAGTAATAGCATGAGCTAACCATAAAAAATGAGGAACAAGAGGAAGTCAAGTATGACATATGACATTATGAACCCATTAAACTGAGAAACTATTCAAACATTTTTCCAGTGGGAAACTACTATTTTCCAATACAGTTTTCTTTCTAGGCCACAGGTTTCACAGCTTGAACTATTCCTGTTATTTGAAATGTATCTTACCCTGAAGCACTACTATATTTAATGGAAAAATAAAATGGGGCAACTGATTCAAGAACTTTTACTTTCTGCTCCCATATCATATCCTTTAAGAAATATTCGTTTATAACTTTCAGCAGGCATTTGAAAACAATTTTGAAGTCTTGACTATATGCCTATCTCAAATATCCACGTGGAAAACAAGGCTGCCAGCAATGAAGCTGTAGTGCAGCTCCAGGGAGAGATGTGCCTGTGCCCCAGTGCTTTTCCCTGCATGACACAGTAAATTCTTTAAGCTGGGACTGGCAGTGTTTCCCAGAACTTGCTCCTGGAGTTAAAACCCCACTGACACATCTGGGATAGTTTATAGCTTTTAGAGGCATTGCTTTAGGGTCTTTGCAGGCTCCTGTACCTGACTGCAGAGCATTTACAGTTGGTTCCTATTCTGAGCACCAGCCTGGGAGCCAGACAGACCCAGTGTTTGTCAGGAATGGCTAAGCTGTGGACATACCAGATGTGATGCCTTGATCCAGCTGTGGATCACAGTGACCAGACAGCAGCTCATGGAGTGGAGCCTTCTCTGAACAGGCACATGGCCAAGGGAAGGTGTGGGACACAGCCGAGCAGGCTCTGTGTGTCCATTCCTCCAAAATATGATGCCTTGTTTCCTGAAACAAAGTTTCAGGGGCTGCACGTTACCAGGATGATGGTTTTACTGCCCACCCGAAAGGCATTGTAAGGTAGATAAATTTCAGTAAAATATTGAGTCAGATTTTCCAGGGCCATCTCCCTCTGCATCTTGGCCATGGCCAGGAGGTTTATGAGTCAAATACAAACAGAACCCTGTCTAGCAGCTCTGACAGATTCCCAGCCCACAGCCAAATGGCCTTGGGTGTCTTGTTCTGGGTGACCTACTTGTTTCTCTGCCTCGCGGTGTTTGGGGATGAGTAGCATCTCATCTTTTTCTTTTCTGTGTTTTTTTTTTTGTGGTGACAGGATCTCGCTGGAAAGCTATGACAAACCTAGAGAAGCAGCCATACTACGAGGAGCAGGCCCGGCTCAGCAAACAGCACCTGGAGAAATACCCAGACTACAAATACAAGCCCAGGCCGAAGCGCACCTGCCTCGTGGACGGCAAGAAGTTACGCATCGGCGAGTACAAGGCCATCATGCGCAACAGGCGCCAGGAGATGAGGCAGTACTTCAACGTTGGGTATGCCACCTCCCAAAACTACTGCTCGCTTCGTCAAAAAACCCAAAAACATCAGGGAGGATTCTTAATTGTAGTTTACTGGCAAGAGCGTTAGGTGTTGCTAATAGAAAATGAGAGCTATGCTCTATAGCAGTGCTCAGGAGGAAGTCAGGCACTTTTTAGGGATCTTTCTGTTGGCTCTGTTTTATACTCACCCTAACGCCTCAGCCAACTGTCTCATTTCCACTCTGATCATGAGAAAAAAGGCTTTAAGATGTTCTGATGAAACGTACGTCTTCTAGTAAAGCCTTGTAACTATCATGAGGCCTCAGAGAGAGTATCTGAATGGATCTGTGGTAGTGCCTCTTGATCTAAAAGCCAAAAAAAAAAAGTTTGCATTCAGTATGATCTGTGGCAAGTGGTCTGCAAAAGGACTGCTGAACACACTGAACTTGAGCTGGAATGTGGACGTGGCTCAGCTGATTCATATCAAGCTGTATTCTTATCATGTCTGCCCTGTTCATTTGCCCTTCCAGGGAGTGTCTTACAGTCCAGCAAGTTAAATGCTTTCTGTTGAGCAGAAATTTTAAGACCAGTTCTGATAAACAGCTAATAGATCAGTTTGATATGGTTAGAATAAAATATGCCTAGAAGACTAGCATATATTTTCCTTCTGCAGATATTCCTTGGTGTAGGTTACAGTAGATCAAAAAGAATCCAAAGTAACCAAATATTCCACGATATTTCTGTATTCACTTGAGAAAATTAAAAGCTACACAGGGATCCTAAAAAAAAGCAAAACCAGCAACAAGAGCGACCCTCTGAAAAAATGGAATTTGTGTTCTGTTTCATCTTAATTTGGAATCCTTTCGGTATTAACTGGGTTGCACATCTCTGTAGTTAATGGCTAGAAGTAGCAATAAAGGAGAGAACATCTATCCAGTGACTGTTAAGTGTCACCAGACTGTGTTGTCAACAGCTACAGCGTGCATTGTTAGAATAAGCTGCTCAGCAGAGAAATTTGAGCTGCTTAACCCTGTGGTGCTGGCAGGTCCGGTGATCCCAGTGGTAAGCACTGAAACAAACACAGGGAAGTCAGCCAACATTCGGCATCAGGAGATTAAAAAAGGAGGAGGGGGCCTTATGGAAAAAGAATAGGTGGCAGCAGAGCCCCCAAAACGCTGCTTATCTGGTTAACATGCATGCCTCATCATGGGAAAAAAAATTAACCTTGTAACATTCTGCCTGCAGAAATTCAGCTTTCCAAACGAGGCTGACATTGAAATCAACACATTTCTGGAGGTAATTTGCACTGGGGCACCAGAGCACAGAACCCGGGGTGAAATCTTTCTGGAAGTGGCAGACAGAGTGGCCAGTGGCTGCAGTGGGGCTGGTGTGTGATGTCACCAGTCACAGCACTGCAGTTGCATTCCTGGGTTAAGTTCCCCATCTGTTGCACCCACCAGTACAGGTCATTTAGGGCTAAACTCCTAAGCACCAGCCCAGCTCCTGCCTGGCCACCACAGTAAGTGCTTGGTTTAACAGGAGCTGTGGCTGTGCTGGAGGCATCACAGTGGGAAGGGTTGGGAATTTTTTAATGTTCCCTGTTCCAATGTCCTCATCTTCAGTGGTAGTGTGTCAAGCGTGGCCTGCTGAGAGCCCTAATACATTACTGTCTGAGGACTGCTGCTAGATCCTCTAGGCTGGACATCCCATAGATGTGGAAAAATACTACTCTTAAATTATTTATTATTTGAAAAGCACTCTGAAAAGCACCATTTAAGTGCAAAGTGTTCCTATTGTTAAATATTAAAACCAATTTAAGTGTGCTGAATCTTGTTGCAGAGATGCTGACTCCAGAAAACAAAAGCCTTCCTACTGAATTAAGAATAAAATGCAAATTAGATCTGCTCCCTACTTTAAGAGCTGTATCTTCAGCTGAGACAACTTCAGTTGTTTCAGAAGCACGGAAATAAGGGCTCTGTGGAGGGAGGCCTTGCTTGGATGGCAGGCAGGAAGTATCTGAAAACGCAGCAAGCAATTCCAAACAAGTATGAAGCTGTTTGGCAGAGCAGAGTCTTTCAGGATCACTGTACTGAGTGAGGCTTACTGTGCAGCCAGGGCACAGGCAGGCAGGGGAACAGGGAAGGGTTTCATTCTTAATTAAGAATGTGCATCTCAAGAGACTCTGCCCTGTCTCCTGTGGCAAGGCTTTTCAGTGCAGATGGACACACGGCTGATGACATTACAATGTGCAGCATGTACTGGGGAGAATTACTGCAATGGAATTACTTCATGCAGGAAGGAAACAAAAGGAGCATGAATTTTAAACCTCTAGGCTTGTTGGGACTCTGAAGCTTCTCAGGGAAACAAACACCAGTATAACACAGCTAGTGTTCTTGACGCAAAGGGAATTTCTGTGGCCTGGGATAATTCTTCTTTCATTACTGCAGACAGGTTTCCAAGGCTTAGATGCTGTATAAAGGCATCTTGTAGAAGATTTTCTCAAATGCTCATGTTGTTTTCTTGCTTTTTATTTATTTTTAAATAATGCCCACTTCTGTTTTAAGTCTACCTTTTTCCAGTTTTATCCACCTTCCTTCAGAGAATCTGCTTTTCACAAGGGCTGCTCCCAGTGAAAACTCTCACCTTCCAGTGGGAGGCCTTTAGTGATCCATCCTATAAACTCATGTTGGCTCCAGAGAGCCCTCTGTTCCTCTCCCTAGTAACGAGCAGGTCCCTGACTGAACGTGGAGTAAGCATTGTCTCTGCTTTCTCCTCATCCAGTGGCGTTTTCCTGCAGCACCTTCCCATTCCTGTGCAATCTACCTCGACCTTGCTGCCCCTCTCCTGTGGGCAATTTATGTCTCCTTACTGGGACTCTTATGTCCAGCCCTGATAGCAGATTGGATTTTTTAAAAGGGAGATTTTCAAAATACGTGTGTTTTAAGCCAGACCACGGTTGGCAAGAATGTTTATTTTTGGGTGGCACCCAGCTTATCCAGAGGAGAAGTTCCCCTCATGAGCAGGCAGGCTGAAGCTGTGTAGTTCAGCTGCAGCCAGAGATGCTTACAGCGGTTGGGTTTTCTTGTCGGTGGAATTGATTTGGGGTTGATGTTCATTTGTGGAGCATCGTTCGGTGAGTTCTGGATACCGACACAAGAACTCCTCTGCGTGCCCAGGAATATGTGCTGCTGAACTTACCCTCCTCTTAGTGCCCATTGCAGCATTCCAACATCCCTTTGCTCTCTTCCTCCCGCCAGGCAACAAGCGCAGCTCCCCATCGCCACGGCGGGCGTCGTGTACCCCGGAGCCATCGCCATGGCGGGAATGCCCTCCCCACACCTGCCCTCGGAGCACTCGAGCGTGTCCAGCAGCCCCGAGCCCGGCATGCCCGTCATCCAGAGCACTTACGGCATCAAGGGCGAGGAGCCGCTCGTCAAGGAGGAGCTGCAGCCCGAGGACGCCAACGGCGAGATCTACGATGAGTACGACGAGGAGGAGGACGACCCCGATGCAGACTATGGCAGTGACAGTGAAAACCACATTGCGGGGCAGGCCAACTGATCGGGGTCCCGATGTCCCACCACCTGCAGGACTTCAAGGAGAAAAGAAAAAAAAAATAAATAAAGCCCCATCTGGTTTATCCTTGCCAGTGGCCAAGCACATTAACTTTCTCATACACTGACTGTTATTTTAACTGTTAGTCTTAACTAGTTGGGACATCAGCTGACTAATAGACATCAGCCTGCATCAGAAGAAAAAAGGCTCAGAAGAAAGGAAACAAAGACAACGACAACAACAACAGAATGATATAAGCTATGGGTAAAATAATGCCAGTAATTCAGCTGCTATACCCAAGCACTGAAGTCTTACCCGTTGACCTTTTATTATTATTATTTTTTTTTCAAATAAACTTTATGGCTGTTTGTTCTACAATGTTCTAGAAATTCTCACTCAGGTACACAGTGCCAACAAGTGGCTTGTGAATGTGTTTTGTTGTTTTGTGCTACAGTTTAAAGAGAAATAATTTTTTTTTTTTGGTAATGCACCTGACAGGAAAAAAAAAATGAAATTCCTTTTAACCCCCTCTGTCTCCTCCTCCTCTTCTTCCTCCTCTTCTTCCTCTTCCTCTTCCTCCTCCTCCTCCCTGTCAAATCTGGGTCAGAAGTGAGTGTGTGTGCGTGCCTGTGCGCGTGGCTGGCAAGGAAGGAAGTGGGGAGTCTTTCTGTTAACCCCAACAAGCATTTCCTTTCAAGAGAGGACTTCTCTTCATCAGTTGCACACCATACTGAGTCTTTGAGCAAGTGCCAAATTTGTACTGAAGCGCTGAACTAGTCCAGTTTGCTTTCTTTAGGTTGGCCTCTTCTTGTTTTGTTTTTCCTTGGCTTTTCATTTGCTTCTTGCTCTGTCTTAAGTAAGGACAGTGTTATATCTTAGACAATCCCTTGAAGAACGTGATATACCAGCAGCTGGTGAGATTAGACATATATTTTTGGTTTTGCTTTTGCTTTTTTAAAGGAAACTGTAGGTGCTGTTCTCAGGTGAAAAAAAAGAGAGAGAGAGAGAGAGATAAGAAATTTAGAGAAAAAATATTTTATGGTCTTGGATTTTCATGTGTGCGTGTTTATGGTACTAATAAGAATAATCCTGGACTATGGTGAGCAAAAAGCATGTTCCAGAATGAAGTCTTGCACCCTCCAAATGACTTGGTCTGTAAGAAACCTTTACTTCTAGTTTACACTTCAAGTGGCAACGTAAACAACATAAAAGGCTTGTCCAAAACGTGGTTTGTTCTGCACGGGACACAGCAACTGGAAGTGTTACCTCCTCACTGAGCATAATGAAGTTACCACCAACCGGGTCCAGTTCTGATGAACTTCTACCTTCAGGGTGGTTGAGTACACTGATTTCTGATTCAAAAGGCAATGGGTTTTTTTCACTGACTTTTTTTTCTCCTGTGCACTGGCAGAAATTCTTCTTTTACCAGCGAGACGTTTGTGTAGGAGCAAGGCTAATATCTATAAGAGATTTCCCTATTCGAAGTGGGGTTATAAGAACTCAGACCATTGCACTGCTGAGTTTCCCTCGCTGCTGCTGCCTCTCACAACTGAAAAATTATTCTCCTGTGCTAAAATATTTTCAGTGCTGTTGTAGAGCGCTTACATTGCTTGGGCAGTTTTGTCTTCCTTGGGCAGCCACAGCCAGATGAGGAGGCTGCCTGGGAGCTGCTCTGTGCCCTGGAAAGGAAGGTCTCGGGATCGTGCTGAAGCAAAACCCGTCCTCTGAGTTGTTTATTTAACTGAGGATGCCAACTTTGTGTTGCTTCCTAGTAAAACCCTGCTCCCAGAGGGAGAGGCAGTGCTGTTGTTGTCGCCTCTAACTTGTAAAATGAGCCCCGTGCATCTTGGTGGCACTGAGACCCCAGCCCAAGCACTCACCAGAACCCCGGTCACCGCTCTTTGGCAACACGGATTTTGCAAGCAGTGCCTTCACCAGGCAGATTCAGCCCTCGGTGCCAGGTGCAGGATGAGCAGGACAGCTAGGGCGGGGGGAGTGCCTTTCTTTGCCTCTTGAAATCCCACTTGAAGTGTAACCTGACCTCTGCAGACCTTGTGCAAAGCAAAAAGCAAATGCCACTGAAGACTTAGGACAATACTCCGATGGGCGGTTTGGACATGTGAGAGTTTTACCCTGCTACATCTCTTTTCCTTTTCTTCTGTTTTCCCTGTTTTGATTTCCACCTCTGCTTTGAAAAATTCTTTTCTGTTTTCTCTCTCTCAGAAGATTTGCTCTGAAATTATGCTTGGAGTAGCTGATCATATCCTCCATGTCAGAGAGGGTTCTTTTTTGTTTGTATTTTATGACTGTGTTGGGGTTTTTTTTTCAGTTGAACTGCCTCTTCTTGCTAGTGTTGAATGGTAATTATAATAATAATAATAATGGTCAGCTGTTCCCAGATTAGTAAATTATGTATAATTTATTTACTCCCTCCCCCTTTTTTAACTTTATTTTATTCTGTTCTAATTTGGCAGTGCAGCAAATGAAGCTGTTAGGCTATTTAAAATGGATACCCCTCCCCACCTTACCTTTTTATATATATATAAATATATATATATACATATGAAAACAAATCGCTTCTTCTTCTGCTCACACCATTTCTCTTTCTTTTATTTTAATTTTGGCCCCAGCCATGTCAACTTCTGATGTTTATTATGATGGAGTGAATTAATGGGAGTGTTGTTTTCAATCTTAATTAACTTCTGCTCTCTCATCACTCATTTTAGTTATTTAATTACACCAGTCATCTAGAGCCAATTTTTTTGAAGCACTCTGTTTGGATAAGAAGGAAAAAAAAATAGACAATTGTTTTTATATCATTATTATGTACAATGTGAAAACAGATATTTGCTCCTTTTTATTTTATTTTTTTTAAACTTTTAAATTTGTTCCCTGTCTTTGTGAACAAATTACTTCTGACTCTTGTGGGTTCACCTCACATTTGCTGGATGCTTGATTTCCACCACGGTCGAGAGACTCTCTGGTTTCATTGTGTCACTTCGGGCTACCGGAATACTTTGTTTTAGCTCCAGGTAGGTGCCACGGCGCCAGGCGGGGTTGGAGCAGGCCTTGGGCTGGGAAGGGCCAGTGGGAAGGGGCCCTTGGACATCAGCGGGACCAAGCTGCAGCCCGGAGCTCTGCGGGAGCCGCTCCCGGAGGAGCCCGGTGTCGGTGGGCACGGGGGGACGCAGCCCCGAGCCCGCGCCGCCGCAGCCAGAGCCCTGGGGAGCAGGCCGCTCGACTGGACGGGCCCTCCTCTACCTTTGGGATGTTGAAACCGATGCAGAAGTGTTAAAAAGGAAAAAAAAAAAAAAGGCCAAAAGATGAAAACATAAATTTAGAAAAAAAAAATTGGCTCTGGGGTTCCAAACCAGCAAAATGCTTAATGCCCATGCTGATGTTTTCTTAGGTCCAAGGATGAGCACCCGTATATCCTTCAGCAGTAGAAGGCCAGATTTGAATATAGGGCACTGTTTGTCCCTCTTGAATTTTGTGGGGGGGAAAAAAAAACCTGAAAAACAAAAAAGCAGAACATGCATTTATAAAAATTATCTTCTTGTCTTGTTTCTTTTTTTTTTNTTTTTTTTTTCAGTTGAACTGCCTCTTCTTGCTAGTGTTGAATGGTAATTATAATAATAATAATAATGGTCAGCTGTTCCCAGATTAGTAAATTATGTATAATTTATTTACACCCTCCCCCTTTTTTAACTTTATTTTATTCTGTTCTAATTTGGCAGTGCAGCAAATGAAGCTGTTAGGCTATTTAAAATGGATACCCCTCCCCACCTTACCTTTTTATATATATATAAATATATATATATACATATGAAAACAAATCGCTTCTTCTTCTGCTCACACCATTTCTCTTTCTTTTATTTTAATTTTGGCCCCAGCCATGTCAACTTCTGATGTTTATTATGATGGAGTGAATTAATGGGAGTGTTGTTTTCAATCTTAATTAACTTCTGCTCTCTCATCACTCATTTTAGTTATTTAATTACACCAGTCATCTAGAGCCAATTTTTTTGAAGCACTCTGTTTGGATAAGAAGGAAAAAAAAATAGACAATTGTTTTTATATCATTATTATGTACAATGTGAAAACAGATATTTGCTCCTTTTTATTTTATTTTTTTTAAACTTTTAAATTTGTTCCCTGTCTTTGTGAACAAATTACTTCTGACTCTTGTGGGTTCACCTCACATTTGCTGGATGCTTGATTTCCACCACGGTCGAGAGACTCTCTGGTTTCATTGTGTCACTTCGGGCTACCGGAATACTTTGTTTTAGCTCCAGGTAGGTGCCACGGCGCCAGGCGGGGTTGGAGCAGGCCTTGGGCTGGGAAGGGCCAGTGGGAAGGGGCCCTTGGACATCAGCGGGACCAAGCTGCAGCCCGGAGCTCTGCGGGAGCCGCTCCCGGAGGAGCCCGGTGTCGGTGGGCACGGGGGGACGCAGCCCCGAGCCCGCGCCGCCGCAGCCAGAGCCCTGGGGAGCAGGCCGCTCGACTGGACGGGCCCTCCTCTACCTTTGGGATGTTGAAACCGATGCAGAAGTGTTAAAAAGGAAAAAAAAAAAAAAGGCCAAAAGATGAAAACATAAATTTAGAAAAAAAAAATTGGCTCTGGGGTTCCAAACCAGCAAAATGCTTAATGCCCATGCTGATGTTTTCTTAGGTCCAAGGATGAGCACCCGTATATCCTTCAGCAGTAGAAGGCCAGATTTGAATATAGGGCACTGTTTGTCCCTCTTGAATTTTGTGGGGGGGAAAAAAAAACCTGAAAAACAAAAAAGCAGAACATGCATTTATAAAAATTATCTTCTTGTCTTGTTTCTTTTTTTTTTTCCTGGGTTCTGTGCCCTAGAGCATGTAGAAAAACCAGGTTAGAAGAGATTAGGATTTATTAACCTAAAAGCTCATTGAGGCCCTGATGCCAGGGTGGGCTCTGTTCCCCTCTTCCCTGGGAAGCTGGCGAGCCAGGATGCTCCTGGGGTGGGGTGTGCAGGCCACCTCCTCCTAAATGGGGGAAGCCACCATGTATCTTGTGAGTTTTGAGAAAGAACATCGCCAGCAGTGGGGAAAAGGGGGAAAGAAAGGAAAAAAACTGAGGCACTTGCTTCTAAGCTCAATTAAATAACACAGAGTATATCCTTTTTTCCATTTATTCATGCCTTATATTAGTAAAATAGGATTTTTAAGTGCATTTAACATCTTTATCTAACCGTTCCGCTATATTAATCAGGCCCCCAGAAAAGAACACTAGCTATTATTATAGCATTTAATTAGTTTTGTAACCAAATCCTCTTATTATGAATGCATATGGAAGAAATTCTTTCTTCGAAGACATTATTTCAAAGATTTGGTTACTGCAGTAGACTGTCTTTAATTAAATCATTTTTTAGAAAGTAAATTGTCTTTAACCTTTTTACAGCACATTTTCAGAGCTTTTTCTTTTTAATCCAAAGAGATGAGCGGTTATTGTCCCCGAAGAAGCCTCTGACATCACATTTGTAACATCAGAAATAATTATACTCCGTGGAAATGTAGGTCTTCCTTAGCAAGAATTCATCTGCTGTAAAGCAAGGCAGCTGTGTGGGATCTCGGGCGTTTCAGGGCACGATGTGTGGGGCAGGAAGTTTCTTTGTCTGACCACTTCTCGGTAGAACCATCCCTTCCATTTCACAGATAACTCTGTAATTCACTAGATGTGGATTCAAGTGTATCCTCAATTCACAGGGCATGGGCTGTCTGTTTAGCTTGGTTTATATTTACATTTTTTCGACTTTATCCTAACTTGTCAGTTTCCCAGATTGAAGAACATGTCAAGTTCGTTTTTTCTACTGACTGATTTCTCTACTCCCCAGTGTTTTTTGTCACTGGTTTGCTGAAACAGTATTTATATAGCTCCATTGGCTCTAAAGCTCTTACTCCTTCTAACGTTTTGGATTTTACAAGTGAAATGAAACTAGAAAAGAAATAGAGACAATCAAATGCCTGGAGCTTAAAACAAAGTATGTGCAACCTACCATCTCACTTGAAATTTAATAAAAGAAATAATTATGTAAATATAACATAGAGTTATAGATTTATATTTTGTTCATAACACATAGTGTAATATAAGTTGTATATTTTCATGTTTTGGTTTTATGTTATCATTCATGCCACAATAAATGAAAAAAAACAGGAGTTGATGTACTCTTTAAAAAAAATACGATGTGGATTGCCACCATCCTGGGTTTTTGGTTTTGGTTTTTGGGTTTTTTGTTTCTTTTGCATTCCCCTTTTTCAGTATTACTGCCCTGCAAGGCACCAATAAAACAGCAAATGTGTTCTTTACCTATCCTGTGGTCTGTTTCCCACTTCTTATAGCAAAGGGTGTGCTAGCAAACTTCCCTGTCAAGAGAACAAAACAGCTGGGCTCAAGCAGCAGAAAATGAGATTTAGCTTCACCTTACGAGTCTGCTCCAAGGTTCAAGATTTTCATCAAATCACAGGACAGGAAGATCCCCCTTCTTTCAGATACCAGCATTAAACAGGGGGAGAGGCTGGTCCCTGAACGGTGGGGTCAGTGCAGTTCCCAGCTCGCTGTCAGGACGATGAGAGGGTGCAGAGGTTTGGCCCGTGCCCACCTTCCCAGGCTGTGTTCCCCTGCCCCAGGCAGCTCAGACACCAGAGCCTGC
This sequence comes from Promerops cafer, assembly GCA_013398275.1. NCBI lineage: Eukaryota > Metazoa > Chordata > Aves > Passeriformes > Nectariniidae > Promerops > Promerops cafer. The sequence goes on along the minus strand of VZSE01010145.1, from coordinate 516,252 downwards.
TCAGGGAAACACCCAATTATAAACGCCAGTGACACCGAGCTATGAAAAAATAGCTCTGCTCATAGTTAGTCAAAATGTCCCAACATGCTGCCTAAACAGTTCATGAAGTTTTGACAGCAGCATATGGCACGAAGTGGGATGAAATGAATTTGTACCTGTTTTTGACAGTAAGTTATTCTGATGGCTGCTTACTCTCAAGTGCCTACGGCTTGACAGATGCCACTCTATGGTTCCAGATTTCCTAAAGGGAAAAGGCAATATTTGGGGAAGCAGGAGGTAGCCGGTGGAGATCCTACGAACCTGTCCCCACTTCTCTGGTTTGCCAGGTTGTCCTGTGTGCTTTTCCCGTGAGTGAGGTGGCCCCTGGAATTTCCCAGCAGCAAACCAGGGATCGGCTCCGGCAGCTTCCTGACACAGCCAAGAGCACCTGCAGAGCACCTGTCCAGTGGCAGTGCAAATGGGCTTGAGAAGGACCTGTGGTGGCTCAGGACAAAGAAGGTCAGAATCCTTCAACCCCTCAAAATCCCTTTTTCCAGTGCTGTCAGCAACAAGGGAGCCTCTCTCTGGTGCTGACATGGCACACACTGCCCACCTGGATCTGAGCGTGGCTTAACAGGTAAGGTCTTCTCACCACCCTGCACAGAGATGGAGTGACTTAGAATTTTTTCTTTTTTTTTTTTTTCTTTTCCTTTTTTTTATCCTTTTTGATGGGCTGGTACCTGACAGAAGCAACAATGTTCCCTAAACCTGTGGTGGAAAAATGTCAAGGAGAACCTGAGAAAATCCAAGCTGAAGATACGTCTGAACTGTAAGATGTGTGGATAAGGCTGGGCTTTGCAAAACCAGGAATGACAACTAGTTAAACCCTGAGTATGCAGCTGAAGAAATGAAAGTTTCCAGTGTCCTTAAGTGATATGGCCCAGACTTGGGAGTGGTAACAATTCTCTCCCTAGACAAGTTTTGAGGGGGTTTGGGTTGGGGTTTTTTTGGTTTTGTTTTTTTTTTTTGCAAAAACTTCTAAAACATTCCAGCAATTGCCTGTAGCAGGAAGGAAGAAAATGAGGATAATTACGACATTAAACTATTTTAAAAAGAAAGACGTGTGACAATTAGCGCATTCCTACCAAGAAAGTAACATACCAGGCTCTGTGTGTGTAGGAAAGTGAAAAGACCCCCCGCAGAAGCCACGAAAGGTTATGGAAAGTGTGTGTGCCTCACGAGGAGGCTCAGTGCTGTGACTTTGGCATCAGTGAGGAGGGTGCATGGGAGCCTGTCAATAAGCTCTCAGTTAATAAATATTCAGCAATACTGTAGGGAAGCAATGTGGGAGAAGAGCAGGCAGCGTCTGTCAGGCCAGCCAGTGGAAAACACATGCTGCAAAGGTACAGAAAATCCTTTGAACATATTTATCTAAGTAATCTGGTGCCTGAGACCAGCGAGAGAGCTGGAGCAGCTGATTTCAGTGCCTGGGATGCTCCGTTGGTGGCCGGTGGTGTTACAGGAGAACTTAGGCACTGGAATCAGAGATTCTTGCAAGATAATGACAAGGACAGGAAAAAGAAACAAGCACTGCAGCATCCTTGGCCTTATTCAGGAAGGCTGGTGCTGTGGGCAGCCCTGTGAGCACCAGCTGTGCCCCAGCTGCACCCCATCCCTGCTGGAGCAGCTGTGCGGGGCGCAGGGGTGGCAGCCTGCCCTCCCTGCTCTGGGATGGATTTGCCAGAGGCCCTGCAGGAGTTCCGTGGGTGTTCCTCTCCGGTGAGCACATCCGATCCAAGTTAATGCTGAAGAAATCCTGCAGACTGCCAGGTACGATTTGGAGCTGTGGCTGCCCAGCCTGCAGTCCTGCAAACCCTGCATTCATCATTGCAGCCACGGCCTTATGGCGTGGCTCGGGGGGCTCACAGGTTGGCACCACCCACACACACCTGTGAGCGTCCCCACTTCCCTTGCACCCCGTCTGGCCTGGCCGCTTGGCAATCCAGCCTGGGGAGGTGGTGTCTGGATCCAGCACCCTGCCAGGGGGTTTTTGGTCCTGGGTGGTTTTTCTGCTGGTGAAGCAGCAGGTGTCTGTGGCCAGGGAAGCAGGGACAGGGCCACGGGCTCAGATGGAGCTTCCTCCACCACAGTCAGATTCTGCTCAGAGCCCTGGATGCCCCACAAACCCAGCTGTCACCACCACGCAGCTCCTGAAGGGGATGTGATGGGGGGTTCCCACCTGCTAACCTGATCAGAGCAAACTGCTTGATGTGAGATTAATCATTTCTTGACTTTGGGGTTGGTTATTTGCAGATTTACAACAATTTACCTTTTAGGACGCTTCTAAACTTGCTGTCAGAGGCAGCATGGAATGTTACTTAGACCAAAATCAGGCCCTTCACCCTTTCCTTGTGGAGGCCAAGCCTTTAGGAAGAGGTTAAAGAAGGCACAGCAAAATACACCTCTCCACAAAAACCTAAAATCCTTCAAGCAGGGAGACTTTCAGTGGAGTTGGGCCTACAGGACAGTAGAGTGGTACATACATAACTGAAAACCTGATTAAAAGCAGGAATTTAGGGTTTAGTGCAAACTCTGCCAGCCCTGTGTGGCAATTCAAGCCGCAGTTGGGATGGGTTTCTGGGAGAAGTTAGGCCTGGTTTAAATCTCGACTGTGTTTAGTCTCAGTTAGCAATGTCAGGAAGGAGGGGGAGGGCTGCTGCGTCCCAAAAGGCCAGGGTTGTGTAACCTGCTGGCATAGGCACAACTGTAGCCATAAGGAGGACCACATCCAAATTCCAGGGGCAAGTTGTCCCCCCGGAAGATGCTGCTGGTCATGTCAGGCGGGCACTGGTGCTGCCGGGCCTGGGTGGGTGTCAGCCGTGCTGAGGGAGCTGTGCAGGGCTGAGTGCGGCTGCCGGAGCCCCGCCGGGCCCCTCCTCTGCCCCCGAGAGCATCCCCACCCGGGGATTTGTGTCAGTTTAACTCCACCTTATCAGCACAACTTTCACAGGCACTGAATGCCTAACCCACCGAGGATAAATCAATGCCTCCCCTTGTATTTAACAGAGATACTACTTAAATACAGCCAGTAAATCAAAGTAATTATTTAAAATTAAAATGATTTAAGAGAGTTAATCTGGGAGAATGGCAGGGTGGTTACAGAAGAGGCTGAGATGCAGGACTTCAGCAGCTCTTCCTGACTCTGTCAGGGACTTGCTCTACAACTTCAGGAAAATTACTCAGCCCATCTCTAAGACTGCTATAATAATGCCTACTTCAAAGGGGTGTTATGAGGTTTAATTCATTAATGCCTGCAAAGCACTTTGAGATCTTTGGATTAAAGGCACTACAGTGCAAAGTATTATTAGCTACAGGAAAAGCTCTCAGACAAGCATGGCATTAAATGTCTGCAGTTAAAAAAAAATAGGAAGAAAAAACCCCAAAGATGAGCAAATTGTGGGTGGTTTGGGTTTGTTTTTTTCTCTGTGGCCAGGTTTCCATTAGTCAGATCTGTGCTTTGCTAAACTGAGGCCAGGGACAGTACAGCTCAGGGTCTGATTTTGTTGTCACTTCTAGAGCTCCCATATTTTTAACATAGCTCTTTGGATTTGGGGCTTCTTTTAGGGGCTTCGGTTTATCAAAATCCAGCTTTTGTGCATCAAAAGCCTATTCAATTTTCCTCTAAGGATATATTTACCCACTGAGTTAAACAAGAAGAAGAAAATCATTTTCCTTTGTATTGACAACTTAAGGGGGTTTTTTAATTCAGTTTGTGCATTTACTTTCCCAATGAAAAGTCTATTCCATTTGATTTTAAAGGGCTAAGGTTTTCAATACTAGTAATTATATGGAATCCAGAGGGATTTTTTTATCACAAAACGGGGTCTTTTTAATTATCTCCAGTAGAGCTGATCCACCTACTGTGAGTGTAATTGCAAACAGACAAATTGGGATTGACACCCAGAAATGGACTAAATTGAGGAATTTTTTTAGTGACTGCCTTGCTCCCAAGTATTAATTTACTTCTGATGTTAAGTTTCAAGAGCAAACAGCCAAAGGTAGCAGGTAGTTTCTGTAGGTCCAGATTTAAATCTTGTCTGATCTTCTCACTCACTTGGTGCCTGTGCATCAGAGTCCCACAGGGCAGGGATCAGCAGGATTTCTCCCATCAAAACCAGGCAGAAAAGGTGAGGATACAAGAAAGGTTCCCAAAACAATGTGCTGAGGAACGCTCTTAGAGCTGTCACAGCTGCCTTGTTACCTGAATTCATACAGATCTTATTTTTTATTCTTTATACTTTTGAAACTTTTCAAGTGGAACTTATTGGCTTAAAAATAAATACAACCAACAGCCCACCCTCACCCCCCCTTAATGAAAAGACAGCAACACAACAGCTTAGAAATTTTTTTTTAAGCATTTCTGACTTCAGTGAGGGAAACCTTTTAACTTCACTTTGTTTCCTGGTCCCATTGAAAGAGAAGACAGAGGAAGTGAAGTATAAGTGATTCTGGCTCCCAGAAATGCTTTGTTTCTCGTCTGATAGAATCTGAAACTTCATGTAGGTGGTGGGTAGAGCCTTCATAACCTGCTTTCTTCTGACTGAATGAGGAAGGTCAAGATATTATCGTATCAAGGAAGAAGAAATTACATGGGCATTCCCCCCAGACAATAAAGACGGTTCTGACAGCACGATCAAAACAACTGGGTAACTTTTTTCTTTTCTTAGAGACACACCAATGTTTAAATGACAGCTGAAAGCAGATGATGGACTGAACACATTATTCTCTGCTCCATGTACTTTTTTATAATAGAAGTATATCTTGAAGACTATATTCAAGTTGATCAAATAATAAGTCAATTTGTCAATAAAACAGATTAGGCAACCTGTCTGCTGAGATGATATCTGTCAAACAACATATTTTTGTTAACACAATCTGGAAGCAAATGCCTTCACAAAATACAATGCATAAAAAACCCGCGATGCCACTTTTGAGTTTATTGAAACAGAGTTCTGCCTTGTTTCAGTTACAGGCATTTAGACTTTCTTTAAGTTTTAGTTGCTAGCTAACAAACCTCAGCTTGGAAAAGACTAGAAGCAAGTGTTCATGGCCTGGTGGGCACTGTCTGCTGCCAGGACGTGGATACATCCCCAAGTCTCGGCTCTGTCCACTCTGTGGGCACAAGTCACCATCAGCGGGGTTGGTGCAGGGGCATTCCCATTTCTCCACTCACTGTTTTTTCTCCATTCCCCCACATTTTCCCCGCTGTTGCTCACCCTGAGATGTGCCTTGTCATGTCCCTGTCACTGTGCTGCACATCCAGGCGTGATGTCTGACATGTTGTGTACACTGAGGCACAGGAGCCCGGGAGATGCTGGGCCCTGGTCTGGGCTCAGCAGCATGGGGGATCTCTCACTGCCCCGTGTGACAAAAAACATGGCAAAAAGCACTGAAAAGGAAGCACTGGCATGCACAAGTGCACAGAGTGATCTAACACGAGTCATGTGGAGAAAAACCACATCAGGACACACTGCTGAAAATCTGTGTTGATGACTGAGAGAGCTTGGGTTGTCCAATCTAAGGTAAAATCAGTGCCTGGAAAAGGCTGGAAAAGTTTCATTCTGAACATGGGGAGACTCAGATTCACCAGTCTCAGATGCTAGTGGGTTTGCCAGGTGAATTTCAAACCAGGTGGTTGTCTTGGGCTGGGCTGTGTGTTCCATTGGCACCTGTCAGATGTGGGGCAGTTCTCTCCTGTTCATTGGCCACCTGATAACACCAGCTGGGGCACTTTTCTTTATCTCTCCCACAGCCAATCCTCCCTCAGGGAAATCTCTGCTGTCCATGGCCATGGAGCCTCCCTGCAGGGCTGATCCAATTCCAGCATCCCATGGGAGATGCTCCCCCAGGGGAGGAGCCCAGCATTCCTACCTGGATGGAATCTGACCCTGCACACCCCAGCAGCCTTTTCCCCCTGCATTCCCAGAGGAGCAGCTTTCTCCTCCCCTGCATTCCCAGAGGGAGCCCAGGCCCATCCACAGCACCCCTGGAGCTGCAGAGGAAACTCCACCCTTGGCCAGGACCCTGCTCCAGCAGAGCCACATCTGCCCCTGCAGGGGGATTGCAGCCCCCATGGGATGGGGCTGTGCCAGCCCCCTGCCCAGCAGGGTGTCAGGGGGGTTCTGACTCTGCCAGGGGTTTCTGTTTGTACCACTGCATTTGTATTTTTAGTTTTCCTAGAAAAGAACTGTTATTGCTGTTCCCAAGACTTTGCCTGAGAGCCTCTTAATTTCAAAGTTGTAATACTTTAGAGGGAGGGGGTTTGCATTTTCCATTTCAAGGGAGGCTCCTTAGCAGACACGTGTCTTTCCAAACCAAAACAGTGGTTTAGTTTGTGTGGTTTTCTCCCACTCCCTCCCGTGTCATCCTCAGGAAAATGGGGCTGGTTCAGAAACTCAGGTTCTTCTTTCCCAGCTGGGGGGAAACTTGTCATATGCACTAATAGGCTGAAAGTTCAAATAGAACTGCTTTGGGTTGGAGTTATGTTTTGTTGGGTTTTTTTAAACAGAACTTGGGAAGTATTTTGTTGCTCAGCTATCTGATGCAAAGGCTGAGGCAAACTGAAGCTGCTCCAGAGTGTGAGCAGGTTTTCTCCTGAAAACCAAGCAGACAAGCAAAAAGAAGGATTAAATCCTGACAGAGATTTAAGAACCTTCCCACCCCAGCTTGCCTCCACAGATTCAGGCTGCTGTTAAGAATTAATGAACTAATTTGCTATTGCTCTCAATAGTGCATCAACACCTCATGGGACAGAAGAGCTTCCATTCAGAAAAATCTTTCCACAAATTCCAAATGTGGAAAGTATATTCTGAAAGGCATAGATTGTTAAAAAACTCTGTGGAAAATGTTTAAAGGCAGCAGAGGAAAGAGATGGGTATTAGGAAAAAAGAAGTCCAAAAATCCCTGTCAAAAATTTATGTCAAAACATTACTTTTTATGGTGAAATTATTATAAAACTCAAAGATATTCCCATAAAGTCTACTGAGGAGCTCATTCAAGTTCTTGTAGTGGAAATGCCCATTTACATGGCACACCTGGTAGGAACCTGAGCATTCCATTTATTTCTCCAACCCTCTGGGTTTATGTGATCACATGGTGATGTCAGGAATGCTAAATTATGCACCCAGCCCTCCAAACCTTGAAGCATGAGATAGCCAGCAATCTACTCTCATTCAGAATAATTCCAAATAGCTTGGCATGTCTCCACATTGTAAGTAACCAGTGTTACCCCTAGCAATTGCTCTTTAAAGCAAAAACATGTGCAAAATGTCTTCATTCAGCCTAGTAGTATCATGTGTCAATCAGATTCAGGATGCAGAACTGGCCAGCAATATCCTAAAAAAAAAAAGAAATCATCTCTCTTGTTTGAATCACTTCGAATTAACTTGACTCTGTCATGTTACTGGCAAGAATATTCTCTCTTGAGCATCTGAGTTTTAATTTTTTCTCTTTTTTTTTTTTTTTTTTTTGGTTGGTTGGTTTTTTTGGTCTTGGTCTTTTGATTTGTCTGCAAGGTCCAAGGATCTGGTTTAAGATTTACAAGACCATCTTAGCCTGGGGCTTTGGGAAGCAATTAAACGTTGTTCACCGAGGCTTCCTGACACCATTCAAAACCTCTGCAAATTTGTAAACCAAGCAGTAGCTCATTCTACAGAAATAACAAAGGTCTGGTTTTGTGAATTGATGCAAACAGAAATGACAGGTATTTATGATAACATTTGTGTGTGTATGATATGCATATGATTACATTTAAGTGGCATCAGCTGTTTGCTTTGTGTCTTAATGAGGGCATTGAAACTTAATAAGCTAAAGCCAGAGAAAGAAAATATTTATCTAAAATTCTATCAGATCCTCAGACTACTTCTTTTTGACAAAGAAAGTGACCTGGTTTTGCTTTTGACCTTCGTACCCAGGTCTTCTGCTTCCCTGCTCCAAAAAGAAATGGCACTGCTGACACCTGATGCTAACATGTGGCAAATCCCAAATATCTGCAGCACAGCATTGGCGTTGTTTTCCTGAGAATTCCCTGAAGAGCTTCTCTGTTCCCAAATCCAGTTCTTTTACTTTCTCTTTCTGTCCTCAATGACGTTTTCAGGATTCACGGATGTACAGAGAACAACCAATTTTACAGTGTTTCCTCCAGGTTTGAGGAAGAGGGAAGGCCCCACTGAGACCCCTTTCCCAGCAGAGCAGGAAGAGCCTGGTGTAACCCGCAGAGGGAAGTGAATGCTGCTGTGGTTTACAAGAAATCAGTAAATGGTCTAATAATTACTGATATTGTTAGTGTGCCTTCAGCCACCATGATGCTTTCATAATCCTCAGCATAAAATAATTGTGTGGGCTGCTCAGAGGCCTCGGGCCGGGGTGAAAGTGGGGTGGCTGACCCATGGGGGCACCGATGTGTCAGGAGTCAGGGGCCCTTGTAGGCACCATGTAACGGGGAGGGAAAGGCCAGTGGCAGCACACACGGAGTGGCACAGCCCACGCAGAGCTGCCAGATAAAATATCCCCGTGCTGGGAGCAGGTCAGGTGCGTGTCCTGTCCCTCAACAGGCTGCTGCAAGGATGGAGGCACACTGACAGAGCAAAGCTTCAGAAACTGCCCTGTCTGTGCAAACTGTGGCTCTCCTCAGGCACACGCTCCTCAGGCACACGCACTATTTCTGTTTAGTCTCCAATTACATATTATTGCTGTTTTTCCTTCCTGGGGCCCTGGCTTAGCACAGACACACAGATGTAGTGACTTTCACATAAATCTGAAGCCAGCATTTCCCTTGTGGCTCACTGCTCCAGCCACGTGTCATGGCCCCTGCTGTGACCCACAGTGACAGCCCCACCACCGAGGCAAAGGTATCCCCTTCTTTTGGCAAATGTATTGCACACGTGGCTGTGTAATTTGCATTCTCCTCGGCTGTTTGCTGTCTTCAGGTCTCTGGGAGGTCAGAGGGTAGGATAAGCATCACTTTGCTGATGAATTCATAGTGACTTAAAGGTAAAAATTTTGGCTACTTCTAGGCACGCAAGTGGATAAGCCCCAAAGCTGCCTGTGAGTTAGAGCAGCTCAGGTCTGCCAGCCTGGTTCCTCTGCTCTGCAGCTGCTGCCCCAAGCATGAAGCCTTTCCAACAGGCAGATCAAGACCCAGATCCAGAAAATGGGGGCTCTCCAACCAGTGGCAAATCCTGCCTCTTCTGTCAAGAACAGCTCGGGTAGGTAAAGAATCCAGCACCTCTTTCTTTATTCCACCACCTGCTGAAAATCTTTTCTTCCTACACCCCACTGTGAGCACACTCTGCAGGGTGGGAGGCATAAATCCTTCTTTCACCCCTCAGCTGGCTTGGGTGGCATTTCCAGGGGTGGGGGAACATTATTTATCCTCAAAAGGTGATAGTTACTGAATCTGCTGTGCCTCGATGTTGAACAACTCCCTGTAATCGTTACCAAGGGATGACATCACTGAAACTTATTTTTGTGTCATTATCCTCACCCAAGGTAAACATGGAATGTTGTCATGCCATCATGTGATGTAAATATGTCATCATAATTTGTCTTTACACATCATAAATATTTTATTATATGACGTTATTACACCTCCAGATATCTTTTTCCATATGAATAGTAATTACTCAAAGTATTTACTGTAATTATGTCACTTGATGAAATTACAGTAATTACATCGAAAAATGATAGCCCATGACTAATGAGTTAAAATAGCATGGAAATTCACATTAAAAAATGCATTAAAAATGTTAAGGATCTGAGGCAAACTTACAAAAGCAGGGAAATTCACAATTAAGAATTTAATCTCTAATAACATTCCAGTGTGCTACAATTTTACCTTATATGGCAGAAGAAGGAAAGGAGGGGAAAAAAGCCCTGAAGAGAGGTATTACCTGAATAGGAATGAAGCACAAAAGTGACCTACAGCAAAGCATAACCCATGTGTTTTGTACAGGGTGCACAGCAGGACAGGCCAGTGCTGTACAGCAGCTTTCAAAGGTGTTTCATCAGGAACAAGGAGCAAAGGACTTCAGTCAGAGCTGAGGCGAGGAGCTCTTGCCTGGGGTGAAGTTTCTACCCTAGGACCATCAGGGAACATAATTTTTGGAGAGGTCAGGATAAAATCACTGGAGGCCCACAGGGCCAAGCCTAGGAGCAGGGTGGCTGGCAGGTGCCAGGAACACGTGTGGGTCCCCCAGCAGGTGTGGGGCTGTGGCACCTGAGCTGTGCTCACAGCTGTTGTAATGCCACTTCCTCCTGCAACTAAAAAGTGTTTTCACAAACCTTGTACCCCAAGCAGCCACGCAGGGTGCTGCTCCAGAGCCACTCTGTGTCCTTGCTGCCCCTTGCACCCCAGGGAGGCAAAGTCCCTCTGACAGAGAAGATCCACCACCAGATCTTCCGGATTCAGACCTGCATGACAAGCAGATGATTCTTCTTATATTCATTTGCAATTCTGCTCTTATTGTCTACATGGAAAGAAATTATCCTGTGGTTAAGTGCTGGTGGAGCCTGAGGAGCAAAGAGGAACCACTGATGCTGATTTTGCTGGTTTGGTTCCTGGCTCAGGAGTGAGCCATGAACCTAAGCACGAGAGGAGTTCAGGGCTGCTCAGCTCCTCCTTCCACAGCTGGTGCTCTTGCTGATTCCAGCGAGGCACAGAACCACCATGGACCTCACTCATTTTGAAGTTGCCCCCAAGCTGCTTTCTAACTGAGGTGCCCAAATTGTATGTGTCACCAGGACAGGAAACCCCACTGAACTGAACCCCCACTGCACAGGAGAAGAAAACTTGGTTTGGCTGAATTACCAGACAGACAGACAGACTGGGTGGGGGGTCAGAGAAACAGGGAGAGAAAAGGCAAGGAAAAAAGGAAATAAGGAAAGGGGGAAAGCGAGAAAGAGAAATTCTGTTTCCAGTTAGAATCCCCAGTAATAATTTAATATATGGTGCCATTTTAGAAAATGTGCTATTCATATTTATGAAAGGCTTAATAGATGCAGCTGCATCCTTTAACAAATTATTATAAGGCATGGTATGAAAGGCATTAGTAAGAAATGCTTAACAGATGATGCTGTGACAAGCTGTTACAACGCGTGTTATAAGACGTCAATATTATTAAATCTATGGGCTTGGTTAGCACATGAATATAAATAATTTTTATGCATGCTACAAATTGCCATGCTTTATTAATAATGAAGTGTTTATAAATGGAACCTTACTGTAAAGCATTATTAAATGCAGCTACTCAGAGGACCTTGGAGTAATACTGTAGTAGAATTATCACGCTGAGAAACAGACTAGAAAGGCTGCTTTATTTTACTGTCTGAGTCGACATGGGCTCAATCACACTGGGCTTTGATTCCTGAAAACCCATGTGGAAGGGGCCACCAGTAGTCACTGGATGAAAGCTGCTGTTGTCACATTCTTTGTTACTCTGAAATCACTCTGGCCTCACCTACACGGGATTTACACCAGTGTAAGTACGGGCGCCGGTGGAGTAACCCCTGATTAACCCTGCTGTAAGTGATACATGCTGTGGGCCACATTATTTTCCTTCCCAAGTGAGAGCTGGCTGAAAGGTAACTGTGTGTTGTAAGGCATTCTTCTGGGGGGAAGAAAGACAAAAATAAGAAAAACAGGATGTATATTTGAAAAGGTACAATTCCCTGCATCTCAGATATTCTGCCCTCCCAACAGAATCAAAAAGAAACATCTTTGCAGGGCTTATTACTGCACAAAAATTTCATGCTTTTCCAGAAGTTACCGTGACTCAGCAACATGCAGGAGTGGCTTCATTCATCTATTCTGAGCACCGTGCAGGAAAGCATTGGTGGCTTTTATTCTTTTAACCATTTCATGCCTCCGTGATGGATGTTTGAGTCTCCAGTAGCCCATGGAATGTCCCAGTGCTCTTACAGAGAGAGCTACCACAGAACAAATGCCGTGGCCTGCAGAGACTGAGGCTCCTTGAACAGAATGGCACACTGTGTGATGGCAAACAAAGTGTTTTACATTCTCAGGTATGGGGTCTTTTTCCAAAAGCATTTTAGTTAATGTTTAAAGTGGATTGGGGGGGCAGTGGGAGGGGGCTGGTTTTCAATCACCTACCTATTCTACCTTTTAAGGCGAACATTTTTTAAAAATAGTTTTTCACAAACCCCATGTTATTGTGATGATGGGACCTGAAATATAGTGAGAGGGCCACAAATGACCAGGTGTGAAAAGGTGTGTTAATGTCCATAGCTGGGGATTTCAGTGGAGGCAAAACCACTCAGCTCACCTGGTATCATGTACTATCTGGGAAAAAAAGGATGTGAGAGCATCACTCAAGCACTGCTGCAGCAACTGGGCAATCCCTCTTCTCTTCCAGCTCTGCTCCCTTCAATGCCAGCAGCGAGAGCAGGGGGATGTAGACCTCTTCATGTATCACCTCTGTTATCACCCAGGAATTGAGAAACAAACCAAAATATTACCTAACTGCATGAAGCTCATAAATGGTGCAGATGGTTTCATTCTAAGTTCTGGGCAAAGGTTCAAATAGACTTTTTTTCAAACGGATACATACTTATACTGACCAAAGCCTTACCCTTCCCTTTTTTTTTTTTTTTTCCCCACTCCAGTGTTTCATGGCACACAGAGATTAATGTAAAACAAGCATGCTGAGGGACGTGTTTATCTCTTAGCCTTGATGTGGTTGCAATCTTCTCTATCTTCATGCAACAGTTTCTGGTCTAGTTTACAGTCTCTCCTGCTATCATTCATCTCATATCACTTATTTTCTTTGTTTCCCCATTCCTCATCATTAATTTCTGAGCCAACTTTTTACTTATTCCATGACTCCTGCACCCGAAACATTATTATTAACCTTGGATGTGGAACTGTGTCCAAAATTTTCTCTGAAGTGTAAACAGCTCTGGCATGTCATTACAAAATTTGCCATTGTGTTCCAAAGCACTCCTTACTGTAAACTTCAAGGTCACTCCCATCTTCCCCAGAGAGTGTTTCAGCTCCAGGTGGAGAGGGAGATGTTGGAACATCATCTGGATTCAGCGCTCAGGAGTCACACCCAGCTTTCCCTTTGGCAGTGGGGCTTTGCCTCAGGAAAAGTGGCATTTCCACATCACATTTGTGGGATTTCCACATCACATATGTGGGATTTCCACATCACATTTGTGGGATTTCCACATCACGCTGCTGAATAGCAACAAACAAAGGGCAAGTGCTGCCTGTGGGTCAGATGGCCCCTGCTTGTCCTCCCAGGCTTCCCGAGAGCTGCTCAGGGCTGCCACAGGAGTGTGAGGGATGGGCAGAGACACAGGAGGCACAAGGGCTGCTAAGTGCCTGGGCTGCAGCCAGCCAGACGAAGAGCCAGGCTCTGGGGCTGAGGGCAGGATGTGGCATGAAGGGGAAGAGCCCTTCTGTGACTGGCCACATGCTGCTTGCAGCCAGCCCCTGCNGAGGGCAGGATGTGGCATGAAGGGCCACATGCTTCTTGCAGCCAGCCCCTGTCTGCTCTCTGTGCCCACAGGTAAAAGCACAGCAGCAGCAGAGCAGCCTTTGGTGCCCCCCATGAGTTTTCCAGCTCCTGGGTTGATGGATAGCCTTGTTACTCAGCACGTCCCTGTGTCTGCACTAGGTGTAGCAATCAGCACAACAGCAGACAACTGTATTGAGTACATCTGGAGCACAGTGAAAATAACACCTGGCATCTAGCACAGTTCACCAAAGGATCTCAAAATGCTCAGCAAACTTCAGTAAAGACACGTGATGCCCAGTGAGTCTGGAAGTACAGTGACAGCCAGAGTACCCCCAGACAAGTGAGAAATCAAGGCACGCTGGGGTGGCACCAATGCAGCAGCAGGGCTGTCACCCTGGGGTGGCACTGCTGGGCTGTCACCTGCACCCCCCGGCAGGAATCCGGGACAGCCTCCCTGTGCCCAGCAGTGCCCTCCAGAACCCCTGCTGCTGGAGCACGGGCAGCTGCTTTCCGTGCTCCCGGCACCCCTGCGAGCACCAGACACCCCCCGCTCCTCTCCTGCTGGCTCCCACCCTTTTCCCTGCCATGAGGTGGGCTGGATCCCGGGGAAGCAGGGCTGCTCCTGCTTAGCCTGTATTTACACACTCGGCTCCTTCAGCAGCTCTGTTTTATACGGTTCTCTATTTAGATGATGTGTGAATTCCTTGTACACTTTTTTTTCCTCAGAGTCATGCAGCGAGTGTTTGTGCATCTGTATTGTGCTCTACTTTTCCTCATGTTCACAGATTTTTATTAAAATATTTCCATAAAACAGGTTGTTACCAAAAATACGTGAACACATACAAATTAATACATAAAAACAGATGAGTTATATAGAATATTTACAAACAATGGGATAGAATTCAAAACTTCTCATAAACACAGCAGCATACAAACAAGTGTATACATACCCCATGTTTACCAGCGTTTATTTTAAGAGTTCCTTAGTAGTTCTGAGGTAGACTTAGGCTGACAGACAATCTTTTCCTTCCCTTTGCAGACTGAGGAGAAATCAAAAAAGATCTCAGTTAACAGCCAAATGAAAAAGATCTGATTTTGTGCCCAGCTTGTGTTTCCTCAGCCTGCAGAAATAAACACACACAGCGTGAAAACTGGGCTGGAGAGCAGTGCTGACATGACCAAGACTCAGTTTCTCCTGTGGTAAATGAAGCTCAGAGCTTTGAGTGCCCTGGCCAGAGTTAGGCTGAAGGTAAGTGGGAGGTCCCCACGTCCTGGCCGCTGGGCTGGCAGCCCATCTGTTTGTCATCTGAAACACTGGAAAGGGATAAATGTCTTAGTGAATAAAAAAATACCCACGGGACAGCATTCAGAGAGCAGGTATGCCACCAAGCTCTGCAAAGGGAGAAAAATCGTTAATGACTTTCCCAACCTTCAGTCCAAAATGAAAGTTAAACAATAAGTTAAACAATAAACAAATGCAATTCTGGCTTTATTAAATCAGACCACAGAAGGCAGTGGAGCCAGGTGACTTGTTCAGGTCCCAGACGGTTCCTGTGAGCCCGTGGCTTGCCCCCAGCCCCGTGCTGAAGGGTGGCGCTGAGGTGGTGCCGAGGGCTGGCAGCGGGGCTGTGGCTCCTCGTGGCTGAGACTCAGTCTCACGTTCTGACCACGGGCAGGGTCCCAGTTCCACGCTCAGCCACTGTGCAGCCCTGCTGGGGCTCCCGGGGGTGAGGGGAGTGCTGGAATGGCGGCACGAGGCCTGCACACCCCGCCCGTGGCACTGACGCAGGCAAGCGCGGGCACTCCAGAGCCTCAGGCTGCGGGGGCAACTGGAGAGCTCTTCACGATGGTCTCCTGCCTCTGCAGCCCAGGATCCCTCCCTGCACACCTGGGCAAACGGCAGGCTTGTTCAAGCTACCAAAGGCAGGGCTGACTTTTCTCCCTTTCCAAGAGGAGGTTGTTTTCTCAGCATTTTGCCAGAGTCTGGGAGTGTGAAATTGGCTGCTCATGTGCTGCCTGCACTAGTACTGTAGTTTTAAAGTGAAGGCAATTAATTTTAGTTGTTGACTTAAACTGCTGTTGAAAGGTACTTCATTTCCCTACTCTTCCTCCTATAAATAGATTAGGGGTTACATGAGTCAAGTTGTGCTCGTTTGTCCTCCCTCTAGATAGATTTCCCACGGCTGCTTATCTATCAGCTCCCCCCTGGTCCTTAACACAATTTGTTTCTCAAATTAATTTAGCTCACTCACTCTTATTGCCCCACAGCCAAAAAAATTGTCTCCTCTCTCCAAAAAAAAACCAAACCAAAACAAAACCAAAAAAACCCACCAAAAAAAAAAAAAAAAGAAAAGAAAAAAAACCCCCACCACTTTGGAACCAATATTTTCTGGAAAGGAGATTGAGCAATGTGTGTCTTGAGCTTATGATTGAGAGAGCTAAAGAAAAGGTGTCTTCTGGAGAGAGAAACATTTGTGTTAGCAGTCTGGCAGGACTACCAGGGCTGGGGAGTGGCAGCTCCATCAGTGCCTCCGTGTGCCCAGCAGCTGCACTGAACATCCCTCTGCTATCCATCAGCTGTTGTTTGGTCATTTTTCTCACTATTACTTATTCAAGTATTGCCTGCATTTCTTTTTCTAATTTTCTCTTATGACCCAAGAAGGCAACTATGAGATCTACAACAGCAAAGGACATTTTTTTTCCTATGGAAGCTTACTTGCAAGAAGGAATGTCACCAATGCTGAGGGTATTTGAAGTGTTCAGCTTGAACATACACACACACACATTCACACTAGACAAACAAGGCTGATTGATGCACACTGATGTGCCTGGAGAAGTTCAAGCTCCATCCTGTGGTTTAATGCAAATTAATCAGAGTGCTTGCCCATGGGCTACCTCATCCCTTCCCTGCAGCACAACGGTTCCAGTCCCAGGAGCCAGGCCATGAAACACACAGTAAATATCTAACAGGAGGGTTTGGAGGACAGTCAGGTTTTCTGATGCAGATGAGGACATCTGGGTGAGCATGAATCACTGTTCTGAAGACTACATTTGTATTTTTCATGGAATGCATATTTAAAGAACAAGAATCCCTAGATCTAAAAATTCTGTGGTTGTCTTGCTGCCACTCACCTGATCTCTGATCTGGAGCTGCAAAATTAATTTACTCCTCACCATATAAGACAGAGCTGAACAGAATTAGAAAAGGTCTGTGTCTTATCTCTGGAGATGCCAAATCCTTATCTGCTAACACTGCATTACAGATCTCTTGACAGAAGGAAAAACACAAGCACTTTAAACATAGTAGTGTGTAGCTGGAGATACCGAGGTATACTTATCTTTCAGATAATGGTACTCTGTGGCATGGGAAATTGTGCTTATTCAAGGTACCCAGAATATCTTGATAACCCAAAATACAGACTGATGGTTTTTAATTTGTGAAAGGACTGTGCCATACAGTTCAGAGCTATCTCACAGATGGGTTTCCTGGTCACACTGACTATTTGTGGTGTTAAAATTAGAGGGTTTCATATGGCTTCCCCTCACCTTGACCACAACTGTTGCTCCCACGGCACTGCTGGCTATTCTGAGGTCTAGGTGATAAAATACTTGCTTCAATATTCTTGAAGATAATAAATAGAGGGTGTATTGGGTTTGGGCTATTCCTTGTCTTAAAATATTTCGATGGAATGGCAGGAGAATACTCAGCAGCAGATAAGTTAGCCAATGAACGGTGCACCCATGTGTTTGTAATTTTGTGTTCCAGATGTAACAATAAGCATTTGGTGGGAAGCTGCCCAACAGAACTATTCAGGAGATACACTGGTGTCTTTACAGGGAAGTGTTATCCTTAAAACAGGCATTGGTTTTATCCTTTTGTTCTAAGTACTGAAATAAGTCAAACATGTCAGGCAGCCACTCCACAGCTACAGATCCCAGCCAAAGCACAGATCCAAGGGGATGCTGAGTGTGACAACTGCTCCGTGCAGAAAGAAAGTGGAAAGTGGCTTTTAAATGAGGACTCTTCAAGATAATAAACAAATACAACTACCATTTAGCTGTCACGTTGCATCATTTTATATCTCACCCAATGCTCCTGTAATTGTTGCCAGCGATTCCACGCATGAATTGCATGGTGGGGCACATAAAATTGTTAAGGTAATAGGTCAGGTTACATCATTGCCACCATAGGTTTTCAGGAGCTCTCAAACCCTGTTCAGCAGAAGTGTGCATTTAAATGAGGCTCACGCTGAATTTCAGAAAAGCCTACTTAACTCTTGCTGGTTAAAATCCACTGTACAGAAAATAGCATCAAAATTAAACAGGCATTTTAAAACTGATTTAGGTGACCTCCATACTCTTCAGGGGTTTGGTATGCAAAGCTTTCCTATCCCTTTACTCCTGTGGGTTGGATATTGGTCTATTCTGAAGTAACTATTGTTATTTTGCTGCACCTGGGTTTAGGATTTTTTTATTATTATTAGTTTTTACTTCAGAAAGAGGTTTGTTCCTTCTTTCTTTTTAAATTATCCTTGCGCTGATAAATGGAGATTCCCCACAGAGCTGACATTTTGAGGTTGACCTCTGGCCTTCCCCAGCTTCTTGGCTTTGCACAAAGGCATGTGGGGCACCCAACTCACACCTTTTCCTGCTAGCCCAGGGCTGCCTCTTCAGCACCTGGCTTTAATGGGCTGATGTCACTTTCCTTGGCAGCCAAGTCTGAACTCACTTCTTGCCCTGGGTTCAACCTGTGCTCTGAGCTTCAGCCCAAAGGTCATTGTTGGAGTGCTGCAGTTTTACCTGATGTGTGAACACCTGGGATGACTCCACAGCTGAGATAATCCTACACTCTGTTCCTTCAGATTGCTTCTTTCTGACTGCAGCAGCCAGCTTTTCACAAGTGCCTGCAGTGGCAGAGGAGGTTTAGATGGGATACTGGGGAGGGAGTGTTCCCTGGGAGGGTGGAGAGGCCCTGGTGCAGGTTTCCCAGAGAAGCTGTGGCTGCCCCATTCAAGGCTGGGTCAGATGGGACTTTGAGGAACCTGGAAGGTGTCCCAGCCCACGGCAGTGAGGTTGGAACAAGATGATCCTTCAGGTCTTTTCCAGCCAAGGCCATTCTATGATATCTAAAAAGAACAAACATCACCTTTGTTCCCCTCTTTTTACTGTGGTGTGAGGTACAGCTCCATTGAGGTGTAGATGTCACTCCCAGGAGCTGCAGGAAAACACATCTGGGATCTCCCAAACAGGCAGCAAGCACCTCTGTCACACGGGGTCCTGAGCCCACCTTCATACAGTGCAGTAACCAGCAAAGCAAGCACACCTCTTCAGTACACCTTCCGTAGTTCTGTCCCCAAAGGGGTTTCTTACAGCTTTGCTAAACACTGTGTTAGCACAACCAAGAGTTGCTCTTCCTCTGGGCTGCACAGCAAGTGCTGGAGCACTGTAAAACACCAATTAATATACTTTTCATATAGCATAAAGCAATACCCATTAACACAATACTAAGTTATATAACGCAATTTTATTAACTCGTATAAGTAAACACAGATTGCATTAAAAACTGTTTCAGTTTTATTTTTTTAAATGTTTATATTTGAAAGAATAGCCCAAACTACAGAAGTCAGTTATTTTCTGAAACTACAGAAATTAGCTGCCTGCAGATCAGCTTAATTTAAAGGCTTTCTGTCTTCTTTGAAAAGGTTAGGAAAACTGTGGCCAAAGAGGACCCTGTGAACCTACTTATTAAGATTTCAAAAGCTTTTTGACAAGTTCCCATAAGATGAGAGCACGAAATAAAATAATTACGAATCAAATGATAGAAAAAGCTCATAAAGAAATTAAACCCACTTTAAAGTCAGACAGTCCCACTTTGTTTTAATCATTTTCTGCCACAGTTACATGTGGCTGCAGTAAAAAAGAAAAGCAACTACTGTTCAATGCTGTTTCATCTGGGCTTCATGCTTTTGTATGGAAAAGTTAATTCAAAAACTTTCCAGACTCTCTTAGAAAAAGAACTAAAAAAGCACCATCTTGCTAATGGAAATGTTTTAGGGGAAAAAAAAAAAAAAAACAACAGCAATCAAAGAAAACCCAACATAACAACAAAACAAATTTAATTTGAACTTTAAGTTTACACTTGCAAAGTGTCATGCACAACACAAATTCCAGGCACTGTTCTCACCCACTGTGAGATGTCTACATCTGCAAACCCTGCAGAGGAATGGCACTTGACACTGTCTCAGGATTTGGGCTGATAGAAGAAATAATGCCCTGTACATATGCTGAGATATCCAAAGACACAGAGGGAACTGGAAAGACAGCATTCATAAAAGATGCTACATGTTTGTTGTCAATATGTTGGATGAACATTTGCCCTCTGGACTATATATATTTCAATAGATAATCATCCTTTCCAAGCATTTCCATTTTGCTGTCAGTATTGTATATGACAAGTTTTTATTTTGCTCCTGATGATGATCGTGCCTCAGTCTGTGTTGCATTTCATGGGAGCAAACTGTCTGCAGCATAATGAAGACCACTCTGGCTCAGCAGACGATGGACAGACACAGCTTTTACCAGCACAGTAATTCATTAGAATATGAAGTAGATACTAATACTGCTCTGAAAGGCAGGAAAAGCACATTTCCTTGTATTCACTGTGGGCTTTTTCATTAATTTTATCTGGAAACAATGTAAAGGTATACAGATATGCACACACACAATTACTCTTCACATAATCGCAGTCTCACTGCAGGGACAATGGCCTTGGTATGGAAATCACCTTGACTAAGAGAGATAAATGGTTTCTGTGCCTTGAAAAGGCTTCCTTGCTTAGAGAAAATAAAAAGAAGTAACACCAGCTTTCTGTTTACCAGATAGAGGCAATGCATTATAAAACCCCAGAAGCCTTTTCAAAATAAAATTATGTGAGCTTTTCTTTAACCATGGATGCAGACATCCCTGAACTGTGATAGTACTTCACATGTGTTAGAAAATAACAATATAGCATTGCATCCACTAAATTCACATTTTCCACATCTGCATTTTCATTCAGGGTATCATAAGTGCTGTCAGAAATATCCAGGCCCAGTGAGATGCTGCAAAATTAATCTTAAACCCTGTTTTAAACCAAGTGTTTTGCACACCTGTTGCAGAGTGAAGCCAGGCTTATGTTCCATACATTTGCATGGACAGATGTGCCAGGACAGCTGGGAGAAGAGATTCCATCCTACAGTGCACACGCCAGCACACACCACAGATTCACTGGTGTAACTGGTAACACTGATCTTCACCAGAGTCACTGGTGTAACTTCATGCTGACAACTTTTTCTGTTTGTTTGAGCATGCCAGCAAGACTTGAAATTCATTAAATAAGAGAAAGGACAGTTGTAGCTGTATTAACTCCATCCAAACTAGTAAAATTTTGATCGCCCCACTAGCTATACTGTTAAAGCATTCCCAAATTAAGAGACCTATAAATGCACCATTTTGTGATCCTCCAGTAAGACAAGGAAGGCAACTTGTGTTATTAGAGCATCCTGAAGCCTGGCTACAACTTCTAATAACTGGTGTAAAACCCTGCTGAACCCTGCTGAGATGGAACATAATGAAATGCCAGACAATGTCACTGTGAGTCTATGGTGGAAAACACAGGCAAAACAATGTCAGTGGATGTCTGCATAGACAATGTTATGATTTGAGGAAAGGCAAAATGCTGTCAATGGGAGTCTATATGCTGTAGATAGCATTACCACAGTATGTGAATAAAGGCAAAATGATGTCAGGGCAAT
Source organism: Promerops cafer (assembly GCA_013398275.1). Classification (NCBI taxonomy): domain Eukaryota; kingdom Metazoa; phylum Chordata; class Aves; order Passeriformes; family Nectariniidae; genus Promerops; species Promerops cafer. Next base: position 494,942 of record VZSE01010145.1, on the reverse strand, counting down.
ACACAATATGCTCCAGACAGAATATATTTAGTCTGAATAGAAAATCTGTCATGTAAAAGAGCTGCATTGATTCTCATCTTCCACAGTGATGTGTTGTCATTTTTTACACTGACTGTCTTTTTTATTTAGATTTACCCTATAGTCTAATCTGAGGGGTTTTTCACATTAACACTTCCCTTGCTTGCCATGAGCAAGCCCACTACCACTGACTTTTTAACCTCTGGATTATGTTATTCAAAAGAAAAATGGATTTTATCCAAAATCTCGACTAAAAAAAACCCCAGCTACATCCACACTAGAATTAACAGGTCCAAACATTGGATTAAAGAAATTAAACAAACTTGCCTATAAAATACATGGCTGCATACACACACACATTCCAGACAGAATTCTAACTACCTCTGATCAGGGGAAGTAAAGTTATTGAGGGGAAAACAGATTAGTGTTTTTTTAATAACTGTATTTATGCCTAAAAAGCTCTGGTCATAACCTTGCATGATTCACACTTCTGTAAAATGTGGTCTCGTATCCAAATTCTTTTAATTGGTATACATTTCTTTTTTTTTTTTTTTCTTAAGTATAAGATTATTAAACTCTCTCTCCAAGTAATTTCTTGTTTTCTGTACAGGCCTTGCAATGTCAGTCAAACCCTCACGTCCTAAACTGTGGGGACAGTCCGTGGTAGTTGGGAGTGGGGCTGGGCAGAGCCTCATCCCCAACGAGCTGCAGCTGTGTGAGCCAGGTGAGCAATATCAGAGGCAATGAGAGTGGGACAGTGACCAGGCACAGCAGGGCTCACAGGTGCAGGGGATGGGAGATCAAGGGTACAAAAGGCTCTGCTGGAGAAGGAGGAGCAGCAGATGCTGCAGAGGCCTCGGGAAGGGTGGAGGGTCCAGGCAGAGCTGGCAGGAGCAGCAGAAGGGCTGGAAGGGGCTGCCAGCTGTCCAGAAAAGGGCAGCGGGTCCCACAGCAGCCCCAGAGATTAGAGAAGAAGCTGGTGGCCCTGCAGCAACCCATGAAAGCAGTCATTGCCCCAGAGGCAGACACTGAAAGCCTTCTGGTGGTGACACTCCATGGGCTGTGGGAGCTCACAGAGAGAACCTTCTGATGGTACAGGAGACACTCCATGGACTGTGGGAGCTCACAGAGAGAAGCTTCTGATGGTACAGGAGACACTCCATGGACTGTGGCTGTCTCACCTGTGACAAGGTAAGCTCTGCCAGGGCAGTGATGCTTCAGCTGCCAGGGGAAATGAAACGTGTCCTGTGTATTTTGGGCCCACCCTGCCCTCTTCACAATGCGGGTGCAGCCTCCATTTCAGAGGTTTTCTAAGCAGCCAGTTTCATCCTGACTCCAAAGAAAGATTTCCAAATTGTCACAAGGTTCAGACTCACCTGGTGTGCTCAGGTTGAATGCCTGGACTCAGATTTGGGGCACCACCTTGGAGGCACTGCCAGAGCACAAACTCTCCAAAGCAGCAGGAGAGCAACGTTCTGGGGAGCTTCAGACTGGTCCTTCTCCTCCCACCCAAAATGCTGAAGAATTCAGGTTTTGAAAGAAGAATTAGGGTTTTATAATTTTGATTGGTTTGGGAGCTGGGTTCTTTGGAGTCATTCAGGTGCAAAACTGACAGTATCCCAGGAAAATCTGCCAGGAGGGGTTGAAACAATCTTGGGAACTTGGCTATTCAAGTGGGCTGCTAAAGTGGTGGGAAGACAAGATATCAAGGAAGAATTTAGACAATTTTAGACAGAGCCTTGGCTGTATCCTATCTTTTCTGCTAAAAGTTGTTATTTTGGTTAGCAGAATTCTTTGGAAAAGATAAATTCTGTAGGACGATGCAGTGCTCCACCTATATCTTTGCAAGGATGCTCCAGTGTGTTGAGAAAAAATACAGATTCAGATCCAGCCATGATAATCCTTAAGTTTTTGTGTAGACAATCTTAGTCCAAATTTTTCTCGCTTGTGCTGTTTTGAATTTCAACCTTTACATTGCAGTAGCATAGTGTTCCCATGCTTAATTTGCCTCTCATCTGGATAATGATAATGAGCTGTTATTGACTGGCATTTCTAGTTCAGTGCTGCAAACATTGGGTAGGATTCATAAAATGCTCCTCTTATGCCAGCTGAAATTTGTAGTGGTTTGGAGGCAAAAGGCCAGATTCATCAAAAGGATAATGGGCAGATATATTTTTGTTTGGTTTTTTTAGAATTTTAATGACCAAATTGCTTTGCTATTCTTTGTTTATCTATTTTTGAATTCTATCAGATAGCTTTCGTGATAGCTACCTAATTTCTGTATTTATTGGAAACTGGCACAAATTGAGAAAACAGAACAATTCCATGTTTATGAAGCATGAATTCTCACAGTAAATGTCAATATAATGTGCATTAATAGGAAAAATTCTGCAGTAAATCACATATATATTTAATGTGATTCTTCTGCATGGAGCCTCCAGCTTGTCTGTTTAGTAATGTAGTGTCCATCTGCAAGGATGATCCAGAACTATCCAGAAATCAAGAGGCTCCATCCATTTCAGGAGGTAAAAAGGAGTTTTGTCTGAGCTGGCTTGGCAGGGAAAGCTGATTTGGTTTAAAATATATCATGCACATGCAGATTTGTAAGGTGAGTGTGGTCCATATGTGGCGTGTGTGCCAGACTTACAGAAAATAAGGAATTTTAGGAAAAAGAATAAGGAACTACAGAAAATAAGTCACTTTGGCAGTTGGAGGACTCGGTTTGTGGTATGCACATCTTCTGCCAGTGCCCACTTGTATCTCATGCTTAAATTTAGCATGGAATTTCCTCTCCTGGTGAATGTCTTGGAAATATGAGAAAAGTGGGGTTTTTCACACTAAAATTGTTTGGAAAACAGACCACAGAGCATCTTGAATTAGGCAGTGGGGGGGCTGTGTCTGCTCAGGTGTAGCACCAAGGCAAAGAGGCATTTGCCACATACAGGCTCAGCCTGAACTTTGGAGGCTGCAGAGGCAGGAAGGTCCTCTTTAAAAAAAAATATGTTTAAAAAGTCAGTCAAAAGCCCCACACAAATCACCTTTGTAACAGCATACTGCATGAAAATCACAGAAGTACACAGAATTGCAGAGAATCAGATTGGAAAAGGCCTCAGATTATCAAGCCCAACACCATCCTGTCAACCAGACTGTGGCACTGAGTGCCACATCCCATCTTTCCTTAAACACCTCCAGGGATGGTGATGCCTCCACCTCCTGGGCAGCCTGTTCCACTGTCTGGTCACCCTTTCTTTGGACAAATTCCTTCTGATGTCCAACCTAAACCTGGCCTGTGCAGCTTGAGCCTGTTTACTCTCATCTTGTCACTTGTTACCTGGGAGCAGGACCCAGCCCTCCCTTGGCTACACTCTTCTTTCAGGCAGCTGCAGAGAGTGATGAGGCCCCCCTGAGCCTCCTTTTCTCCAGGCTGAACACCCCCAGCTCCCTCAGCTGCCCCTCACAAGAATGCACTCCAGACCCTTCTCCATAGTGTGCTGGTCCAGGACTTAGGCTCCTGCAAGCTGAAGCAAAAATATCAGAGGGTAGGTCGTCCAGAGACTGAGACCTTCAGTTATTCATCCTTTGCCTTGATTCATTAAAGTCAAAATCCTTTCTGCATGGCTTACGTGAGGCAAGCCCTTAATAACCTATTTGTTCTGCTTCGTGGCAGCGTGGCATCTCCAGACTCTTCGTGTTCCAGACAAGGAGACAGAAACCCTGTCTGGATCACAAAAATCTCCCAGAGAATGTCTACCCAGGCAAGAGCCTGGCACTTCTAGCTCATAGCACAAATGTGGCTTCTCCTGTCTGGAAATCTGTTGAAATGAAGACTGTGTCAGGCAGAAAAAATATTCCACCCCTTAGGTGAAGAGATGGCAGTGCATAAGGCACCTCAGACGAAGAGACACGTGTCACATTCTCTTCTCCTCTCTGATACACTCTGCAAAATCCTGCAGCTTTCACTGCTCTGCCCTGGCCACTAAACTTCTGGTGTCAACACAGATGGGGTGACAGAAGGGTCCAGAGGAAGAGCTGTGTGAACTTTGGTCCGTGTATGGAGCAATTTTTTAGAAAGAATCATCTGAGGTAATCCACTGGGAAATGGTCTTTTGGGTTAATCACTGTGACCTTGGGTCCTCCTGCACACAGAAACGTTTGTCACAGCTGGAGTTTCTGTGCCATCTTTGGGGAGGGGAAAAGCCTGTGCTTGCCAAAAGTGCCTGTGCTTACCTTGATCAAAGACCAGCCCCAAGCTGTGGTGTGTAATCAGGTAGCTGTCATGCTGGTCCTAAAATCGGGGATCTTGGAGACAATGGTGAAAATGCTTCACTGCATGACTCTGCACAAGCCTTTCTGGTTTGCTTGCTCCTCATTCCTGCCATCTGTAAAGCACTGCTAATAAATTCTTTACTTTTCATCCCCTGTTTCTGGGGATAGTGAGCAAAACAAATTCCAGGAATTTCAGACAAGCCAATCAAAGCTTCTCAATAACTGCAAAAATTAGGCAAAGCTGATGAAAAATTCTCAATAACTGCAGAAGTGCTGTGTGGGTAAACAATTCAGTCATTGGTGGGGGGCAAGCTGAACAGAAGAGGCAGGAGTCGTTCTGAACTGCCTGCTCACAGCTACATCCATCCGAGCTCACTGAAGTTGCAGGCATATGGCAATTCAGAACAAGGGTGGGTGAACATGTTTAACCTAGTTAGAAACTCCCTGGAAGGCTGCAGAGTCTGAGGCATTGCTCAGCCTGCACGGAGCTCTCAGACTGTTCAGGAGAGATTCAGGAAAACAAGCCTGAGAGACAGGAAAAATTGCCGGTCAAGGAAAGGTCATATTAAGCACAGCAAGAATAATTTCTTTAAAAAGATCCACCCCCCTCCAAACGTCTAACACTTACAAGGGATATTTGTTCTGCAGCAGAGACGTGCAGCCCTGAGTTAATTTGATGGTGGAGTTTCAGGGGATTCTTTTAGGCTGTTTTTGTAATTAAATCTTGAAAAGAAGGCAAATATGAAATAAATTCAAATGTTCATAAAACTGCCTTCCTGAGTGAGGCTTACCTTTTCTTAATTCAAAGTGAGCTCTTCTGCCTTCCTGTGTGCAGAAATGTGATGTGAGGGATATATCAATCCACACATCTTCCTAAAACAAGGAGCTGACTTCAGTGCAATGTGAGTCTGACCCATTTAGAAGATTTTTGTGCTACTTTTCTATAAAAAAATTGCTTTAAGATAAAATGCTCAGATTATGTTTTAAGAAACATAAATGCTTTACCAAGAATTTGAATAACAATTGTAGGAAGCAGTTTAGTTGTTTGGTTAATTATCCTTTTTACTCTCAGCTCTTAATGTGATGATGCTGATTTCACTTCTAGAGAAGTGCTAACTGGATATGACTAATAAATTGTGTTAAAAAGATAACAGCTTCAGAAAGAAAACCTTCTGAGCAATTTTAACCTCTGTCATGTGCACACAGTAGTTTTTGGCGACTAATTGGTATCTACTGAGATCTAGATATTGCTCTGACCAAACACCAGTAGTTGTTATTTTGCTTTACTCTGTATGCAGCATGCCCAGGGCTTCATGGAAAACTTTGCAGTTTGATAAAATTCTGCCAGAGTGCCAAGTGTATTTCTTTTTTTTCCCCAAGTGTTTTATTGAAATGAACATTTTCTGTGCCCTCAGAGCAGTTTCCTGTTCACACAAAAAGGCCCCATCCCTCTATCCTTGCAATACCATGTGCATCCCATCTTGGCACCCCTCTTCACTGCCAGTGCTGCATTTGCAGAGACGAGAATGAGACTTTGCTTTCAGTCCTTGTGACACACTGATACCTTCCCCCAACACCTGCTTAATTCTGTGTGAAAATGCTAAAGTTATCAGCTGTTTGGGAGGGTCTGCTTTCTGAACACCAGCTGTGGCACTTTGTCTTAAACAATGTCCAGATCCTGAAAATTATTATTTTGGGGCATATATTGGGTGTGAGAGCTGCCATTCAGAAATGCAGGTTTTAACCTGATTTATCTTGACAGGGATTAGAGAGATGGGGTCCCAATCTAGCAAACTGTGGAGGCTAAACAGTTTAATACACCATTTTTCTAGTTGAAAAGAGGCTAAAAGCTATAGAGCACAACACAAAAACCTAAATATTAAGTCTCTGAAGTTTTAATTCAGACCTCTTTCAAGTGTCTACATTCATATTGCCCTTATATATACAATCAGATTCCTATTTTTCTAAAATCTGTAGTTCTTCCACTCAACTGTAGATGCTGAATATTTTCCATGGAGCTGCCCAGCTAAGTGCCTCTTAAAATCTCCTCTCTTCTGGCAGGGTCAGAAGCAACATCCGAATCTCCAGGAAGTGTTTGACTACGCAAAGCACAATTTTCCCTCCTCCTTAATTCCCATGCCCGCTGCTCTCGAGCTGGTGCCTTTCACATTCAGCAAACAAATGAGCCCTCCTTCAGCACAGGTCTGTCCTGTGCCCTGCATGAGGCCAGACCCAGTGGGGGAAGGAAATCTCTGTGTGATCACGTAATTAAATATAGAATGTGACAGCAGCTTGCATACAAGGTGGGGGTCTAGTTAAGGCTACCAAAGCAACCTTAATTCTGGAATTTCCTCATTTTTTCCATCCAGTCCCTATTGCGTTGGAGCTCTAGCTGCCAAAGAGTCACAGCTCTCCATTGAGCTTTAGTTTTAAATGAGATTTTGGGGGTGGGCACAGACTGACATTTTTCTGGGGGTACAGAAAATCCTTTGGCAGGCCAAAGGATTCACTGGATCCTTGAAACCTCTACGCCAAACCTGAGTGCTTTTGAACAAAGTGCTTGTAAGAATTCTTTCAAATGGCTAAACCATGGAGTTCTTCCTTAATTGCATTTTCAGAACTGTCTAAAGTAGTCTAGCTGAAACTTTCCAGAAAAATTTTGCTTGAAACACCTGGCATGGAAAAATTCAGTCTAAGTAATTCAAAGCTGCAAAATTATAAGCAACTGAAAACAAAGTCTTGTAATGGGAAATGTCAGGCAATTTTAGGTTCTGATGATACTAACAGCTCTGTCTATTACAATGTGAAAAATAGAGAGAGACAAGAAGAAAAAAAGACAAAATTATAAATTATAATAGAAGAAAGCTTGCTTACTGTAAGAGGTGGGTTTTAGGAGGTTTTTGGATGTGAATAAAAGGACGTTTGGCAGATGAGGTCATGGAGACTGTTTAATGTGTTAGGAGGCACCACGAGTGCAGGCATGAAGCTGAGAGTGAGTAAGGGGAGGAAAAGAGCAAGATAAGGCTATTGGAGGGTGTTCTGAGAAGGCAGATGGCAGGTGAAATGTACAATAGTACCAAAAAAATACTATCAGAGTTCCACTGTTATGATCATTGAGAAAAAAATACATGGAACAGCATCTGGCTCCAGTATTCTCTGGTACTTTGTTGGCAGCTAGGTGGATGAAACCATTCCTCCTTAAGAGATATCCTATTTAAATCTAGCTGCTTGTAAATACCAAGGGAGGGACAGCCTGAACCCACTTCTCATAAGCCATTGCTGCTGCTCATTTCTAAACAAAATTTTTCCCAAGTTCCTTATTCCTACTAGTTGCTGAGTCCAGTGGAATCCAGGAAGAAGCAGAAAATATCTCAAAGGCACAATCTGACTTTGAGATTGTTTTTTAGGTCCCAGTGCCCAATTCTGAATTGCTCCATTTCTTTGGGACCTGTTGAAGGTCTATGCACTGCAGAGTCCATGCCAGCTGTCACTCTAAATATTTCTTGACTTGGAAGGGTCCAGTCCTTCAGCTCTTGAGAAGTGATCTTTATTCACTCAAGAAGTCCTTTCGACTGAGGTCAGTCATGTTTAATTTTGTGACAAAAGGTCTGAAGAACTAGCCTTTACTCTCCTTTGTTTGCCAAATATAAAGGCTTCAGACTTAACTGAATATTGAATCTCCTACTGGTTTTCATGGTGGAGTATTGGCTCTTAATGTTCTACCTGCACCTCTGGGCCGGGTGCTTTGAGCTACCCATCACTTACAGAAAGCATTTTTCTCCAGTAACATGCTAAGATCATATTTATTTGGGAACTGCTTGGAAATCTGTCATTATGGTGCTTGTGACAGCTTGACAAGGCCTGTTGCCATGGAAAAGATTTGTGATGTTGTATAAATATATTCCTAGGTCAGAAGTTCTATGTGGTTTTTGGACATGGATGTTAAAGGGAAAAAAAGAATGACTAAACATTTTAAAAAGCAGAATAATAAAAAAATAACAACAATAACTAACATTTGATACCCTATTTCTGCCCAGTAACGAAACAAACAAATTCTAAAAGCATTTAATTTATGCTGCAGCAATCCTGCTAGCAGTGAAAGTTCATTTATTTCCAAGGTTCACCCCCATCCTTAAAATATTCTTATTACCAGTCATTTTGCAGTATTGATGCCTCCTCTATTAATAGACCAGCAGACAGGGGAGCTATTATTCTTGTCCTCTATCTGTTATTCCATTAGGTGAGGCTGATGGTCTCTGACTGCTTGCAGCTCTGTAACCTATTGTGTGCTCAAGCCACCCACTAAAAATCATCCTCACATGTTGTTTCTGGTGAAAATTGTGACTAGACAGAAAAAGAGACAACAAAAACATGGAGAGAAGTGTGAGGGGAAGCTCAGTGTAGGTTCACCTCCAAAGCAGCAGTATTTGTTGCCTCAGACAGAGCTGAGGAAATGTCAGCACAGCGATGTGCAGAGTGCTCGGGGACTGCCTGTGCTGCTGGCTGGTGCCCCGTGGTTTGGTGCCTCATGAGCACACAGAACAATCTCTCCAGCCCTTCTTGGTGGCTGTAGCAGAGCACCACTTTTGCTTCTCCTGAGCATGGGCACGTCCAGGCTGTGCTGAGCCAAAGCCCCCTGTGGGCAGGAGCTTCCTTTGTTGGGAGCAGGCAGCACCTCCAGCCGCTCTCCTGGTGGTGGAATCTGAGCTTCTGCCAGGAGGATGCTCTCCCTGGCTGACCCAGGAGCACACAGTAAACTAGAAAAAGCTTGGACCAGGATTCCTCACCTGCTGCTTTTGCCAGCAGGAAGCTTGTCCAGCTGGGAAAGGAGCCAGGGAAAGGTGGTGTCCTATGGTGCACTGGCCAAAAGCAGATGTCCTATAGCTCGCCGGGTTTCCTTAGTCATCTCCCAGGACATAAGTGGTTTGCAAAAATAGAATTATAGTCCTAAAAAAAAATATCACGAAGAATCACGAATCCTCCGAGTTTGCTCCTATCCCCAGACGTTGTTGATTAGCCAGTTCTTTTTTTCCACCACAGGAACTCTCTCTGTTCTATTTCTTCCATAAGGTTTTTGGCTTCTGTTTGGGCTTTTTTGTTTGTTTCCTTAATTATATCCCATCAAACTCTGAGGTACTGTTTTTGAGATCCTTAAACATCAAAATACCATATATTTTTATTTAAAGTTCCCTGACACTTTACCCCAATTTTTAAGTTCTAACTTCAAAGAAGAGGGAAATGTCTCAAAGTAGAGAAATGAGAATTGATCTATAGTTTGAATCCAAGCCACAAATATGCCATGAGAATATAGACACATGCACATAGTGCCATCAAGAAAAATATCCCAACCCTCCCACACTTTTTACACATTACAACATATTAAAAATTATTTCTGGACATGGTGAAATATGTTAAAATTTTAAAAAAACCCTAGAAAGTTGCAAGTACCTCCAGAATTTTCTACAGTAACAGGCACAGAATTAAATACGCTTTTTTCTCAGAAAAACTTCCACGACAGTTCACTAACTTAACCTTGATTTTTAGATGCTGTGGTCTATCAAAAAGAATGTAAATCAGAGATGGAATTAGCTTGTTACTGCCTGCTCTAGTATGAAGAGCAGCAGGTGTATAACCAGAACCAAGACACCCCTGGGCAGACCAGGGCCACATCAGGTGCCTGGGTGCTGTGGAGTGCTAAAGGATCATAGCTGGGTGCAGTGACAGCTGTGCTCAGGAACATCCTTGGGGGCTGTTTTAGACAGGAAGGAGTGGGAGCCTTGGCTGGATAGCACCAGTGGCCATCACTGTGGGATGTCCCCTGCACACACAGAAACAGAGGACGTGGCTCATGGTCCTGTGGAACATGCAGCAAGGCAGAGGTTGCAGTCCTCTTGGAGAGGTGTTGTTATATACAGCACTGCTCAGCAGGCACACTGGAAACCTCCCCTGGTAATTCATCTTCCAGCTTGGGACCCATGAAAGCTTTTAAGCACAAGATTCTAAATAAGGAACCAAAAAATGTTGCTGTTTCTCACCATAATTGTAAACTGAAAATAAGCACTTATACAACCTAGCCCAAATATTTAGTTAAAGAACAGGTTTATAACTAAGGATACCTTAAAACGTGCTTGAATTATTATATACCCTACTTAAACTGTTAAACTGTCAGCTTAGACTTTTGTATATCTACCTCATTAGCCTACCTCCAGCACCTGTGGTAGGTGCATCTGCATTTTTAAATTTTGTATTTTTCCATGCTTTATGCGTCCTGTAAAATGCCTTGAGAACTTTATGAGGGATGTTGCGTTAAAATGTGTGATTATAAATATGATTTAAATATCTGAAACATTACAGTGATTATTGTTCAATAAGGCAGCACTCATAAAAGGGTTATCTGCATGCTGTGCTTAGGTTTCCACAATATAATGTAATGAATTGTTCAATATAGTTTGTATGCTGTTTGTCTCTGTTTCTTCTCATACTCCAGAGATGCCTGATATGCAGGGCTCTAACAAGGCTGTCGTAAATTGTTGAACAATAAACAGCCCTTGGGATTTTGAGATAGTATGTGGTTAGTATGTAATCCATCTCAAGGAACTTGATTTAATGCCACAAAGGAACATCCTTGACAATGCTCGGCGTTGTTCTAAACTGCTGCTAAATCAATTACAGCGTGTGGGAGGTGGCACACATGAGTAATTGTCCTCTCTCCCTGCTGAAGGTGGCCTGGCTGCTCACGGGGAGCTTTAGGGAGCCGTGCTCCCCTGGAAATCGCGGGACAAATCCAGCCTCACACCCTGGTGAGTAAGGCCTCCTACAGTCTGCACTGAACTGCACAACTCAAATACCACTGCCCTGGATGGTCTTTGCTGTGCCTACCCCAAAACGCTTCCTTTCATCATCGCTGCGTCGCGCAAGAAAAATAGCACCAACTCACTGGTAGCATTTGGTGCCTACAGAAAGATGGTGAGCTTGGGGTGTGCTGCATGTATCTGCTACTTTTCCCTTGCAACAGCCCGGTGAGTTGGAGAAGTGTCTGTACCCCTTTTCAGGGGTGAGAAGCAACAATTACTCAGGCAGTGGGAGAGGGGGGGCAAAGATTGGTGGTGTCTTGAATATAATGATGTTACAAAGAGTGACCTGAAGAGTTAAACAAGAACAAGGCTATTTTTATTTCTTTAATGTTTTAGTCTGCTCCTCTGCTGAGGCAATTGCTGGGGACACTGAAGGCAAAAGATGGGCATTTCATATATCTAAGCTGCAACCTTGCCCTGCTGCTTTGGAGACATAAATAAGGATTCCTAGGCAGTATTTTCTATGTCCCAGGAGACCACACAGGAAGAATATTGAGATGCAGTTATTACAAAAATAATGTTCTGACATATTTCAGGAGCTATGATAGTCTCAGAAATGTCACTCTCACTGTGAGAAAATAAAACTACAGGGAGGGAATCCTGAGATCAAGATAGAAGATGGCAAATTGTGCAGGATTCATTACTGAGAGCCACATGATCTAGTTTCCAAGGATTAATATACTTTCATGATCTGTATGTTATGGATATCGTATCTCTGCCGGGGGGCAGTGCAAGCCTGCCCTCAAATTCAGCACTCCCTCCAGGTTTTGGAGTTCTGCTCTCCTCTCTTTCACTTGTGCCCTTAGAGGACTGTGGAGTGCTGGGTCAGCTCTTCTCCTCACAAACGCCTTACGTCCCTCTCGCCCAGTAACTGTGATCAGGTATTGATCTTTAATCCCCAGCATTGCTGGAACGGCAGCCAGCTGTAGCTGTGAAGAAGAACAACAACTGGCAGACACTGGTTGGTGTTGGCACTGGCCCTCACTGACGAGATCCAAATTCCTGGGAACCAAATGTTCCTGTGATTCTGGCTTTCTGCTGCCAGTAAAGCTTATGATACAAAGCTAATTGCCTTGTAACTTCCCTTGGAAATCTGAAAGGGAAATGGATAGGTTGCCTTTATTTATACGCTGATGCGCCAAGACTCTGCATGGAGATAAGGGGAAAAATATGTACAGCAGTAGCCATAAAAAGCCAAAGTTTACCCATCTTCACTACAAAGTGGTTTCGAGGCATATAAGTAGCTTTTATTTCATATCAGCTTAACAGGACTGTAAGAGTTCTTTTGGCCTCTTTTACCACTGTGAGGAACAACAGCAGGCAGAGTTCACTGCAGAAGAGTCTTTGTACAGGCTCCTTCAGGGAAGGACTTCATTTGGAATTTGGTCCCTTTGTACCAAAACTGTGGCCAGTCAGCACCCAGAAGATGGGAACTGAATCCTCTGTGAGAAGAATGATTCCTATTTTCATTGACCTGTGTGTAAAGGATAAGTTTATGACTAAAGAATACCCTTATTTTTCTTTGCCTGCTTCTTCCTAGCCAGTCTACTCCTACTGGCTGACAGTAACAGCAGTAACATTTACATCTTCCACGGATTAGAGGAATTCTTCCAGCCTTAGAAAAGTTGCTTTAGATTTGGCTATCATGTTAGGATTGACTTTTGCTAAAAAAAAACAAACATGAGGACCATTTAATTTTGAATACTGTTAAAAAATTTCAAGGAGGACAGTCATGGAAATATAAGATCCCTGTAGGATAGAAGGAATTAAGATTAAAATTCTCTTGGAACATTGGTGGCAAAAGCCAAACAAGCTACTACCAGAAGTTGGTGGGTGAAAAAGCACATTTTCCTGTGAAGTGGTTCCTCCTGCTATGGGCCAGGGTCTGTTTTTACCCATGTAACTGAGAGCAGTCTTATGGGGTTTTCTGGAACAAGGAGGAAAGCAGCTGAGTTGTGGAAGAGAAGAGATGGTTTTTAGTCCTCCTGGAGTGGTTGCTCAAGGCCTGTTGACTAGATTGAGAGGACACGGGGAGTTTCAGCTGGAGCAGACCTGGGAGTCTTCAAATGTTCCCAGCTCCTCCCTCCACTACTGTTCTCAGGCTAGTACTGATTTCTCCCTTTCAAAAGCAACACAGGTGGCACTGAAAGGGTTAAAGTCCCACAGTTCCATCATTCTTGATGGGTCTTTTTATTTTCTTCTAGTTCATCTTTTCCTCAAAAGAGTATGCTCATTATTTTTCCCTTAGGTGTATCTGCTTCACTTGTTTTACTTTTCAGACAGTTACCTGGCTGTAAGCCAGCACTGCAAAATCAAACCCTGCCATTTATTTTAGGATTTTTATTATTCTTTCCTGAATTTCATATTTTTTCATTTCTTATTACTTTATGCCATGCCTCCTTTTTTTCCTCTTCTTTTCCTTTTCTTTGTTAGCTTTGTTTGGTTTCTGTCACTCGCCGTTTGGTATCTCAGCTATCAGAGCAGAATGAAAATGCTACACGGTAGCTCAAGTTATAGATATATTACTGTCACTCCCCTACCACTGGAAAAGGCAAGCAGCAACCAGCAAACCAGCAGATCTGAGTTAGGTCAGCAGTGCAGACTCCAGTTCTTTCAGCTATGCCAAGTCACAAGGAATTTGGACTTGCAGATACAAGAGGCACTGGGCTTTTTCTAAAAAAAAAATACTCTGTTTATTGAAGCTGAAAGCAATACAATAACAATGAGAATAAGCATGGACATGATGAAAAGCAAACAAAAGCAGCCCAAGTCTCAGCCTGAGTGTAATATACACATAGATTCTTTTTATTCCTAAAAAGAGCAAGAAAGTATTCATAACAGCTGGTCTCAACCCAAAAGTTTGTTTGGATCACTGAATCATGCCCTCATACTCTTTAGGACTATCCACAGCTGTCACTGAAATGATCCTGGAAAAATCCCCATCTAATGCTAAGAATTATTTCTTTTTCCTTGCTGCTAAACATATTTTGCTGTTAAAGATGTACAGGGAAATGAAAAACCGGTGGAGAAACAAAGGCCAATCTTCTATAAATGGATGCTTAAAATTAGTTTGTTACACTTCTAAGAAGCAGCCTGATTTTTCACAAGAGCTGGGCCCCTGGCAGCTTCCAGGGGAAATGGGGGAGCTGTGGACCCTGTGAAAAGATGCTGGGCTCTCGTGCTCCTTGGACAGCTGCATTCCCATACTCCTGCTGCTGCTTGCTCTGTGTGCTGCTCTGAGGAGGAGTGGGAGATCCAAGGTAAAGCTTCCACGTGGAAAGCTTTTGTCCCTGCTCCTGCTGTGGTCCACCCTGCCTGGTAACAGGAGCCTGAACCTGCCAGGTGAGACAGAGACCAGCACAGGGGGCCTGCAGGGTGGGAAATAGGGACAGCCCTCCAGGGAAGGTTTGGATTGTCTGATAACCTCAAGTCTTCCCTTAATTCTTCTCGATTTCCCATGATTTTCCTGTCTTTCCAAGATGCTTTCTTCTCTCAGGTTGCTGGAATTCTCTTTGGAAGTGCATGGCAGATACAGCACCTGCCTTTCAGACCCTCTTCCCAGCCATGGGAAGTCCATGGACTCCACTTACATGGAGGCAGTGAAACCTGTGAGTTACCTGTGACTTTGTTGTTTGGGCCTTTCAAGATTTAATTCCTTCCTCTGGGATAATTTGCCCTTCTTATGAATGCTAAGAGAGTCACTTAACCTCAGCCATGTGCACTGCAGCTTTCCCTGTGTCTGGAGAGAAACAAAAAGGGTGTGGGTGGTTGGAACAGAAGGGTGGGAGGTAAAGAGCTGTCTCCAACACACCCTGGCAAAGAGGCACTTGGGAGATTTAACAGCCAGAATATCTCTGTGTGTGCCATTCCACTCTGTCTCTCTCCAGGCTAGATTCATACCTCCTAAGCAGGAAAATCTGCCTCTGGACAGTTTTGTAAGCAGAAGAGGACGATGCTCTCTGCCCTGCACTTCCTGACCTTATGTGCCAGTGTAATATGCAGAAGTATGTCAAATGCCATTTAATCTTCATAATCCAGGCAGATTATGCTCATAACTTCACCTCTATCTGCTCACAGCATTATCTCCTTTCAAAAATGCCACACAGCTTTTTTTAGTCAAGATTCACAAGGTAGACTTATTTTTAGTGGCCAGGTCTCACATCCCCCTGCACTGGGGCAGGCCAATGCACTGCATGGATTTCCACATTTCCTGCGTGCTCCTCTCAAAGGGCAGCATGGCAATGATATTTGCCTTTCTGAACTTGCATTTCTGAAATCTGGGGTAGCTGAAAGCAGCAGTGGGGGAATGGTAATTAGTGTCCTGATTATTGTTTTCACAAAGTAGGGAGGTTTTGCATCCTCTTTCAAAATAGTTGTTTCAGTGGCCTGTCTCAATTAAGGAGGCACATAACTCCAGAAGAGGGGCAGGAAAGCAGCAAGAGCAAGTAGGACAAGGGGTTTCTCCCTTCAGTGTTACAATTTATTTTGCAAATTATTGCCAGCCATGCTTGCACAACAAAATTAACAGTCCCATTTAAGAATGTTTCTGTGGTAATATAGAAAACTTTTGTCACTTGGTTCAGCTGCAGCAGGTCCAAGTTCTGAAAGCTCTCAAGTCCTATTCCTTTTGGCTTTCTCATGTCCTTACTCCTTGCTGTGAACTGAACAAGCCCATGAACCTACAGGAAATAATGTATGATCACATCACTGCAGATTGCATTTTATGGTGTATTTGGTAGGAGGGCTAAGCTGAAGTTGCTCAGCCAGCCTTAATTCTGGCATCTCCCAGCTTGTTGATGTCTGACTTTCCATCCTTTCTGATGGCCTTTGAGTGAAGCTTGCCATGGTAGCTAATGTAACTAATGAATAATTGTGATGCAATTATTACAACTTTCCAATGGTATCTCATGGAGAATTTCACAGCTGTGTCCTTCGTGGGCAATGAGGATAGGAGTTTGCCTGCCTGCATGTTTGAGTTGCTGAGTTTTTGTCAAAACTTTTTAGAGTTCTGATTGCTTTGGACAGCTCTGTCACTGCAATTCTTTCACTGTGATCCAGTAACAAGCTGCATCATTCAAAATAAGAGCTGGGTAACTAATTTGAGTGGACCAAAGCTGGAATAAGCCCTTCGTGGACTTGACTCTTCTTCTTTTTTCAGATATTTAATCTGCCTACGCAGACTTTTATCTCTTTTTATTGTCACTGCTGTTTGGTGGTTTCTTGCACCATATCTAGTGCTGAAATTCTGAGCTCTGAATCAGTTTAAAACCTGTGCTGTTCTTATGAATAATTATCATTTTAACAAAAAGCTCATTTCCCATTTTCAAAGCACAAAAAGTAACAGGGATTTCAATTTAGGCATGTTCAGAAGTTCTTGGGGTTTGGATTGTTATGTAACTGTGGATATAAAGGTCATCCTAGTGACATCAGGGTTTCTAAAGGGAAGTCACTCGATGCAATATTTAGAAATCACATCAAGGGACCCTAATCTGAGATCACAGCACTGCCATTCAATTCTTGACCCTGTAGCAACAGAGTACAATATACACTGCTAATACTCTGCTATGTAGAGGTGCATGCATGTGATGCATGAAGTAAAATATCTCACTTACATAGCTGTTAAATTAAATTTTGTTCTCATAAATCTATTGTCCCCTACTCACACAATTATTAAAAGAAAAAGAAGTCAAAACCTCAGGAGAGAGTGTTAAATGTTTGTGTCATATTAAGTTACAGCTGTGCTGTTTGTAGTTTACAGTAGGTACCGTTACAGAAGACAATAATCTCACCACCTGCTGGAGAAAGCAATTAGAGGAGAGTAGTATTTAATAGCTGCTTTTCTCTGCCACACCATTTTCATTGATGATACATTTCACCGTGAGACAGTTTACTTTGAATGAAATACAAAATAAACACACAAAATTTCAAATTCCTTTGGTTTCAGACACAGCAAAATTTGAAGAAATTCTAATTAGATACACTTTGCAGCAGTTCAAAGGATTATCTAGCAGAAACTTAGGAAGTCTTGGAATAGGTTAAATATGACTTTAAAATCTTTGTTTCAGTATTTGACTAGTTATACTAGTATGATCCTACCTTTAGAATAATTTTGCCTGTAGACCACCCCTGGTGACAAAATTGGTTTTCACAGCATTTCCATTATTACTTGTGAGACAAGTTTCCAGAGGTTTAAAAATTAATTCATTGCAATGTTACTGCAGGTTAGGAATGAATGGGGAATGTCCCTTTCCTGTACTCCATCCTCAGCCATTTTTGACATTGAAATTGGTGGTATTGCCAAGGACTTGGAGAAGTTCTCCTTGGTGCAGGATATGAAAAAAGGAGAGAACAAGCAGAGGGAAGGGAAAAATCCCCAAGCCCTCCTTGACAGCAGCTGTTGGAGCCCCTGTGAGTTGTTGGAGGGATGTACCCAGCAATATATGACACCAAAGTTCAAGCTCAACCCTCAAAAGTGTTGCTAGCAGGAGTTGTGGCAGCATCTTGCAAATACAGATGAATTTGAAATTAAAAAAGAACTTAAACCCAGCATAACTTTTTCCTGAACTAGAAGCATCAATGTCTCCTAATCACGCCCTGAATGCAATTGTCTTTAAGGAATCTCTGCTAAATAAGTCCATGAACAAGGCTGGGAGGCTGTGGCTGCCATGCTGCTATTGCCATGTAAGGTAGTAAATTCTAATAATCCTTTTTGAAGGAATCTAGATCCATTTACTTTTATTTAACTCTTCTGTGACTGGTAGTTTACTAGCTGTACTTTCGTTCTTAATTACTATCCAGCAATTATACATGTGTTTATAATTCATTTTGCATGAATTTATTCTTCAGAAATATTTTTTTAAAAAATGTGGGGGAAAAGTCATGAAGAAAAAGTCTTTTTACCCTTGGCTGGGAATACCAGATGTACTGTGAGGGGTACAAAGGCAGTAGATGTACACTCCTAATGGCACCAACCACTTCCTCTTCTAAATCTTCATTGGAACAACTTTGTAGAGCTCTTCCTCAATCTTCCTTAGCACAGCTTTGCTGAGGACACAGCCCAAGCACCTGGGGCCACTCAGATTTATGCGTGCTCGGGGGGACTTCATGCCCCAGAGGTCAGCTCAGCTGTGGATGGCTCAGGTGCCTTTGGCATCAGTTGTCTGTCCAATGCAGAGCTCAGCTCAAGGGGGTTAAGCGAGAAGAGATTCTCCTCAAATTCCTACCTGAGAGCAGGCACCCAGTGCCTTTGGACAAAGGAACCTATCCACTGGAAGCTGATTGCAAATGCTCTACCCCAGCTGGCACCAGAATGTTGGTAACACAGTCACTGATGCTGCTTACTGCACTTTTGGGGACAGACAGGTAGCACATGAATCTTTTTTTAAATGCAGAAAGAAATCTGTTTGTCCTGTGTTTGTCCAAGCTTAGAGGGGGTTTGTTACTGACTATACTCTCTTTATATCTGCCTCGAGGCTCTCAGCTTTTCCTCTGCTTCTAGAGGTACTAAAGGCATGCAAAAGGCACACAGACTTTGTACATGGACACACAAGCCTTTTGCACACTCGTTGCACTGTTGCACCATGCTTTGCTAATTGAAGGGGACTCCTTTACATCCCTGGTCCAATCTGCACACACACAGGACAAGAAGAAACTGTCTGTGGAAGTGGCTCTATGCAGAAATTTGTCTTTGGAGTTGATTATGTCTTATTTTCCTCACCAGCTGAGACATGTGCAGATCTCATGGGAAATGGAGAACATTTGTTGCATAGCTTATTTCTGCTATCCTTTTTCCAACATTTCGTAGCAAAGAATTCAATAGGGCTTGACTACTGATGCCCCCTACCCAAATATTTGAATATATATTCAACTCCTGTTGAATGCTGTGCTCAGCTTTACATCCTTAACATTAATTCTTGCTCTGGATCCTCTGCTGTTTCTCTCAGACCTTGTGTGGTATTTCCTGGGATGTAATGAAAAGTGCATCCATTCTGCAGCTTTCCACACTGCCAGGGCGGGCTAATTACAGGACACACTCTGCAAATGTCTTATTAACCATTCATTTCACAGAAATGCAGACAGATGGCCTGAGAATCCTTTCAGCAGGGGCCGAATTTTTTTCTCTGTACCTAAAGTTGCCGTGCTTGTTTTTTCATAGTTTTCCATACAGCCAGCTCTCAGGAACAGGATCTACAGGGGCAAGTCAGTGCCTCTCCCATCTCTAGTTCTCTGCTTTGAGCAGCAGTCAACTTTCAAGGTGAGTTCCTCTCTGTTCAGAGGACATGTGCCTCTCCTGAGATCTTAGTGATACCTGTCTGATCACTGATGCCCGAAATATTCAAAGTTTGTGCTTGGACATGTGCTTGTAACATTTCTATGAAGACAAGTCATAATTAATGCAGTCTCTTCTGGAAGTCAGTGCATGCTTGCCTCAATATGTGCTATGAGTAGCTATCAATAGGCTACACTGCCCTGCAAGGCAGCTGCCAAAGACAAACCTGTCCAATTAGCACTATCTGGGTATTTCCAACTCTCCTCAAGAACAGCTAGTACCCATACTGTCTGCTCAGGCTCAGTGAATGCTAGGTGCCTAAAAGTGTGCTTGAGTTTAATGGAAATAAGAAAGTTTTATTATGTTTCTCCACTGTGGTACTTACAGACTGTCCCTGATTTGATAGTCTAGCCCTTCACACCTTTGAGTCCGAGTATCTTTATTTTTTGTCTCCTCAATGATTTAATATACTGGGGATTTTTTCCCCAGGTAGTTTTAGGGAATCAGGACTTCTCCACATTTAGGGTAGAGATGGATAAACAAATAGCAAATAGCCAGAAGACTCATTTGGACACAGCAGATTGGCAAGCATAGGAAAAATTCCATGTGCACGATCAGCATTTCAAGGTAGTGTCGAAGTATCCAAAAGCTGTTTTAGTGTGAGCAAGGAGGCATCCAAACCAGGCTCTCCAAGCACTGCAATCCTTTGTCCTTCCCCTGACACTACTGACTGTTTTGCTGTTCCATGTTGCTCTTCAAACACTCCCCAGAGGCTTTCCTTGCTGCTGCCTTGCGCAGGGAAGCTGCGACGCCGGGCTGTGTCTCCTCAGGTGTGCCATTACCAGCCAGCCCCCCACACACCTGGCAGACAGTGTACCAGCTCCTTCTCTCAGGCTGATGCCAGCTCGTGAATGAAAAGGATTGGATCGGCCTCTTCAGTTTGAAATTTACCATCTCCAAGTCAAATAAGCTCCACATTGCCTCTTAAAGACTGAAAAATAAATAGCAGGGAAATGTGCTCTGCTGGATGGATTCCTTTCAGCAGGTATAACTGCATAAACGAAATCTTGGCAGCAGAACTTCAAGTGAATGAAGCATTATGGTTGATGGGCTTAAGCCTTTCTTCTGCTAATGCTGTGCAGGAAAGGCTGTGACTGAAATAGGTATAATTAGTAAACCGTGATTGAATTCTCAGCATCAAGAAGACAACAACTCTTTCACAGTTTCTACTTTGATGTCATCTCTCATCTGTAAAGCTGTTCTACTCAGAACCACTTGAAGGTATTTTTCTTTTGAATTGGCTGCTTTAGACTGTCTTTAGTGCTAGATTATCTGTGTCAGGTTTAACACAAGCTGTCTGGATGCAGGATGATTTTTCTTTTCATGGTAAAACATAGCATTCTTCTAAACTCTGCTTCCAGTTTATGATGAAGGTGCTTCTTGGTTGAATCTTATGTTGCTGATTTCCAAACACCCAGAATCTGGATCAACAATCTTACAATCTTCTGCATCGCTATTTTTGTTTTATTTACACTTCACAGTAACAACTTGGGTGATAATGACTTGCTACAGTCACTGTCTCTCTGCTGACAAGAGCAAAGATCTGTCATCATCTTCTATCTAGTAGCATTTTGCACTTTTGTATCTGCATGTAGTGTATTACCAGCACTTCACAAGTCCTTAGTCTCAAGCACTTGTTTTTGGTATTTTTTTTCTCCTGGAAAAGATATTATTCACCTTGTATGTTGCTTCCTCCACTTGGAGCTTTTCTTGGTGTCTTCCTAGCAGGGTCTTCTGAAACAGAGAGCTGGGTTTTTGCTCTTTTGATGTAATAATGCCAGAAGACTTTTCTTGTAACTATGCAGCAGAATTGTTGATAACATATGTGATATTTCACCAGCATGCAAGCTTCTGCCATAACCACACCTTGAATGTTGAGGAACTCTATTCCATGATTTTATGTCTTAAAATGTTACATTGGCTTGTAGGTGTAAGTTTTTGAAGCGCACACTGTGCACGTGTGTGCTTGGAAAGGTACCACTGCTACCACCTTGTTTTCCAGTTCTCTCTGCCTCTGCTGCAGAACTGCAATGAAAACTGCAGAAATCTGTGCATTATGAACCATAACTCAGCAGCATTATGGAAGTAGGAGCACCAGTAGCAGGCATGCAGAGTAATTGATATTGTGGTATCCAAATTCCAGTTCAGCATTCATTCTGGGAAAGCTCCTCGTGCAGAAAAGTTACCACATATGAAAAAAAGGTATGGCAAACCATACAAATACACATCCCTGAGTCAGGCTTCAACCCCTCCCTAGTGCAACCCAGCCTGGCTCATGGATGAAATGATTGCATTCCGAGTGGATGTATGATTGGAAGCACAGAGTTGACAGGATACACTTCCTGTTTGTAGCTGAGAAAAGTCATCTACCAATTTTCTGCTGATCATCTCTTAAAGAAAGCTTTGACATCTAATTAGTTATTTTCTTTTTAAATATCACCTTTTGTCTTTGGAGTATTACAATGTCCCTGTGAAATACAAATATCTAGCAGATTTAGGAGCTTTGTGAATGAGGGGAATAATTAAATGAGGTCATCGTGTCGATGCTTTGTAGCATGACATGGAACTAACACCCACTTCTTGTTTTTTAGAGAACTAAAAAAATCCTTACTCTAATTAGTTTCTTTTATCTGGCAAGCAAAGATACCTCCTCTCCCTCTCTTGTGAATGCAACACCTTGAAGATCAGAAATGTTCCATGAGGGACTGTATTAGGCTAATTGAAATAAGGCAGGAATCAGTCTGTCTCTGCTGCAAGCAGGGGTCTGCACTTCAGCCTTGTGGTACTGGCAGAAAAGCAGCCCAGGTGAACATCTCCAAGCACCTCTGCATTGTTGGCTTCCATGCAAAATAAAATTTACTTGTGCACTGGAATCAGCTGACAGTGAGTTTGGATAAACTAATTCTTTGTCTGTATAATTTGGTAAAATATAAGTAACAAAGCATTAAAATGAGGAGGGAAGAGCTGTCTGTGTGAGGCCACAGAAAAGCCTGAAGGCAAATTTGCATGGAGTTTGCACATAATTCTGGAAAAGGAGCATTAGGCGTTGCACACCCACATGAAATGAAGTCCCAGTTTTAATTTTCCTTCTCCACACTTCAGGGGGGATTGTCACCAGGTGGGAGATGAAAGGCACATTTCCCTACCAAGCACAGCTCCCTTCACCTCCTCTGCCCTTCACCTCCTCTCTTTTACTCCTTTTTCTGTCCTTTTCCTTCTGCTACTCCTTTTCATGAGCCCATTCTGAGGCAGGACTGGGGAAAAACAAAGTGCTGGCTTTCCTCTGTGAGCAGGGACCCAGGGATCCTCCCCCTCAGAGCACTGGCAGCAGGAGAGCAAATGGATCCATCAAACCACGGAGGGCAGAGGAGCAGGCAGGCTGGGGGTAACCCTGGTGTCTCGGGGAGCTCTCCTGTGAGCATGTGCGTTAGGCAAATCAAAGGGAAATAATGGTAAAGGCTTCTTTCCCAGTGCTGAACTCACTTGTGCAACTGGCATTCCCTGTACATTAAAATGATTCTCTACTGCTGTGATAAGGATTTAACAAATCTAGATTTTAGCCATGTCTAGAATCTGGATGCCTCAGAATGTGGTTTTTTTTTACACTGGCTTGGGAGAATCTAAAATTCCACAGCAAGCATCTAAATTTAATGAGTGTTTCCTTTATTAGTAGTATAACTTTTAGCTTTTTCTCTCTGAAAGGATGAAATTCACCTCTCCATCAAAAAACCCCCACCAAACTCCAAATTTGTTCACATTTTTGGTGCCAAGAAAACACAGATTGTGGTTGGGAGGCTAGAATGAAGCTCGCAGTGCCATCAGAGCAGAGAGCTGGTTGCAGCAGCAGCAGCACAGCTCGAGATGAGGCTCGTGATTCAAACATATTGTCCACAGCACAATTTTCCACAACATCTCAAATCTGCACCTGACCTCTGCTCCCAGCTCGTCCTCCAAACTGATCTGCTCAGGTGCCTCATAGCACAGGTCATGGGGCAGGCACAGGGACAAAGCCAGTCCACAGAGCTGCAAAGCTGAGCAAGGTGGGAACGCAGAGCTCAGATAAGAGCATTTATAAATGAAAGCACCCCTCCACCTGCCCGTGGCTGACAGCACGAGGGAGCTGGGGCAGGAGGCTCCGGGCAGGGCCGTGCAGGAGCCAGGGCTGAGGAGCAGCTGCAGACAGACAGACAGACAGACAGCCAGCCTGGGAATCGCTGCCCCGCGCCCGGAGCCGCGAGCCCCTGCGACAGAGAAGGACGGCTCTGGAATAACAGATTCCTCCTGCTGCTCTGGTGGCTGTCACATTTCACACCATACCTCTCCTTTTCACAGGCACTCTGGCTGGATTAAATGGATTAGGAGCTGGTTGATAAATATGAATGGAGTTGCAAGTTGATGTGGAAAAAGGTTTTCACTGTTTCTTTCTCTATGAATGAATCATGAACCAAAACTTCTTCAAGCGCATTAGAAATTAATTCCTGGAGATTTTCTTGCTTCTTTTTCTTTTAGAAAGTTCCTTCTTTTTTTTTTCTCCTCAGGCTGAAAAACTGAATACCCAAATTTTGTAATGGAGAGGAAAAAAAGGCGTTTTAATTTATCTGATAATCTTTTGCCTCAAATCCTAATTTCTAACTACAAAATTCACTATGTAGATTATTCCGATAAAACAACATAACATTGCAATCTATTTCAACTAAAAGGATCTACTTAAGGGAAAAAAAAAATCAGACTTGATAGCATGTTTTTGCTGTATCAAATTACTCCATCTGATAAGTCTCCCCAGTGCTGTGCTGCACACTTTCACTGGTCTCCATCTGAGAAAAAATTATGCTGAGGAATTTGCCTGCAGTGTTTTGGAGGTTTTTTTTTTTTTTTTTTTTTGTTGGGTTGTTGTTTTTGGTTGGTTGTGGGTTTTGGTTTGGATTTTTTTGTTTTTGTTTTGTTTGTTTGTTTGTTTCCTTTTTTGGTTTTTGTTTGCTTTTTGGGGTTTTTTGCAATAACAGGCTGCTGTCCCAAAGTTTGGAAATGTTGGTTTACAGTATTCATAAACTCACAGTACATCTTACATATGTGGATATGTACATACAGACATTTATGGGTCTATAAACTTGAGATCTAATTTTATTTTGGAAGCACCTTACAAATTCCTAATTGTTTGGGTCTAACTGCATGTGTAGGATGGCCAGTCACTGTAAACATGTTTTGTTGTGGAATTTGTTCATTTTCTTTGCACTGAAGGTATGCATCCATTCCTGGCTGAAAATAAAAATACCATGAACATAATCACAAACTTCAGAAAGTCCCTAGCATGTACAAAGAAACTCACATAATACTCATAATAATGAGCAAAATCTTGGGAACTTTTGGTCTTATTTTCTGAGAAAGTGGGGCTTGTCTCATTGTCCCATATGTGAATCTGTTCAGTTATTTGTCTGTCACCACCCCACGTCCTTCCCCAATAAGGTTTGACCACGTTACCTACGGTCAGCCTGATCTGTTAGAAGTCTTAAAGACTTCTAAAAGTCTTTTTTTTTTAAAGACTTTTGAGTCTTGTGTGAGGAGGCCAGCAGAGGAGGAGCCAGGATGTGGATTTGTGTCCCATCACACGGCTCGGACACTCAGGGACTCTCCCATCGCTGCCAGAAGAGAGGGCTCAGGGCAAACAGGAGCAGCAAACCCTCCTCCTCACTGTCCTCCTGCTACACGTGTGTGTAGTGACATCCTCACGTTAGCCTGAGCCACAATGCAATTAGGATGTCCATATGGAGAGTCAGAGCAGCATAGCTGGGACACTGTACATCCAGATCCTCGCTCACGGGGAATTAATTATCTTGTACAAGCCATGTGCCACTGAAATCCGTTTATTTCTGTATAGAATATGTGCAAGCCTTTCAGGAAGGCTGGCCCAAAAGAAATGGGGGACTAAAACTATGATTGGCAAAGGAAATACGTTGGTAAGAAATGCAGTTTTATGCCAAGCCAGTTGATTCAAAACAATCTGGCTTGGTTTTCAAACCCATTTCCCCCAATACTCTAATCTTGGTCAAACAAAGTAAAATAGGAAGAAGGAAAAAAAGGACTGTTTTATTTTGGTTTTCTATAGGAAAAAATAGACTTTCAAAATTAGAATCAAAATTTTAATATGGAAATTTTTTGGTGTATGTGTCTCCTGTGGAAATTGGTTCTTCTATCAAAATAAGAAATTTTTCATTTGGTTGCACATAAAAAACCTGACTTGTCCAAACTGGTATCTGCTGTACCTTCACAGAAGTCACCCAAGTTGAACTAGAATGAACAATCATCTTACACTACATGCTTTGCAGGAATGACAGACTTTTCTTCCTCCCTGGCATCAAAATATCACTGGAAGTAAATCTGCATCACTACAGTACCTCTAAAGCAAGCATTGTCTTAAAAATTCTTATGACTTGAAAACTAGGTCAGTCAATTGTCCAAAAATAATAATAAAAAAAGAAAGAGAGAAGAACTGTTGGAAACAAATCCATATTTCAAATTTCAGTTTTACTGCTCTTGAGGTAGTCAGGCCTGGGTATAGTTAATCCACCTTTGAGATGGAGATTGGGTTGTGTCTCTCTCATCTTCATTCTCTGTGATTTTAGAAAAACACATGCATGTGTGAGGGCACTTCGTTGTTCCTCTGATGATTTATCATATCTTTGTGGGACGGTTTTGTTTCCTGCTATGAAATGCAAATTTAGCTTGCAGTGCTCCTGCTGTCTGTGTAAAGGTTAAAAAGATATATAGATATACATTTAATGCTATTCTTGCTACTTTAAGAACTGGCTTTGAATGATGATTCTAGCACCATAAAGATTTTTCACTGTCTACATTTTCTGATTTTAGTTGGAGGGCTTTTAATTACCCTTTTTTGAAACTTTGCGGTTTCGATTTTGAAAGCATAGCCCAGCTGCAGATTGTCTCGGTTGTGACAAAAAGTGGAAGCAAAGTTATGAGTATTGAAAATCAGATGGAAAAGAGTTTTTTATATATCCTACGACCGTCCTGTGGACCAGTCTGAGCACAGACTTTTTGTGTATCAGCTGATCATATACATTCAAATTTTTTCCCACTCTTGCTTGTGGATTCCGTGCCAGTGAAAGGAGATTTCTTTTTTTTGGTTGGTTTTCATTGCTCCAGAGTGGGTTTCATACCAGTCTTGCTCTTTGCCTTCTGAACAGATAAAGATGGAAAATGCTTACCACTTTCTTTCTCTTACAAGATGCCTACTGGTAGCCTTAATCATGCATCTGTTCTTTTAGGTCTTTTTTTCTCCTCTGACTCATTTTAACACTTACCAGCTTCAAGTTCTGGTTCTCCCAAAAATCTTGAGAATGCAGATAAAAAATCCTTTCTCCTAAATCTCAATCCTTTGCTTTCTAAGTTGTTGTTAATATAGTGTAGAGCACAGGATAAGCTAGGAAGGAAAATGAATTTTCTTAGAATGGCCTGACCATGTTTTGAGGCTGTTTTTTAGCTCAAGAGCCAGGGTGTGGCAAAGACAAGCTATAGAAATGAAATCTGGATTCCACATGAACCAAAAAATAAGAACCATCTTTTAAAACAATTCTTTAGCCATTTTTGAAGTTTAACCTTGGATAAGACAAATAGTCCATTTAATTCCCATGCCAGGGGAATTCTGCCTCTAGTGAAACCAGGTCAGAGGGAGCAGCTTACACAAGGGCAGCTAGATGCAAGGAGCCAGGCTCGTTGCTTTTCTCACAGCACCGTAAATACTTTTTTTGGAGTATAACCTTGTGTATTCATTAGCATCAGGGCCCCTTGCACACGGGGTGCTCCTCGGAAAAGCACGGAGCGAGCAGGACGGTGAATTCCAATGAACATGGAACCTGAGGGACAGGGGACAGCAGCCCTGGCCCCGCCAGCTGTGCCCCGAAAACGCGGCGGGAGCAGGTGGCACCCGCACCTCGCCTTTCCATATTGCCCCTACCCACGGCCCGGCCCTGAGGGGATGCCTGGGAACTGCAATAAGCCACAGGGCTAATGAGGCAGAACAAATCGAGGAAGTATCACGAATAGCCCTGATCCCTCATTGACACTATCACCAGCATACATTTCAACTCACCATTTGTTACGTGCTTCATGCAGGCAAAGTGGGAGGGTGGAGAAGAATTACTCCTTCAGCCATTGCATTTTTTGAACAGTTGTCATCCTCCAAGACAAAACTCTACGGTAATTCCCTCTGGTTTTGCTACTGCTATTTCTCAGCAGGATTTGCTGCTTGTTCTTGCAGGGGGTCAGCCAGACTTTGTCTTTCTCACAGTTTCGATTTCCTACTGGGATTAAGGGTCTAGCATATTTCTGCAACAAATCAACGGAGCCTAAAATAAACAAACCTACTGAACAACATGGCTCTGGTACATGCCTGTATTTTTGGAGCCAGCTGGAAGTGTTTTGTATGGTGTTCCAGAGGGAAACTGAGGCAAATGCATGGTTTTAGTGAATTCTCATCAAAGTTATGGCACATTTTGTAGTTTGTGAGGATGTGTAGATTTTTTTAGGATGTGAACTGTTTCTTCAGATGTATTTTTTTCCAGTCAGGCACTCTGTGATTCTTCCCAGAAATTGTACTTTGCATTACTTCAAAGAATCCCAGGGTACCCTGCAGATCAGGGAGCTGATCTCCCCCTGGGCTTTCACAGCCCCTCAGTTTTCCTTCTTTTTTTCCTGTTTCCTTCTTTTTGGGGCTCTTCTGCCTCTCGTTACAGAGGGAATTTGGCTCACCTGAGCAGACAATACCTCTTGAGCAGCATGACTCAGGTGTGGGGGGTCCTGTCTGCCAGGAAACCTGCTTCTGCCCCAGAATATTAGATAGGAACCAAACTATAATTCCCCTGTTCCCAGACAAGAGAATAACCTGCAAACCAAGACATCCAGCCAAAAGAATAATCTCTGGTTTATTCCTTCATTAAAAGGCACTCACAACAGTGCAACAGTAATATTCACCTGGATCACAGTTTGCATGCATGTTTCCAGTGACACACATTAACTGCTGCTTAATCAATAAATAGAGAACTTTCTGAAGTGGAATAGAAAGGTCTCCACAGTGCTGAATGAATTTTAAATGGGAAGTGGGGTGAAACATTCACAGAGATGTGACAAAACAGAAGACTGATAACAGAAATAAGGTGTTTGACAATGAAATACAGAGTTATCACTAGCAGTCGATTAGGAAGATTTTTATGAGTCACCTCTATTTGCTCCTCATCAATAGTGAAGCCATATAACACCCCTAGTAACAATGATGGCCACTGCACAGGGCATTGTGATAGGATCAGGAGCTGAACTCCAGGCGGGCTGCTGCAGATGTGTGCGACTTTCAGGTCAGGCACTCGCTGTGCTGAGAAGCTCCGGGGGGAAGAACTGGTTCCTGTTCCAGTCAGGATTTTATTTTCTGGACAAATGCACAGGTTTGAGAGAAAAGGTGGTAAATTTGGCTCAGATGTAACTACTTCCACAGAAATGTGCTGAATTTGAAAGGTCTTTGACTGAAGTTCTTGACACGCTTTCAAATGATCAAGTGTCACAAAAAGTGGTTACTTTTGATCTCATTAACGAGCTAAGTGAGCAATAGTTTAAATGTAGAATAGCATTTCCATGATTTAAATTTTTATCAGGCTGTTTCAAATTGAAAGGCTGATTAATTTTAATAGGATTTCTACCATAAATGGGAAAACTGTCCAAATTTTGTGACCAATACATTTTTCGCTTCAAATGCTCTAAAGTAAAAAGATACTTAATCAGGTAACTAAAGCCAAATTAGGCCAGTCTGCACTATCAGCTTCAGTCTCATTCATAAGTCTCCCTTAAATTCATCTCCAAGTGCTTATGGACAAGCAGAGATGTTCAACATGAAATGGAAGCTCTTCATGCAAATTTGTGTAAACTCTTCGATATTCATATTAGCTATAAATTAAATTACAGCTGATTTGAAGTCCTGTTTGAAAAACTTTGTTACAAAAGCTGTCAGACATTAGTAAAAAAAAAAAAAAAAAGAGAGGAGAAAAAATTCTCTTAGATTACTGTCACTGAATTTAATCAAAAATGTCTACTGCTTAATAGATAGAGACCTGAAGAAGCTGTAGAATTTTAAGACATGATTTCTCACTTTAAAAAGATGGGTTTCTATTGGCCTGACTGTATAAGGCTGTCCACAACTAATTTTGACCCAAAAAGTTTAAAGGGTTGAAATAAAAATGTAAATCCAACTACTGGACTTGTAGCACAAAAGGTTCTTTGGAAGGCAATGAAATACTAAATATCACATTCTTATTTTTATTTACTTATTGGGGAGTTTTGCCTTTTTCCTTGCTTCTCTCCCTTTTTGTTATTTCAGTGTTTCCTTTTATCCTGAAAAATAACTGAAAATTCACTTTGTTTAGTATGAGTCAATAATCCTGTACCTACTTGAAACACAAGGACCTTTCCTAATTAGAAAAGAGTGGCTTGTGTGTTATGTTGTGTCCTGCATTTGGATAACAATAGAAAATTAATGACAAGTCACAAAAGGAAGGTAATAGGTAGCTAATATGCTTTGTTTTGTAAGATTATGAAGTTGATCAGCTTTTTTAAAATTAATTTTATCACTGACATCCTGTAGCAATAAATGATCAGATCTATTATACATAATTAACTATCATTTATTGTTGTACCCACTGTTTGTAATTCCACAGGTAATTTCCTATTCATGATGAGCCATGACAGACACTCAGCATAATAATCTGCACAGTGTCAGTTTGTAAATACAGTTACTCCACCAAGGTGAGCTGAGGGCACTGGACACCAAAAACCCCAAAGTTTCTTCAGTTTGTGGTTGAGTTTACATTACACTCGAGACTGAGCCACGTCAGTGGTGTGCCCCCCTGCCCTCCCCTGGCTTCTGGCAGTACAAAGCCTGCCTTCTGAAGGGTTTTGGTAGCCGTGGAGGAAAGGCTCTAAGTACAGAGTATTTTCTCTCACAGCTGTGGTTCCTAAGTCTGCCAGTTGACAATGCAGTGTGAGCTGCTGGAGATGGAGGAAATTTGCCTGCAAATAATAAAGGATGTTTGCTTCAGCAGCCCCACCTCTCCCCATCTTCTTGTCTGTCATTCTAATGGTAGGCACAAATATCCATCTTTGTTGCATTAGAGCAAGAGTTATTTGCCCTTCCCAAAAAAGCAATTATTCTTCAAAGTCAGCTGAAGGTGACATATGTTTTCCCCTTTATGTTTTTCTTTTTTAAAATTAGCTGAGATTGAACATAAACTAGCAGGGTCTGCAGACATGAAATTCACTGGGGGAGCCATACAAATAAAACCAGAGAAGACATGTTCCTACATTTTAGTTGTTTCAAACTAAAAAAAAAAAAAAAAAAAATCATTTCAAAGCAGTATTGGGACACATACAGAATCACAGAAGCAGGTTNAAAAAAAAAAAAAAAAAAAAAAAATCATTTCAAAGCAGTATTGGGGCACATACAGAATCACAGAAGGGATGAACTTCCAGAGGTCATCTGCTCCAGCACCCCAGAACTAAAATCCAGTTCCCCACAATCCTGTCTGGACAGAAGGTGTTTAAGGATTACCCCTCTGGACAAACTGTCCCTGTGCTCAGTCACCCACACAGCAAAAAAAGAATTTCCTAATGCTCAGATAGAATCTCCTGCGCATCTTAAAATTCACAGGTTTGTTAAATCCACTCCACTTCCAACTGAATGTTAACACGTGGTTGCTGGATTCCCCCTCTTTCTTAATTTTATTTAAAAGTAAAGATTCTCTGTGTAAACAGGTATCTGATTTCCTCACAGCTGCTAGCAACTGGAGCACTGATTTGATTACATAATGGGGAAACAGATCACCCATTATTCAGCAGAACCAGTCTACATAGGGCAGGTGGAATTCATTCAGGTAAAGCTTCCAAAAGCTCTCAGCACTCCCTCACCCTCTGACTGTACCCAGCTGAAATATTTTCCTGGTTTGCTAGAGAAAGAGGGGTCCAGCCTCTTTATTGGCTGGGAGAAGCAAACTGAAATATTCCCTAAAAAGGTTTTTTAGTTGTGTAGATGGGTAGGGAGTGCAGCTGACACACAGCCCTCAGAGGTTCTTCACCTGCCATAGATGATGCAGGTGGGGGCTGACTCGGGAGAGCTGCTCAAAACACTTTTGGGTTATTTCTCTGTGCAGACCAAGGCAAAACCAGCCATCAAACAGGCCAAAAATGTGGTTTTCCCCTGGGTCTGTCAAGTCCCCATTGCAGTTCTCATGGTGTCCAGTGCTCAAGGCCTTAGAACTTCAGAGAGAGGAATTTGTAACATGACAGCCCAAAAGTGTGACAACCAAGGGGAAAAAGCATCATCTCCAGGCCATAAACCAATTTTCTTCTGCTCTGAAACATGAAGAGTGATTATCCTTGCTGTGCTTCCATGCTCTAAATCTGGCAGGTGTTCTATAAAAGTGGAGGCATCCTTTACATTTTCTGGAACCTCCAGAGTAGATTTACAGGTCACCATGTGAAGCTGCACAGCTGGCATCAACATTCATGAGAGGCGTGGGTGTGACTTCAGCTCAGTGGGCAAAAAGGGTTTCTCTTGTTTCAGCTTCTTAATTCAAGCCCATTTCTATATTGCTTGGCTAAGGGAGGTAAATATTCTAAGTCAGTCACAAATATTTGAAGGCAGCACAACACCTAAGTTAAGTCTGGCAAATAAATCTTTTTGATTTATTAGTGTTTATTAGTGTTTATTAGTGTTTTTAGTCCATACTGGGACCAATTTACAGCAATACAACAAGGAAAATGTTTGAAAGTGGGTACAGAGAACTTTACAGTCCATGCACCCATTGATAATTTTTATTCTGTTCTCACACCCTCAAAATAATGTATATCTAAACATATCTTACTCTTTATTGTCAGCACCTTCATAACACAGCTTTTTTAAAAGCTAGCAGCTTCAGCACAGGTTTTCCTTGAAGTCCTAAAAAGCAAAAAAAAAAAGAGGTTGGTAGAAGAATGTGAATGATTTAAAAATGAGATGCTTTCATCTCTTGAAACATTTCATACATGCTGAAAAATAGATTGCAGCACTAAAAAAATAAAGATTTAAAAATATTTAAAATAAGTTCATTTTCTTTGTGCTTGAATTACTCTGCAAAACCTGAGACCTAAAACTCCTTAACGTACTTGCATTGTGATTTCTTGCTTATATACTTTCAAAAGAAATCCCATTTTCACCTAAAGTGTGTCAAGTAAACATTTATTTCTATATTTTAACAGAAAGAAGTAGAGCAGGCAGCAACAAGAACAAAAACATCTGCAAACATTTCAGACTGCTATTCTTCTTACTTAAATTTGAATATTCTCCAAGAACTTGTTCAAATGTCCCATTCAGCACCACTGTCCAGCTCTGGCTCTATTTTAAAGAATAAGATTTTCAACTTGCCTTCTCTTCTTTAACCTCTGCTTTCAGAGTCTTTCTGTTCTCCCTTGAAGATTGCAGCATCAGTCATTCATTGATTTTGTGGTACTACTTTTCCCATGGAAGGTGCATATTTTATTTTTAATTCTTTTTTCATCGATAGAGATATTTTTATATATGTAAATATATACACACACACACTTAGCTACCACTTTGAAGTGGTACATGTCTTTTCCCAAGTCTCTGAGAGCAAAATAAATTAGTGAAGGGGGCTCCTAAAGGAGGATGGTTAACAACCACAGCAGACAGAAATTTGGAAAATCAGGATTTTTGGTGGCTTCAGTTCAGACTTTGATTTTACTCTTGGAGCAGCTTTGTCATGTTTTGCTTTTGCTTTGTGTCCTTAAAGGTGCAGCAGGAAGCGTGGCAGGGACGGGCTCCTGAGGTGTGGGACAACAAATGGTAGGTGCTTCAGAATCAGGAACTCACTAACTTGGGCAAGGGACTGGTGACATTTTGCCAGTTTGATTTTTAATACCTGGCACATCTGTGGCATCCCCAAACAGCCTATAATTTAGCTAAAACATCATAAAGATATTCAGTGTCATAAAAGCAACATTTTATTTAACCTTCCTGTAACAACTTTAAGAACAGTAATCTGTTAGAGTAGGCTGCATGTCTGGCACATGATAGTGGATGAGAATGAGTAATCAAATCTTAAATATGTATTTGTAGCAATATTGCCTCGAAGTTTTTGCAAATATGGCTAAAAAAGTATGTGATGGGAAGAAATAAAGACAGAGAAAGCAAAATAACATTTCATTGTCCTTAACTGGGAGCTGAAAGAAGAGCTTCCCAGTACATGAACAGGTTTTTCATTTGTTGCTGCACATCACTGTAAGCCAAGGCAAGCAAAACCAAAGCCACAGTACCCCAAATCTAAGTAAAATCTGATTCCACAAGAATTAGCACACAAGGTTTAAATGGGCAACTAATTGTATTTTATAATTAATTTATTTTTTCCTGATTGTCTGGGGTTTTCTATGTCTTTAAGATCTACTTGCTATACTTTTCTGCAAAGTAAGAAGGAGCAAATTATATCTGTGCCTCAATTGTGTAAGTACAGAAGCCCAAAGAAAATGGAGAACCTCAGGAGAGGACTTTTTACAGTGCTGAAATCCATATTTTGTGGGTTCTCTGTGCTGTGGGCAGGTTTCCCAGGTTTCCT
Source organism: Promerops cafer (assembly GCA_013398275.1). NCBI lineage: Eukaryota > Metazoa > Chordata > Aves > Passeriformes > Nectariniidae > Promerops > Promerops cafer. Next base: position 460,818 of record VZSE01010145.1, on the reverse strand, counting down.
CCCGTACTGCCCCGATCCATGGCAGCGCTGTTTGCCGCAGCTAAGTCAGACATCCCCTCTCCAGCCCCATCCCTGCATGTCTCCCCAAGAATCCTCAGAGAGACCCCCAAGTGCCTGCAAGGGGGCACCCCCATATTCCCTGGCACGGAACACAGCCACCAGGTGTATCAGGGGGGAGGGAATCACCTGCACCGTCCCAGCAAACACTGGAGAGGCTCCTCGGGAATACAGGGCACGCCTTCTGGCCACCAAAGGCTGCAAAGGTGAGAGAACAGGTGAGAAACACGGCTGAAGATGAGGGAAAGGAAGAGCACACCACATGAACAAAGAACAAGATTCTTTCTGCATTGCAAAATGATCCTCTGAGGGTGCTGACTCCTTTCTGCCTGCATCTGAGGAGAAACACTGGGAGGGAGAGCAGTTCATTAGGTAAATGATTAAACTGATACAGTAACAAGTTGCTTTAGTCTGGCCTGAGCAAGTTTGGCCTGAAAATGAGAAGAGATTATGAACTCTCAGAGCAGTGAGACTCTGGGCACATTTTTGAAACTGTTCATGGAAACTGCTTGCCTGCTCTTTCAGACAAGCCACTAATTGAGCCTGAGGATGCTCAGCCTCTGTCCCTCTGTTACGTATCTACTTTGTTATAATGGTGAGAGAACTGAGATGAAAAAATAGGACAAAAGCACTGCATTTTTTAATGTGTGAATATGGATCATTCTTCTTGCTCAGATCCATAAAGCAAAGGCAAAATCATGTCACAGTTTTGGAGGGTGAAAGGAGCACTAGGCCCTTTTCTGCCATGTTTTCCTCCAACTACTCCTGTGCTCAGTAACACGTTTGGCTAAATCTGCCTATTACCCGGGATGGAGATCAGCTCTTGCACCACCTCACACTGCCTGGCTGGCACGAGGCTGTCCTTTCCCAGACTTCTCCAGCCCTTTGGCTTAGCTCTCTACAGGTGTCAAACCAGGTGTAGTAACCCTTTCTTCCTCGTGATGACTGGATTTCTCCGTGACATGAAAATGCACATGACCTGCAACAGGACGTTCTCTGTGGCTGAAATCAGTGCTGGGTTCATGGCTGTACGAGGCTGGCTGATGGGAATTTATCTGCCAAGGAGCTGATGAAGAAAATGTGCTGGTGGTTACAGCAAGGGCTGGTATTCTGCTTCCTTTCCTGGGTTTTTCGTGGACTCACTCGGGTGCCCTCTGGCATGCCCAGGTACGTTCACTTTCATGTCTGTAAAATGGGTTTGTATTTACCCACCTCACATCCCCTTTCAACACAAAACCTTTAATATCTGTGAAGGAATTTGCACAACAGCACTGTAATGTAGTACATGCACTTGTGATAATGGGGAATAGCCCTATAATGGGTTAGGGTTTTATTTTAATTAGAAGAAATCCAAAAGAACAATAGTGAATCGAGCCACTTTTTAAATTTACTATTAACTTACTAATTTAACTAAGACTAGGATTTGCCCCAGTGTCAGATTCTAGAATATTCATAAATAATGACAGAAATAGCAACCACAGAATTAAGCAATTAATGAGTTCTTTTTACCACATGAAAGGCCCTGATAGAGACCCTTTAGCTCTTGCTAATGAGAAAAGCAGACAGCTTCTCCCACAGGCAGTCTGTCGGCTTTCTTCAGGCAGTTCCTGAATCCTGGTCAGAGCACCCGTGGTACACAGCAGGTGCTCACAATGGCAGATCCTCTCCTGGCTACAGAAGGATGCCTAGAGCCAGACCAAGGCTGGCCACCAGACCAAAACTTTGCTTCACAGTCTGTCAAACTTAGGTAAAAAGGACAAACTTACAGACTCTTTGGAAACGGCATTTTTTGGCCCTTCAAGTTGGTTATATGAGGTTTTCCTTCTTTTCCACATGAACCCACTTGATGAGAACAGACTAGAGCAGAAGAAAGCCAATTATTTGACAACTTAAAGGGTGGGGGGAGTTAAAACACTCGCTAAACAATAATGAAACTAATGTTGAATAGCATTCAATTAATATTTATAACATGCAGCAATATTAACAGCAGAATTAACTTATTTTTGTATGTCTGACAGCTCTCTAGTTGATTAAGAATTGCATTACGGTATTTTGCATATTTCCCATGCAAATACAGTATTATTTGCAGAATTATTTTTATCCTTAATTGAGGCTTTGTTTGGAAATCACTGTTTTCTCCACTGCTGAAGCTCTGTAAATGATCTTATTAGGGACGTGATTTCTTTCCCTATCACTTTCTCACACAAATTTCTAAACCATTCACCTCTTTCATAAATCACCTTACTCAAACAATAAAAAAAAATACAATAATAAAATAACACATACCCATCTACTTCAAAACTTAACTTTTGCAAACGCAGCAATCCAAACAAACATCTTTAAAAAAAAATTCAAAAAACTTCTAAAAAAAACAAATAAAAAACTCAAAAAACCCTTACAACTCTCCATGTAACTTCTCAACAAAACAACTCCACAAAAGTAATAAAACAAAACTCACCAAAAAAAGTATTTCAAATATAAAATAAAATAATAGAAGATTCTCCTCAAATTATAAAGTTAACAACAGTAGTCAGAGCATTTCAATTATTTCAATTGAATTGGATTTAATTACAATTTAATTTCAATTTCATTACAGATTCAGCTTATATAACCAATATAACTAAAAAAATTTTAAAATCGCTCTTAAAAAAATATTAACAATAGCAGCCAAACCTAAATGAAATATGGCTGTAATGGCAGGAACAACTAATAATAATAACTTACTTTGCCCAAAATATCATTTCAGAGGAGGAGTGGAAGCCTCCGTGACACAAGTCATTTCAAATTTCCCTGGCAAAAGCATGAGGCAATAAGCAGGTTGAATCCTGCACTGATTCAGCACGATGATATCATAAACTTTTCTTTCCCCCACTCTAATGATGCTATGCTAAAGGTCTGCCCTGTTCCAGGAGAGAAAACAGGATAAAGGTGGAGGGAGACAGAGAGAACAGAGAAGGAGGTGGTTTGCTGGTGGCTTTAAATATTTTTCCACCTTCATCATGATCCAGCCCTGTTTCCAACAAGAAGGAAACAAAAAGGATGAATGTGGCAATGAGAACTTATCTCTGTCTCTACTTTCTTACTTTTCTCCTCAGATGAAATTCAGATGCCAGGCTGTGAAAAAAACCACCAACAAAAAACATCTTCCTGTTGCCAGTTTTTCATGCACTCCAGAGACAGCCAGGGTGGCAAGTTTTGGATCTACATCTGTATTTTCATGCTCTTTTGGCACTCCTTTTCCTCCAAGTAATTTACATTATTCTAGATTCTGTAGAAACAAAAAAGCTATTTAGAACTTTCTATTAAAGAATAGTAATCAGATTTTCTATAAATCACCATAAAAAAGCTGTAAGGGAAAAAAGAAAATCAGTTCACCCTGGCAGACACATCTAAACTCAACAGAGCTGAATTCATGTCAGAAACTTCATTTATGACCTTGGACAGACCATAGCCTCTCTCCATCTCTACTGCCAGGCTGCAGGATAGGAATGCTATGAACATTTCCCTTCTTGATTGCAGTTAAGGGCTACGTTAAGGGAAAACTTATGAGCCTTATAAGAAATCATAAACGCGTCCCCAAATTCTCTTTTTTTGTATCCTCTGCCCAAGAGGAGCCAGGCTGGGCAGATGTCTGTGGGGATGGCAGAGGATGGGGTCTGCCACCTCCCTGCCCTCCTGCAGGTCAGTGTCAGGCAGCCAGGAGAGCCCTAAACCCACCCCTGTTTAGTGGTCTGACTAGTGCTTAAGGAATCCCACTGATTTAGATTCTCTTTATTCAGCTGTGGCATGTTTGACAGGTGAGATGGCTTTGCCTGAGGCATGAACTGCCAAAATGAGTGCACAGACCACCTGAGCAAAAGTCCCTGAGGACTGTTAGCTTGTCCTTCTCCCACAGGCAGGGGCAAGTCGCTGGGTGAGAGCAGTGGCCAGGGGGCAGCCATCAGAAAGTCCTTCATGCCCAACAGAAAGTTCTGGAAGTGTGAAGAGATTCCCAGCAGCTGCTGCTCAGCCCCACAGGACTGCATCTCAGGGGAGCACCCAGGCTGGGGCTGCTCCTCTCAACTGACCCATATTCAAGCTTCTGAGGTTTCCTCATCCTGCTGCAGCTTGAGGGCAAAGTGAGCTTCTTCCTTCTTCCAAGAGGAGATGCAGGACGGGACAGGGTGGCCAGGGAGCAGTAACAGCTGTGGGAGAAATGTTCACTTTAAGAACTCGAAGAAGGCACTTAGATCCCTCTTTGGTCATGTTTTGAAAGCAAAATGAAAGAGGCAGCCTCCTGATTTAAATTGTTTAAGAAAAAAGAGAAATAGTAAGAAAAGGGCACTGTGTATACAAAAAAATCCCTAAAATTTGCCTGAGTGTAAGTATGCAAACGAGTTCAGAGTTTTCCAAATATGGACTCTGTGCGAGTCAGAGGGGCATAAGCCAGGTCTCATGAGTAAACAAAATAAAAATACCAGAGGGAATGTTTTAATAGCTCCTTTTAATTCCCAGTTCAAATAGATTGCTTGCTTCATTTGTTCAAGTGAAGCCACGTCGGTTTGGTGGCTGTTGTGGGTTTGTCTCACTGAATACAGCAGGGCTGATCCCAGGCTCCATCACTGTGAGTGTACACCAGGAAAATTCCCTGGCTCCAGGAGGGTTACAGGGAGCCTGCACATCAGCAAGCCAAAGAACCAGAGCCATTATTCCCAACAGGCTGTTTTGGAAATAAACACTTTAACCACTGGAAAGTCACTGCGCCTCTGACCACGGTGAAAGCACAAGATTTAAAGTTTTGCTAAGACCATGCAAATCTTGTATGCTGAACTTTCCCAGAAAAGTCTGCTAACCTGTCAGCTAAAGGAGTCCCAGAAAGGAATGCTGACAAGGTGCTGAACAGAGATTTGGGGTGCCCACGTTCAGCTCCTGGCCTGGCTCTAGAGCTGGACCACAGCAACTCCAGAGCTGTCTCTTCCCAGCATGGTGCCTCAGTTTCCACACTCAGACACTGGACATGATGTAACTGTGTAAAATGGTTGGAGATCTACTAACAGGAGCAAATTCTAGCAACAGTGGTGAAACCAGTGCCTTCTAGAAATCTGTCTGTTCTTGGATCACCAGATGTCTGCGTGCAGGCCAGTGAATTTGCTGGTCCTCAGTGCAATCTCCTGCCAGCTGGACACACATTCTACCCACTGTGCAGAGGACTAGTAATAACAAATTACATTTTCAAAGTCCTTCGTAGGTATTAAGTACTGAAAGTGATCATTCAGATCACCACAAAGGGCCAGAAAGTTGACCACGTGCAGCTAAAATTCAAGGTACCAATTCTCATTCAAATTACTGACAATTTTCTTAACTCAAATGAATTTTAGTGACCCAAACCTGACTGAAAAACTATTACTTGTGAATGTTAAAACCACCTATGGTTTTTAAACCTGATACCTCTCTTTTATCCATGACTGTTTGACTAACTTTCATTTTCAGCTAAATTACTCCAGAGAGCTGTATTTCTACCTGGCTCTATGCCTGCTGTCCTGTTGTACAGAGAGACATTTAGTTAGTAAACTCAGTGCCATTTCCTTGAGGTTTCTGAAGGAGGATATGTCAAAAAGAAGAAAAATGTCCCAGTGCCATGAACTACTGCTCAAAACTCATAAATAATATCTTCACCAGGACCTATAATTTTTTAAAGAGGAAGGTTAGCTATAGCAATATGAATTATATTTTGTCTCCACCCCACTCTAATATCCTTTGCTCCTCAGACACCTTTTTAGCAGGTGGACAGGCAGGTTTGTAATGGGAGCAGGGCTCTGGCTGAGATCAGGGTTTTACCTTCAGAGCTGGATGAATGTGATCAATTTATCCCTTTCCTGCACTGATTTGTCTGCTGGCAAATCACCAAGCAATTCCCAGCTAAGGAAACGTCTCTGTAAGATGATATATAGCATGAAATGGAGAGCAGTTCCTTCCTCAATATAGCTGCAGATGATGTGGTCAATGATAGGCCTCTTAGGAGGAAAATAAAATTCAGCCATCTAGAAGGCAGCTTCCACCTTGTTTGTACCTCCAGAATGAAACATTTTAAGTGCATGGCCAATGAAAGCTATTTTAGATGCATTTAAGTCTTGTAGAAGGCAGAGCTTCATTTTTTAATGCATCCTGAAAGAGATCTTACACTGAAAATTTTACCTGTGTATTCATAGTCGAGGGGCTTCTGTGTTAGAAAGACAAGGTAGAAACAGCACGTGTGAGTAGGACCAGGTGCCTGGGGTCACTTCACAAACAGGATTCACTCTTGGCATGAGTCCCAAGTGAGTGCCCTGATCCTGGGGGGCTCAGCACCTTGATGGCAGTGCTGGGGAGCAAGGTGTCCTCAATGAGGTTTGCTCAACAAACAGCAGATCTAAATCAGCCCAGGAAAAAATCGTGGCCTTAAGCTTCTACCATCTCTGCAATGACTCTGGGTGCTGGAGAAAAGGTATTGGTGTATATTCCAGGATCAAATGCTAGTTTTGGGGCTGTCACTTGTGGGTCTCAGCCTGTGGCTGGTCATGTAGGCTCACAGCTGGGCTAAAAATCCCTTGCCTTCAACCTCCTCCTGCTGGCTGAAGTCCTCTGAAGAAAGCTCCCACCTTTGCTGTGGGTACAGATGAATAAACAGATCTGACTTTCTGGGAAGTTTGTTTAGCTTAGGACTGCTGAACTCAGCCACAAGGTTATTTTAAGAATGGGCACAAGGTGGGCAAAGCCAGGCAGGTAAGACATTCTGTCTTCCTTTGGGAAAGCTCAGAAGGCAATCCTCTCCTGAGCAGAGCCTGCTGTTACATTTTCAAGTGGTTGTGGCTTTGCACATTTCTTTGCTATGTAACAAATCTAATCCAGCAAAAACCACTGGATCTGCAGAGGACACTGGAAGAAAGGTGAGGAAATGATCTGACCTCAAAACAAGAAAAGAAATATTTCAGGATGTTTCTGGCAGGAATGGCAAGGAAAAGAAGATCTCGAGAACCTGAAAGTGCTTTTTGCACGGATCACAGTGTATGTTCTCTCTGTTTTCTTTTCTCAGAGACTGCACAAAGGGACTTCCACCCCACGGCCTGCCTGAGGATTCCATCGGAGCACAGACAGGGGAAGTAGCATGTCATTCCCAGCTGCCAATGCTGCTGAACAAGCACAAAAGAAATCTAGGATGGAAGAGTCATGAGGACATGAGTCACTAATTTCTTTCAGTCCTCCTTTCAATTACTTCCTGCCCCTTAACAGGAAAATAGCTACCACAGAGCAAATGCAGGAACATCCATGAACAGAGAGAAAGCTTGGGAGACCACAAGTATTATTTAAGAAGTATCTGCTGATTTAAAGAAATCGCATATAATTTCTTGTATATTTGCTTATAGAACATCATAAAGGAAAATTCTATGTCAGCTTGCTAATTCAACCCAGTGTAGTCAGTTCAATTACCTAGATTTGCATGGTGCCCCAGTAAATCCTGCACCACATTCCTTTTTCCAGACCCACCCCACGGGTGCTGACAAGGGAAGAAATGGTTCTTTGCTGTCCTTACCATGAGGCATTCCTCACAGAGCTGAGGATTAAATGTGGCTCTTTCAAACAGATTGCCTTTTCTTCAAATTGATGTTAGTTAAACAAAGCTCTTTTCCTATCACAATATTTATGCTTGCTACTGGCTCTTCTTTCTCCAAGTTACTTGCTAGTGAAAGGTGGTGATCAGAAGGGAGGAAAGTCTATGTTTTGAGACTCTTTTATTTATGAAAGAGAATGGAAGAAAGATGAAGTAGCATTAATTCATCTTACAATGTTTTCATAGCAGAAAAAAGAGTTGGCAAAAAGTGTACTATATAAGCTCAGTCAGCCAGCTCCCAGGGCTGTATTGCTACTTGCCCTAGGCCAATTATATTTTACATGATCAACACACCCAATAATTAAATAATTAATTGGTTTCTTTTGGAAACTCTATAAAACGTCATGGACCAGAGACTATTTATCTTGCCTCTGTGATTCCTGCTGAAGAAACATCTGGTTCTTTTTTCTGCAATCAACATGAAACCTGAAGGGGCCCGAATTCAAAAGCAATTATATTTTATGTCATTTATGTGCATTACAGGCTGACAAATTTAACTTGTTGGAATATGTGATCCCACCCTCCCTGTCCAATTTATGTTGATTGCATTTTCAGACAGCCATGGAAAGAGCTGTTGCAGCTTGATAAAAAGCTGTTGATCCATCAACTCCTCTAACTTCTCCCCAGAGTTTACAATAACAAAATAGTTGTTCTAACATAAAAGCTGCTGCTAGACTCTGCTTCCCTTCTACAGGGATTATTGCGAGGGAAAACCCCAGGAAAAGTGCCTTTATATGTACCTTGCAGCAGGTCCTTCCAGCACTCTCAGCCTTCATCTCATCTTGAAAGAGGAACTTGTTTCCTTCAAAAACAGCCTTTACTTTGAAAACAGCAGAAGACTTCTGTGAAAAGAGTCCACAGATGCAGATTCTGGATGGTTTAACTTTCCACTTCTCCTAGAAGGCATCTTTTGACACTGAATCTTTGCTATTTCCCAGTGGTACCTCTAATGTTGTTCGTAAGCAGTAAGGCAGGTATCTCTGAGCACATTAATGCCCTTTTTTGCAATGGTAGCAGAGCTGGGAAGCTCCCCTGGGTAGGACAGCCTGTGGTTCCCCTGGTGTCACTGCAAGAGGTGGTGGTAATTTAGCACACGGGAACATTTCTTGTGAGCTTTCTGCAAATCAAAATCCTTTCACTGGAATCCTTTCACTGTGCTAGGAAGCTGAAATAGCATCATGACAATGCTCAGTAACGTCTCACATTTGTGGATATAATGGCAGGCTGCTTCAGGTATGCCTTTGGGAAGAACAGAAAACCAAAGGCACTTAAGTCTTCTCTAAGCATTGTCATGCATGGAAGAAAAGACAAGTTTAGCCTTCCCCAGTTCTACCAATTGATCTAAAAATTCATAAGAATTAATAACAATAAAAAGCAGTAACACATGTTGGGGGAGCTATTGGGATTACTCCACTATCACTTTGCACTTTTCTCCCAATCATCAAAAACTAACTTAAAAGTTTCATCTGCCTTCAACAACGTGCTGAGATGTGAAACAAGCAGCCAGGGCTTGCCACCTTGTAAAGGGGATGTCTCTGGGGAGAATTGGGAAAACTACTTTATGAGTCTTACAAGTCAGTTCCAGGACAAACAATTGCATTTGTCTATGTAATACCCATTTCCAGTTTCTGTTGTGCCATTTTTCCCTTCCAGGATCTTCTCCTGCTTTCCTATAGAGGGATTACAGTGGAGGATGTGGAGGTGGATAATTGCATTCAGATAAATGCATAAATCAGTTTCTTAGCTTTGGGAAGTATGTAAGGATTTCTCGTCTACCTTTCTTCTCCATGTATATATACAGAGCACTTACATTTACTGAGAAATCCCCATGATTTTGCTGCAGCTAAACTCAAGCAATGCAAATTACATGCAGATGAGTGATCTGTAGTTAGGCCTCAGCTGGAAAAAAATGCCTGGCTCGCTTACTTCAGCCCTCTGCCCTTTCTCAGATGCTCTGATGATGCCACTGCTGCCGCCTCTTCCCTCCCTCCCTCCCAGGACACTCGTCAGCTCCTTCCCACTGCTGCCAGCTCTGTGGTCTGCTCTGGCAGCTCCCGGGCTGGGCCATGCCCGGGGCAGGCAGCCAGGCCACGGTGACACCTCAGCAGGGTCGGGACGAGCCAGTCCCCGCTCCCCTGGGCAGCTGTGGGACCGGGCTCTGCCCCCGCTGCAGTGTGCTCACCCTCCCTGCTGAGCTGCCTCAGCACTGGCAAAAGCTTTGCCAGGACTTACTGAGGATGAGACTTGGCCAAGGGTGCTGGCCATCCCCGCCTACTTGCAGCTGCAGGGCCATACATCAGCTCCCAGCATCATATAGCTAGACCACAGTGCTCCTTCTTTCCAGCCTGTACTAAAAAGCAGCTAAAAATACCTTGAATACTTTCCTAATGTTCCTTTTCCACATAAACAACCTCTGTGGGAGGAAGTGGCTTGCACATTTTTGTCTGGTGGGGTGGTTCACACTAAGAAAATATTGCAGAACGCCTATATGAGACCATACTAAGAGATGAACAAATCAACTGCCAAATCTGTGCTAAAAAGAAGGAAACTAGGTAGGCCCTGCACAGCTGCTGAAGTTCTGAAAGGTTCTTGAACTCTACAAATAACGTTTAGGCCATCCTATAACTGGAAAACTTTCAGGAGAGGTAAGAGCTCACACAACTTCAGAACCCACTGCTTACGTGCATTAGCAGGGACTGGTGGTGTCTCAGCACCTTTCAAAACCAGGGCCAAAGTACCTCAAGCTGGTGTTCAAAAAGCAGAAATAATTTCTGCAGTTTTTTACCCAAACAAATACCAGTTTCCCAAGTAAGCTTTGTAAGCACAACACAAATGAGGCACCCTTTTGTACGAGAATTTGCAGCAACAGTAACAAAGGCAACTTACCTAGGCAGGGCACTAAGCCAGCATTCCTACCACCTATAGAATAGCCCTTATGTCACCCTCAGGCCATATGTTTCAGCCAGTCCCTGTTAAAACTGAAATACAAAATCATCACAGCAAATGTTTAAAATAATGCAGGACTTTGTGTTACAGTCAGTAACATCTCCTGTAATCATTCTGTATCAGCCAGAATTCTTGTTGATGTTAATTCTTAATATAGGCAAACCACCAGATCCTTCACTGAAACCAATGGCCACATTCTTCCAGATTTTAATGAGATGAAGTGTCTTTTCAAAGTATATTCAGAGAGGGTTGGGTTTTTTTGGTTGGTTGGTTGGTTGGTTGGTTGGTTTTTTCCCCATTTAGGACCTCAGCTTTACAGGGTTGGGACAATACTCCTCTATTCTGCTGTATTTAGCTCATCAGGTACTGTCTGGAAGAAAGTCAGGCCTATTTCACCCTGCCCATTTACAGGGCAAGCTCTTCCAGAGCAGCTCTGCCAGGCACCTTGTCCACATTCCCCAGCAGTTGTTCCAAGTGACTGCAAATCCCAGTGCTTTGGTGGTCCTTGGGAGCCCGCTGGGAACAAGCAGCTCCTCTGTTCCTGGGCTCACTGCACACGTGTGTGCAGCTCAGCTGGCAGCAGTCAGCCAATGTGGTGCAAGCAGGCACACATTCAATTATTTTTAGCACCTCAGGAGGGATTCTCAGACTAAACTTTTGAACCACAGTGGCAATTTAGGTGGGGAAAGCTTGTCCTAGTCATGCCTGAATTGTGCCTTTTCTGCGCAGAGAGCACAAATCTCCACAAAACACAAGGCCATTCCCAATAAAAAATGTCTCCTTCCACAGCAGCTTGAACTATATGGTTCATTTTTATCCCCCAAATCATTCTTGTTGCTAAAAGAGTCTTGGTGTATTTATTCTAACACCTATCACATGTAAAAGAAATCAGAAAGATCTATTATCCTGTTCTGCAAACCAAGAACTTAGAGATATAGTAAGGCTCTAGACAAACAGTTTCTTCCTGATTCAGATGTGTTTTAGCAGCATACCTCGGGTACTCTCAAGCACACCAAACCCAGAAGTTACCACTGGCTGACCAGTTGTTCCCACTTCTTATGGCATTTAAGTTCAGTCACACCATCTGAAACCACTTCTTAAAGCCCTGGAAGCTGAAATTTGCCTATTCCAAGTTAAGAAGTGCTCACAGAAATTAATGAGGGCAGTAGCACCAAAAAAGAGAAAGAGCAAACAGGCTAATGATGGCAATCTGTTACAGTACACAGCTGTTCCCTAAATGAATATCTGTCCATGGCATAATGGCAGACTTTTGATAGGATTTAGCTGCTTGCATCTTGCCTCTTTGCCTCTGTGAATGATGGAGTCTCTATCTACAAGATCTCCTGTTGGCTATTAGTTCTTGCAGTTCAAAGGCACACAGGTTGACAATGTTTTTCCCAGCAAATCTGCTCCATATCTGAAAGTCTGCTTTAGACTTTCCTGGGACTTCAAGTTTTCACAGCAACAAACAGCCAAGCCTCCTATGGGATCGAGTTCTGAAGGAGACCTGCTCACCCTGCAGATGGGGGTTGAGCTCCAATGGAATTTGGGAGCATTCCTCTTGGACTAAGCTTTCTCAAACAGTCCTCAGAAAAGCTGAGAAGAGAACTCTGACCTTTCCCCAAATACCCCATAACTCAGGGCTAAGGGGTATCCACCAAGGCTTTAGTAAGTTCAGATTTATTTCTCCCCTCTGTTTGGGAAGGTTTGAATCCACACCTTCCACTGTGAATTCTCTAACCAGGGACGATGTTGTATGCACAAGGAGGGCTGTTGCAAACTTCTTTTGAAGCCCTTCCAGTGTGCTTGGACTAATGAAGCATTCATTGGGCCAGAGAGAATACAAGTGAGAGAATAAGCATGACTCCATTGCCTCGTGATTAGGGCATTCCCAAAGGGAGGAGACCTAAGTCTTGTTCCTGCTCTAATGGCTATTTAATGTTCTATCACTGGATTATATCATATTATATCAATACTCTTCATATTACATATACACATATGCCTTCAAATAAAATGGAAAACAGTCATTTAAGTGGGGACTGAGACACAGATTTCTTCCTCTAAGATCCTTCTCACAGGGTGCCATAATTACTGGCCTATGAAGTCACACTTATTATTTCACTTTCTCTGGACAATTAGCATTTAATTATGGCAGCCCACATGAAACATTTTTGGTAGGAGGACTTCAGGCTCAGCTGTAACCTGGTGGTAGAGATCCACGGGCTGAGTGCCTGCAGGTGAAGGGGTTCTCACCCCTCTGGCTCCTCAGCAGCACCTGCCTTGGCAGTTCCCATCCTCAGACACCTCCTCTCCTGCCGTGGTGTGTGGGCAGCACTTCACTGGCCATCAGGGAACCTAACACAGAATTACAGATGCCATTATATTGCATAAGTGTTGGATGTCATGTTGCCTGAGCCCTTTTCTGCACCCAACTCAAAGCTACCTGCTAAAGGCCAGTCTGTTAAGCCAAGCAGAGTCCTAAATTCTGGACCAGACTTCCTTCTTTTTCTTTGATTTCCCAGAGATCTGGGATCTTCCACAGCAGAGCTGTGTCTAGCTAATAAGCAGATGGGCGAGTTCAGAGGAAAACTGAAGTGATAATGTTGCTAGGAGTTTCAAAATTATTTCATAGTGGTTGCAGTGTTTCAGGGAGGGGTATTTGTAATATGCAGCTTATGATTCATGGTTGGTATTATGAGGTTGTCAGGCTGACAGCTGTCCAGTCTTTGCCCTAGCGTGGATATTTATAGATGGGTAAGCCTGGAACAACTGGATATCAATAGGTGGATAGTTACTAAAAGCAGAACAAAGATATCAGTAGTGAGTGTGGCTTTCAAATGAATGCTTCACAGGACAAAGGCCACAGACACAGAAGTTAACAGAATAAAACCAGACCTTCACGGCAAGAATGCAAGAGTGAAGGCAAGGTCCTTCCATCAGAGAATGAGGCACTGCCACAGAGGATGAAGGCACAGCAGCAGCAGGAACTTCAGCCTGAAGAGCAGGCTGCTGTTGTGTAGCAGGAGAGAGGTGGTGAAGTGCCAGCATGGCTTTGCTTCCAGAGCTACTGAAAACAGAGTTAAGTGATGCACACGACTGCTCTGCAAAATCTGCAGGTTTTGCTTCCTTACTCCTACTTTGTTTTGGTTCAGGGAGTCTACCACAGCAGGTTCATGCCTTGTGGAGATTCTCAGAAGAAAAGCAGTAGAGTGTGCTTCTGCTTGAGGATCTAACCCAGAGAACCAAAGCCAGAAGCAGGGACTGAATATTGGTCACTCTCTGAAAACTTAAAACTTTTGTGGGTCTGGCCATCAGGACTCTTCAAAAAGGCAATATAACTTCCTTTAAAAACTGTGAGAATGAGATCTTGAATGAACTGGAAGTAGGGCATGGGCTACTTGTGCTTCCCTCAGCTTTGATACACACATTTTTCTATTTCTTTTCTTGGCTTTGTGAGAGCTATGAATCAGCCCTGCTATGAATACAGTCTAACAAAGAGGTGTCTGTGTTTTATTGGGGGGGAAACATATGTCTTCCTACATCACTCATGGTTAATGTTAACAAAACTGCCTAATGCCAATAAAAATCTATACATAGACAGACACGTATATATACAGAGACATCTTTGAAAAAAAGATGAAAAAAAATTGAAAATTTTTACGTAAAACTTCAACTTAACAAATCCACTGCAAAAAGATCTCCATCCACTGCTCATCATGGACTGCTGCATCTTGCTTATCTGCCAAAATGTAAAAAAGATCTTAAAATATCAAACTATCTCCATGCTTAGATGATAATACTCTTTTTCACTCAAGCAAATGGTGATTATAGAACATTTTTCATTACATATTAGCTGAGTTAGACTTGGTGATGCTGCCCCTGACACCTGTAAATCAAAGGAAAGATGTGCAGGGCTGTGCTGCTCTGACACCTCATGCCTGTCACATTTTCACCTGCTCATTGTGTGAACAGCAGCTGGGGGCTGCCAGCTCGAGCTCAGTGCTGATCTGAGCCAGGCTCAGCTCCTGCCTCCTCTCAGCAGCGTTTGCTCTCCTGCCTGGGGGTCACTCCTGCACTTCTGGTCCTGCACTCAGGCCACGCTGCAGGGATTGCAGCTCCATTGAGCATGGACTGTCCTTGGCTCTGCACCCCTTTATACAGCTTATTTCTAATTCTGTGGGAAAGGTATCCTTTAGTAAGTGTATCATGAACCACACTCCCCTCTGCTTTGAAAATTACTTTTAAATATCATACACTAAGAAGTTATTCACTTCCATCTAATCAATCTATTCATAAACTGAAAATTGTAGAATGTAGCACCTATATAAAATAGCTCTTTTTAATTGGGTAGAAACCAGACCTAACCTGAACTCACTGTAGCCAGGAGCCTTTCTTTCTTAGTGAGTGCACCCTGGAGGAATCCTGAGAGGAATTTTACAAGTACCTTCCCTCCTTTCCTCTCAGACACATGTGCATGCACACATACACACATACACATATACCCCCTGCCCCTACTTAATATTTTTAAAAATAGAGATTTGATGCTGCTTCAGGCTACAGGATTCATAACCCTAAAACTTTAAGAAATGGGAGTTGGACATTCTGCCCCCTGACCAGCCTATGGATTTTTTTTAATTGTAGAAAAATTTTACCAGATCCTCGGCCATAATAATTCGATGTACATTTTGTTTAAGGATTTGCTGGGTTTATCTCATGAGGCTGACAAACCCTGCTTTCAAGAACCTTCCTACTGTCTTCTTTCATCTCACTCATCTGAAAGTCAGGACTGACATAGGGCAACATCTCACAACCCCTCCTCCTACACTGTGGCCATGTATGAACAGGCTTTAATTTCTTCACGCCGAATGGAAAAAAACTTGTCTCAAGTACAGCAAGCTTCTTGAATGCAGAAACATCTGTCTACCAGAATTTAAATCAAGAACAAAGCTCATTTATTCTAAGTTTTACCACCAGCAGCAGCAAGAATATACCGTGTTTCCTGTCACGATGACCTTTATCTTTGAGTAAGAGAGCAGCAAAACAAGAAAAGAACAAATCCAAAGTTCCTAGAGGAGAGCACAGCATGTCCTGCCTCTACAACACATTACAGGACAAGCAAGAATTAAAAGCCTTAAAGAAAGACATCACAAAGGCAGATGCCAGGGCAAAAGCAGATAAAGCTAAAGGAAGACAATACAATCATTCACCCTACCACATCCTCTGAAGCACCAGTTTCCTTGTTCAACGCAGTTTTGGGATTTCCAGGAAGTTTAATGCCATTGTTTGTGGGAAACATCAACCTGGGCACAGCTTAGTACCAGCAGAGGATTTGTTGTTCCAGTGATCATTGCTGTTGTTCAGAAAAACAAAGGTGGAAGAGATGAAACAGCTCCTGGGTCTGTGCTGTCACTGAAACAGAAGACCACTGCTGAAGGGAGGGAAATAAAGGAAAACACAGAGACACAAAAAGCCACAAAACTGCAACAATAATCCCAAAGACACTGGCAATGAAAGGAGAGGCTGACAGGAACAAAAAGTCTCAGAAATAAATTAATCTCAAATTCAGACTCTTCCTCTTCTACCAATTTTTGGTGGTGCTTTTTTACTGGTAGCTTTCTTTCCAGCAGAGAGTGCTCCACATTAAAGCTGACATTCAGAGTGTTGTTTTAAATACTGTTCTCTAAAACAAAGAAAAGCACTTCAGTAACAAAAAGCTGTCATTATCTCAGTTAGGAGACAACATATCACACCCTTCTGACAAAAGGCAAGAAGCTGAAACTGAGGCATGCCCTGCTGTGGTTAATTCTTCTTTAGTTACCAGCAGCACAAACCTTTGTGTGCAATGATATACATGATATACAGAAACTCTCTACAAGGCCACCTAATCCTACATCAGGTCACCCATTTTCAAGATTAGAGCTCAAGTTCCAACACTCTTTCACGAAAGCTCTCTCCATCCCAAGCTTGGAAAAAGTCATGCTGAAGTTGTCACCAAACACTCCTGTCAGGCCTGTGTACACTCCCTGAAATCTACTGTACTTGCAGCAGAACCTGACTCCACTTATCCCCCAAAACAATTAACACAAACCTTTTACTGCTGAGGGTGGAGGGGAATGTGCAAAACGACGTTCCCAAGTAACCTGATTTCCAAGAGTACCAGCTTGAAATCAGTCTTTGCCACAAGCTCTTCAGAACTTCTGAAAAAAAATAAGACACATTTTTAGGTATCAAATTCTGAATTTCAGACACTAAGTTCAGGATGACTTTCTTCTGGACCTGAATTTGACCATCAATTATCACACTGCAGCCCCTTGGTCTTGTGGAGGTATTTAACTGAACGGCAAGTGCAGAATATCTTAAATGTGCACTACTGGGGAATTTCACATTTTCTTACATTTTGCAGATAACTTCAGGTGCAGCCTGTCTCTGAGTTTAGGTAGAACAGGTCCTATGGAAAACTTGAAAGCAATAGATTTACATTCAGCTGTAGGGAAAAAAAAAAAGCCCATATACAGTTCACTTTTCACACCTACTCAATGTCAACACCTGTTTAGCTGTAGGTTTTTGAAAAAGCAATGATTTACTCTAACATTGCTATAGAAGTACTTTTTTTCTACATACATGATTTATTTTAATTTTATTTCATGTTATTCAACATAAGCTATTTCTAGTATATATCTATAATGCATTGTGGGTAGAAAGAGAATCTCTGATGAACACGGAGCAGTGAGTTCTAGAGAGGCAGATCATTTCCTTCACTTAATAATAGTTTTCTTTCCTCTTGGCTGCAGACTTTCATAACGAGCACCATGCCAAACATTCGAAGACTGGATTATGGCCTGTCGTACTTGATTATTTTTGTCAGCATGCTGACCCAGGGTGCCCTTTTCTTGTGTTGTTCCTTCTGTTTCCATTTTTCATGTCATCCAGCTTTTCATCTTGTCAATCAGCTTTTGACTTCCTGATTAAAGTGTCTGTCACACGAGCAGCCTGGTCTCCAGTCAGTTGTTTAATTTGTTCCTCATGGCATCCAATTGAGTTATTCATCTGGCCCAGCTGTTCCCAAGTGCTTCCAGCATCACTTTTTCATGTGTTTGGGTTTAACCTCTATATCTATGTACAACAGTGTGAATTGTTCCATTCATTCTGTTGACTGTGCATTGCTTTGCCTCTGTCTAATGCCTTGACATTGCTAGGAAGGCTGCTACTGTATTCTGTGGCTTAACCAGCTGAGAGAAAAGCACTATTTCACCCCGCTGTTATGGTAACAAGTACAACTAAACACACTACTTCTCTTATAGCAGGCCCAATCTTCAACAATTAGGAACGCGTAATGGAAAACTCTGCTCTCAGGGATCTGAATCCACCCAAAAAATAATGTTGATGACACTTGGCAGGAGGAGAGAAACGTTACTTTGCCAGGAATTTTTAGCATTCGCTTGAAATCAGTTTGCTTCATTATCATGAGGGCTGCTTGCTCAGTGCCAAGTCTAGGCCTGGTACAAACCAGCCATAACTCCCAGTGACTTATGTGGGAGTTGCACAAGCTCACAGCAGGGCTAAATTTGGTGATCTGACTGCAGTCGTACAGTTCCTGTTGGAACAATGGAATTTAAATCAATTCAGTGTCATCACAGTAAAATGCTTAAATCTTGTTGTGTTGCTTTAATTGCTGCTTTTCAGCAAGAATTAGGCAAGAAGGATTAGCATTAAATTCTGACTCTAGTTTATGATTTCTTTTCCCTCTGGAACAACAACTGTCATGCCTCAGTTTCCCTACAGGATATAACAATGCACACATTATATTGGGATGAAGGAATAATTGTTGATTAAATAAGTTAGAGATGAAAAATGCTGAGTATCATTATTTATGATTAATAGAAGCTAATCTAACTGAGAAGAATGCTGGATTGGTTTTAAATTATCTATTGCAGGGGAGGAAGACATTGGCTGATAACAAACGTCCATATTTCTATGGAAGTGAAGTCCATGCCAAAGGGCACATGTCAATTGTTTTGGGGTTTGGGGAGAATGTCTCCTTCTTCTCAATTCCTCTATTGTTTCATCCTTTTGCCCTGTCTTCTACTGCATCACAAAGTATTGCCATCTGCTACTGGCAGGATGACTCAATTACCCTTCTCATATAAGAAATCCTCTGCCTCAGTGTAAATTTATATCACATTTACATAAGATTTATCTGATAAAAGTATAAAGCAAAAAATTTCATCTCAAGCTGGGTAGATTTTCAGCAGATTGCAGCCTTTTTTCCCATTGTGCTAACACCAGTTTCTCCACAGACACACCAGGACTCAGAGTGCTGATTCCATAGCACTGTGAGTTTTTAGCAGTTTTATGTACCAGAAGAATTTTATTAAACCAATGTTAACTCAGTCAGGTCCCTGCTGGATGCCTGTCCACATCATAAGAGCCGCCAGCCTGACTGGCACTCACTGGCACCCATGCAGAAACTCTCAGTGGGGAAGCCAACCCTGAGTGGACCTGGGTCCTGAGGTGCCCTTTCATCCCTGCAGGTGGTCCTGGAGCTCAGGAGTGAATGAGGCACTTTCTTGGAGCAGTCCTGTACCTGTTCTGGGGCTAAACAAATTACCTCAGCTTTCACCATCTTCAGACCAAAACTTTTCAAGTCTTACTTTTTCCTTTTCTTATTCTCTCTCCCTTCTTCTTTTTTCTTGGATAAACAACCTAAAGTTTTGTTTGCTTGTTAAGAAAACTTTCCAATTGTAATTTTGCATTTATTTGGAAAATAAAGGTGTACAAAAAAATCAGAAAATATCTCCAGCAACATTTGGAGCTTGAAGCCATGATGCACCTAAAAGATTCCTGCCTTCCTCTTACTTTCTCACTGACTGTAGAGGACCTTTTGACAGAATGCAATCAAGGACCTTTTTGCAAAGGACCTTTTTGACAGAATGCAATCTGGCTTTAATAGTACTAAATGGCTTCCATGCTACTAGAGATTTGTTTGAGAAGGACTGGTCCTGAAAAACACTGCTGTGAAATGCATGTTATTTGGAAATAATTTGTATGTGAAGTGCATTTTATTTGGTGTGAGTTTCTATTTTCTAACTTTGCAATATTTTAGGACAGGTTAAAAAAATATGACAGAACGGAGTGAATACGTGCACTCGGCCTAAGAAGTTGGCACTTTGTGTCAGTATCTGAGTCTCTCTGGTGTGGAGAAGTAGAAAGAGAGAGTTATGAAGAATAAGCTGCATCCCTTGGCCACATGCAATGGACCCATTCATAGTAGGCTGTGCAGTTAGTACTGCTGGGCTTGCTTAGAAACTTTGCCCTAACCCTGACTTTAGTTGTCTTGTACATTTTCCATGTAGCTCGACTCCTTCTTGGTTAGTCAAGAAAATAATTGCAGGATGTCTCAAAGCTGCCCTTCCCCCAGCATCTTGTATCATAAAATAACTCCAGGCGCAATATGTTATGCAAGTCTGTGATCATCCCTCTAATTTCTTATAAAAGATATGACCTCGTTATCAATGAGGATATTTTTAAAGTACTGATCATCTGAGTTAAAACTTCATGGAGAGAAATGCAAAATGCATTCTTATCTCTCTTAAAGCCCAACTCCACACTGGTTGCACTCAATTCAAATTCCATGTGGTTTTCTTTGCAACCAGAGCCAACCACACTACTTGTGGAGGTGCACAAAATACAAGCTGAAATCTTGTGGTGCAGCAAAATTCTTGAGAGGTTATGCTACAATATTTGAGGGTGTACTGACTTGACTAACACCTGAGAATGAAATTTGTCTGCCAGGCACATATTTTTCAGGCTAATTCTAAAAATTTGAACAGTATAAACTATAAATCAGGGTGAGTTATTCAGCTGCATGTCAGCATCATAACCTGAGCAGGTTATGCAGGAGAATGTAGTTGTCAGGTCACGACACCTTTTGGTTTTTGGTTTGTGTATTATCCACTGTACTTCTGATCAGTCAGGAAGCCATTTTATTCCCAATGCTCAATATGGACTGCAATAGGAGTATAATCAATACTCTTCCACAGATATTTTACATTTATTCTCTTTCTTTTTTCCTTTCTGTCCTTTTGTTGTTGTTGTTGTCTCCAGCCTGAAAGAAAGGTTTCTTCAGGTAAAGGTAAAGCTATATGTATATACTTTGCTCTTTATGCACCTAACAAGAGAGTGTCTATGCTCTAAGAAGACAGAAGATCCGCAGCCCCCTCATTCCTTTTACCTTTGATGTTTTCAAGAAGTGACTGAAATATCAATATGTTTACTGAACACAGAGGGAAAAGTACTTTGCCCAGGGTGAAGAAACTGGTTTTAGGATGGCTTACAAGAACCTCCTCTGTGGAAGAGGACGAGCTTCAGGGCACATATAAATATGCAATATATACGTGTAGTTGTCCTCCCAGCCAGGAGAAATGCTTGTGTTTAACAAGCACATTTCATATGCAACCTGGTTTAGCTTCTGCTGCACTAACGACTCCTGCAATTAAGCTATGCTGGTAGCAAATTAATTCACTTTTTTTTCATATTGAAGGAGCAAACATAGGCAGGTATTTAACCCCTTTGGTGCCCTTGGGCCATCAGCATGCCTAACGTGTGGGAGACTGTAATTGTAAATCCTCACAGATACAGTTTTTCTTCTGTTACATTAGGAGGTGACAAAATGAAGCAGCATGATTGAATATTGAAAAGGCTGGAAAACTTTATGGGTATTGCTACTACTAATAGCCACCTTATGTTTAAGTGAAATCTTTGCATGGGAGGATCTAAAAACTTCCCAATGTGCATAAAAGGATAATTTCCCTTTTCACTGAACTTCTCTGAGGCAGCCCTAGTACATGAAAGGAAGACTTCATCAGACACCCAGCCAGCCCAGCACCCAGTGACAATCCTTAGTGCTACTCCATAACCTGTACATCAGGACATATGCTGTGATGGGGAGGTGATACTGCGTGGTCTTCCCCAGCTTATAAGCCACCAGTTGTCACCAGAGTTGTCATCAAAAGGTATTTTATTGTCCTTTGTTCTTCCTGAGTATAGGCAGCTGTCAATTTTTCTAAAGCTATAAAGAATGAATATTATATTTATTATTATTATTTTATTTCCAGCTTCAGTTTCAACACATCATCCCATACCTACCTATACTGAATGCTGGACTAGGTGATATTTTCATGCACTCTCATTTCCATTTAAAATCGTACTGGAAAATTGTGAAATATTTTTAATGTGTGTGAATAGAGCCTTTAACGCTTGAGGTTAAATGAATGGTGTAGTTTTTGGCTAGGTGTCAAAGACTTAACAGAACTTGTACTATAGTCTTCTCACAGGAAAAAACAAATAGTTTTACACTGAGGTATTTGGAAGCAGGTGTGCCGAACAATTACAGAATGTTGCAGCTCTTGGAGGCAGCCCTCCAAGAAATTAGGTCTGAAAATGTATGGCAACACTATGACACTGATCAAATTTCTACTGCCAAATCCCACTGGACAGGAGAAAACCTGAGTGGAGCACAAGGAGAAGATGTGATCACTATTGTGTCAGGGCATGAAGCAGCCAGCGTTGCTGCCAAGAGGTCTGGAAGGAAAACAATAGAAGGGTTTCATTCGGGGTGTGGTTTGGAAGAAGGATCAGCACTGACCGCTCCCACTGCCAGAGCCACCTCCCCGCCGGCAGCAGCAAAACCCCTCCTGGCCACCTCAGCAAAGTGCCCGGAGCCATCTCCACCTATTCAGTATGTAGCTGCACAGCTCTACAAACTGAGCAGCAACTGGTTTTGCTGATTCTCCTCTTTCCTAAAGCACCCCATCCACGTTCCCGTTTTACCCCGTCTCCATCTCCCTTCCATTCTCTGCTGAAAATCCACTCTTGCATGTTTCTCTTTCTTGGTTGTGATCTAAGTCAGAAAAACTCTTTCATAGAAATTGCAAAGCCAAGATTTCATTTCCACCTCCTGATTTCTAAAAAATATCCAGAAACAACAGCAAGCATTTCAAAGTTGTAATAGGTCTACAAAAAATGAATCCAGCCTTCAAACCACCCCCTGAAATATGCTCCTGCTTTTACAAAAATTATTTGTGTCCCCAGGAACATCCACATAACAAATCTTTACTGGGATCTCTTAACTTCCTTTGTACTTTTGTACTTTGAGGAAAATATTGTCAGAAACTAATTGGTGTTGTTCATCAATTCTGATTCATCTGCTACCTCGAGACAAGGTGATCCCACCTCTTCACCCCCACACCCCCCCGTTACGTGTGCAGTGCTTCCACGTGGTGTAGAAGGGAACTCCTCTCTGACTCTCTCCACGCTCGGGTTATAGCCCTATCATTATTTTCATATCTGTAGCTACACATTTTATTACTGGTCACAAAATTATTCCTCTCCCTTTTCAAATTCAGCCACTCTGTTTGACTCCGTGCCCTCCCACGGCAGCGGATCCCAGAGACAATTCTCCGCCTTTGCCAAGGCTGCAACGGAATGTTTAATGTTGAAGGATGAAAACACATTATCTGATCTTTGATGTTTAAAGAGAGGGGAGAGACCTCAAGACCTTTCTGCATATTATACAGTGTAACACATTTGTATGCTCTCAGCAGAGCTGGCATGTCTTATTCAAGGTCAGCTCTGCTCCACAATCTGGTCAAGTAACCTCCCTACCCAGGTTTTCATATTTCAGTTGCAAACCAAGTTGCTGAAGTGGGAAGCTGGGCTAAAGCAAATGAGCAAAGAGACACAAACCCCATGTCCTGCTGCTGTGTTTCTCTGAAAAGATGAACTTAATAGCACCCTAAATGCACGGACCACAAAGAGTGGCTGGAAAGGTGGGCCAACGCCCTCCCTCAGCCCCAGAGCTCAGAAATGCACAGAAATACTCACATGAGATGGGCTAAGAGGCAAAATTACAATCTAACACTGCATCATCTGCCGCTTGAAACACCTAAGAGATGGAAAAATAAACATTCCAGAAGTGTCCATGATCCTCTTGGGGCTTGCCAAGGGAAAGGATGTTCCCACTCAAGACTGATGAGATTTCCTGATCTTATTATGGCTTCTAATGGGGCAGAGTCTTCCTAATCATTACTTTATATCGTGAATTGTATTCAGATGTTGTTGAAAGGAAAGTATATTTTTCTTGAGAAAATTATCCTTTATTTCTAAAAGAAACCAAAACATAAGACCACTGTCATTCTGTTTAGTGCAAACCAAATGGCTTTAGGCATTACTTCTTTAAAATAAAAATAATAAAAAAGAAATTTTAGCTCTCAATCAATGATACTCATCTACTGTGCTCGGTAGTTCCTCTTTTTGGATCTGCCATTCCAGCCAACCTCACATTCAGCTACAAAAGTGCACACCAGGTCTAGATTGTCCTCTGGTTTTCTTGGTAATGATCACAGAATATTCTGAGCTGGAAAGGACTCATAAGGATCATCAAAGCCTAACTCCTGGCCCTGGACAGGACAGCCTCAAGAATCACACCAAGTGATGAATTATTAATTTGTTTTGTGTTATTGGAGGGATGGACTGCAGAAATGGAAACTCAGTACCAACCCTAATGATAAAACATAACTATCACATTATATTACTGCATTCCATATGTATAATATGGATGCACACAAATATACACTCACACACAAGTTCTGTTGCACCAGCTCTTTAGCAATCCTTGTTGTATGTAAATGTAAGTCATTATAATCCCCATACAAAATTAATTACAGTCAGAAATTCCCACATTCGTATTTTCAGAGGGTTACCAGATAGGATTTTAATTTGGCTCTACTGCCTTTTCAAAATAAAAGCTCTTTCCCTAACATTTATAAGGCCTCTAAGATTAATTGCATTCATCTTTATCAAGTCTTGAAACTGGCTGATATATTTAAATGAGCTAAAATTAAAAGGTTTGAGGCAACTGAAGTCTCTTCAATAAACTGAAGAAAATTTTCCAAAAGACTATGGAAGCAATGTTGACCAAATCTGTAAAGAAGAAAGATTTTAAACTAATGAGTTGCCAAGTGGATCCTTTTCTTAATTATTTTCCTTCCAAAGAATTAGTGAGTGAAAGGCTTAAAGAAGATGAAGTGCAATTTGAATGTCACCCACAGTCTATACATAACAATGAAATTACTCTTTCATTTGGCCCGTGATAATTCTATTACATATCCTGCCATATTCTAATGTCTTTGTCTCACCTTTCTATGGCTCTCCACTCCCAAGAGATGTGATTTTGGCTACTGGAAGAGACCTGGAATGTGTTTCAGCCTGTAAAAAAAGATCAAGTACATTGGTACTCTTCTCCACTCAGTTTTTTGGGGTTTTTGGTTTGGGTTGGTTGGTTGGTTGGTTGGTTGGTTGGTTGGTTGGTTTGTGGGGTTTTTTTTGTTATTATTCTTGGCTTTCATGGCTAAATGTTGTAAGTATTTTAAGGTTTACCCTTGGAAATGGGAGTCAGGGATGGTGAGCTCAGCTCTGTCGCCTCAGGAGGCAGAAGCAAGGCACCAGCCTGAGTGGAGGTGGCTGTTCCCCCCTCTGAAACAGGCACCACCAAGCTGTGCTTTGTGCACCCCTGAGGCTCACAGAAAGACTCATATCCTGCCAGCTTCTACCAAAAGCAGCACCACTGCTAGGAAACTGCTCTGACCAGAGACAGACTGTCCTGCAGGTCAGGGAAAAGACACTTGTCCAGCAAAAAGAAAATGCCCTCTTGTGGAATGGCCTTTCATGCCTGAATACAACTTTAATTTTTCTGCATCTCAATTCCCAGCCAGAAAAGAGATGGAGTAGTGGGAATGCTGGGAATGTTTCCCACCTTGTCTTCTCTGTTTATTTTCTGAACCAATAAGCTCACTGATCCTTTCTACAGAGTTTCTTCTGTCTCTGCAGGCAATGATGCTCTTTTATCTGCTGTTGTGAGGAGTGCTGAAACAGTGAGCTCCTTCCCCCTGCAGGGCTCAGCTCTCCAAGGCATAACCCATGGGTCTGAGCAGGGAGAGCAGCTCTGGCCCACACCACGTGTGGGAACTCTGGGCGCAGGTTGTGACGAGGTGCAACAATTTAAAATAAATGCAAAACATTGAGACACTCAGGGCCCCTTTCTTCATTGTCCCAGACTCTTCTCCCAAGTGGATCTAGGACTGGAACACAGCTGGGCCTAGAGGGCCAAGATTTACAGGTCTTTATCAACCCACTTATCAGAGGCCAGGAACTAACATCTGCTTCATCTCACAGCTCAATATTGCTATTGTCTACCACACAGTGTGGTCGATAGATGTGCCCAGGAAATTCATCTGGTGCCATAGAACCAGATGATGTAAAAAAATAGCTTTCGTTTAGATCTGTGACAAATGCACACAAGAGCTGAGTTTCTCTAATGGCTGGAATGAGGAGGTACAAGCTATGGCAGCTCTAGGCAGATTCTTATTTTGCCAGAAGCAATGAGTCACTGTCAATGTGCGACCATGGACAAATCGTTCAATTTTCTTATGATTTTGTCAACAAAACTATAAAATTATTAAAAGACAAAAAAAGAAAAACATAAAGTCCCCAGATTTTACTGAAAAACAAATCCTCCTCTGAGCTCAGCTGGTGAATAAATGACAAAAACAACAAGATGAAACATGGGTGTAACCCACAGCTTTGCCAAATATACCACAAAAATATGGAGAAGTAGAGAGGAAGAAAAGGCAGGGGGAAAAAAAGAATAGCAGGCACACTGAAATGCCCCAAAGCACACGAAATCATATGAACAGAAACAAGTCCAACAAAAAAGAGTATGGATGCCCACAGGGTGGTGAGTAGGAGGATGCATCCAAAGAAAAACAGCAATCAAATGATCTAATGCTCTTTTCATCACAAAGCAGCCTTTAAAACTAGATTGTGGATGGCTCATCCTTTCATGGGGTGCAGTGTGACAATTACTTAAATGTGTCTGGAAACGAC
Source organism: Promerops cafer (assembly GCA_013398275.1). NCBI lineage: Eukaryota > Metazoa > Chordata > Aves > Passeriformes > Nectariniidae > Promerops > Promerops cafer. Next base: position 434,246 of record VZSE01010145.1, on the reverse strand, counting down.
GGCAATCAGGCTTTATCCCAGTTAATGTGTGGGGGTTTGGGGGGCCTGGAAGCCACCAGTGGCCGTCAGTGACCAGTGCCCTATTTAAATCTGCTCTGTGACACCTGCTTTGCCAGGGCCACATGAAGAAACCAGGGGAGCTTAAGCATCTCTCACACTGAACAGGCCCTTGGAAAGAAAGCAGGAGGAGGATGCCTCAGTTCTGCAGTGCCTGTGACGGAGAGAGAACATGAAACAAGCAGGAAAACAATGAGTAGCGGAAAAGTCAAAGTTAGGCCTGCAGCAGAAGAGAGGCTACAAAGGTATCTTCAAAGGGTTTTCTGGGGGATAAAAAAAAGGAGCAGACAACATACATATTAATGAACCAGAAACAATATTGAAAAACAACCTATTATCCTTACTCAGATCAAAAGAACATGAAGATTAACACCTCAGACATCAGACCCCTGCAACAGGAGAGTGGGTTTAGCAGCAAGCCTGCTTCTCCCATCTTCCTTTGTTTTTGTGGCTAGGACCAGGCACAGAGGGGGCAGGTTTGTTTTGAGGGGCAAGTGAGACTACAGCTGCATAGCAGAAGGTTAAAAAAAAGGCATTAAAACTGAGAAAAACTCACTAAAACCTGGATGAGCATGGGAAGAAGGTGAAAATGAAGATTATGTGGGCTCCAGTGCAAAGGCAAGATTGCCTTTCCTTGCTGGAGGGGAGTGCTGGAGAACTCGGGGAAAGATGTGGAATTATTTGCACACTCCTCACTAAACTGCCAAAGGGCTTCCTGGTGGCTGCCAATCTCCTCTCCCATCTTCCCACCACAGAGCCTTCTCCTACAAGCCTGTGGGGCTGCCAGGCCTTGCAAGAGAAAGAGAGGCTCACAGTGCTCGTCCCTACAAAGGCATTTTTGTCTGAAAATCAGAGCCGTTCTCTGCTGGAGATTGTATCCATTTGCAATGGGAATAGCTCCATGATCTGACAAGTCTTTTCCATATTTAATTTCTTTGATTTATAAAATAGTAATCTGACCAAGTTAGATTTTCTCTTAGCAATTTTCCACAGCACAAACTATTATTTAGGGACTCCTACCTGGTGCATGAAACTATTCCTGCACAGTTAGGGCATTTATGATAATGAAACAAGAGCTCCTCTAGAAGGGCTTACAGTGAAGGAAATGTACCTTTGTGATGACAACAGAGACACAATCATTCTTTGCCACAGACTTCATAACAAAAATCCTTCTTTCTAGACACCTATCATTTGCTAGCAGCTCGCATTTGCTCAGGGCATTGAGCTTCACAACATCTTCTTTCTCATTTTCTGCACTCATTTTCATACATGCACTGATGAAGAAATAGGGTCAAAATATAAAGTTAGAATTGAGCACATTTTTCATCACAACTATGATGCTTCAGAAATTATACTATCTGGAAACAAACTTAGGTTTGCCACAAATGGGACCAAACAAAATTTCCACCTTCCTGAGTCCAACAGAAGTTTTGCTGCTGATGGCAAAGATTTTCATTTTCTTTTATATGCAGGATACATTAGGTAAGAGGTACTTGTCTTATTTTTGCTACAGCCATTTTCATCATTTCAGACATTTAAAAGATTACCCAGGCTTTTCCCAGCTTCGGTAGGAAGAGAAGCACTGGTCACAGGGCAGAACATAGGACATTTCAGACAGATTTGAGGAAGAACCTTTTCAAGATGAAAGCAAACAGCCACTGGAGCAACTGGCCGGGCAAACTGTGGGGCCTCCATCTTCTGAGATATTAAAAACTCCTCTGGGCACAGCCCTGAGCACCCTCACCTAAACAGAAGTGTTCGAAGCAGGACGCTGGGCTAGATGAACTCTGGAGGTGCCTTCCACTCCAAACTGCTGTGTGGATCTGCCTGCAGGGAGTTTGGTAACTCACCACATAACTGCACTCTGTGGATTCCACCTCTGCCCCCACGAGTCTCCAGGCATTACTGAAAGCAGTCTTAAATACTAAGAATAAAGCCAGAGCTGATGAACAAAATTAGCACCACTTGCAGGAAGATGCAGACTTAGGTCCAAAATGCTGTTTTGCTCAGTAGAAAGGCTGTTGTGCTAAAAGACTCATAATTTAACTAGACCCTCATTTATTTTACTGAAACTTTGCATAGGTGGTGTGAAACCCACTCCAAACTTTTCTTTTTGCACAACAGTAAGGTCAGAAAAAGTTTTGGCTTACCGTCAAGAAAGTGGACCAAGTTGTGGGTTGAGCTCCACCTTCTTCAGCATCAGCAGTGATCAAATTTCACAGACAGTGAGGAGGGACAGGACATGTTTCAGTGCTCTTCAATCTTGCACAGCTTCTTCCTCTTCAGACTGAGTGGGAAATTTTTGCATGAACAGACTGATGCTTGGCATTTCTAATGATTGTTGGTTAGGCCAGATTTGAAATACCAAAGCCTTTTTTGTATTTTTTTTGTACTTCTATTTCAAACTTTCTCCCTCTCCAGATTTTCTTACCTTCTTTTTCCATATATTCACCCTCTGCCTCACTCCTAAGAAGGTAAGAAAGAAAGATGTAGAAACTTGCATTACTGTGTAGGTGGGAGGAATTAGCAAACAGTTTTTTAAATTTCCATTCCTGCTGCAATCAGGACTGTTCTAGTTTTATACACAAAATCAGCAGGACCCATTTTCCAGTAAGTAGGCTTCAGATGCCTCCTGAAAGCCACTCAAACCACTGAAGTTTTCATGAATTAACCAATCAAAAATTACCATTTATTCAATAACGTTTAATACAAAACTCAGTTTGGGGATCTAAGTTACAAGTTGGTAGTCTAGGTGTCTCACCAAGAGAAAAAAGCAGTTGTATGATGGAAAATAATGAAGAAAGGTTTAAGCAGATGAGTCACAACAGATCATTGTTTCCTAAAGTCTGAGACATATCCCCTTGTGGGGCATGAAGAGCTAACAATGGGTCACAGAAGATGAATACTTTACAATGGGTGTGTACTTAACCACATGGTAATTTAGCAGAAGAAATTTTTTTTTTTTCTTAATGCAGCAGCAGGGCTTGGTTTTCAAAAGTATGGGAAACCATGTGGTGCATCATGGTCTGAGGCAGTATGTTGCTACCAGCCCATAGTACAGGGAGGCTGTTTCTATAGGAGTTTCAGGAAATCTTTGTACCTAATGGAGGTTCCCATGATCACTGAATAATAGGACAAAAACACGACCCCACTCCTCTGACAAAATATGCAGTTATTTTCTGAGCTACCTGTGAACGAGGGGGAAAAAAAGAGAGAGGTTTATAAGACAGATGGGGGGGATGATTCCTCAGCATTCCAAATGGAATAGAAATTCTTTGTGAACTTCAGTGCATCCATCACTCAAGTGATGCAGCTCACTTAGAAAGTCCAGCCACAATTCCTCTGACTCCCCGGCTGTGGTTTCAGAATGGGCCCAGAGGTTAAATGAGCCAGCCCTTAGAGATCATGCTTGAAACTCAACAGCTCTGAAATTCCTCCTTAAAGGCTGCATTCAAACAGCAGCTCAGACCCATTAAGGAAGGGCTGTTTCTGTGCTGCTATTCAGGAAAGCACCATTGCTCTCCAGTGCAAACTGTATTTCTGTATAAAATATGTTGTATCCTCCTGACATTAGTCAGGAGTCAGAGTTTTCAGCTGCCTCCTTAGAATGGATTTTTGAGAGCACCCATCCACAAATCAACTAAAAAAAGTTACAGGTTTTCAACACAGCCAAGAAAACAGAGGAAAGTTTTCTCACAAATACAGCCAGAAATCTCACAAAAGTGCTGGAGACAAGAGAGTTCTGATGAAAATTGTGGGTCCACTTGTGGACATCAACCCTAGACAGTCTGGCACTCCAGTGCATTAAGAATATTCCCTCTTTTGTCTCTCCCATCTATCAGCCTCCAGCCTCACTAGCAAAGAGCATAAGCTTGAACTTTAAAGAATTAAAGCTAACATTTACTTACACTTACCAAGTTCTGTGTCAGCTATGTGTAGGCACTTAGGCGTGACACGGGCTTTGTTCCTCCTCCTACCACAAGAAGAGATCCTTCTATTCTTTATTGTTACCCTAACCCAAGTGTAATTTTCAAAGCTCCTAAGCATTTGTGATCTAGGAAATGTAAAGGCCAAATTGTGTTGGCCATTTATTTCTAAAGAGAACAGCTAATCAATTCCTAGTTGAATTTAGTCCAATATAACAGTTGCAAAATATGTTCTATTGGCTGTTAGTGCTCCCTGGGGATCTGCCATGTGGTCCATGTTTTGAGGTTTTTTCTTTCAGCTATGAAATACTTCACTAAAAGTTAACTTTCAATTAAAAAATAGAGACACATAATTTAGGTCAGGGACTGGACTGAGATTAAGAAGACTGGAGTTTTGTTCTTGGTTGCACAACTGCCCTCTTGTGTGGTCTAGGACAAGACACCTTCTCTTTGTCTGGCTTATTTTGCTCTGCTTTTGCTGCCTTTTGCCTCGTTGAATAAAGAGCCCTCAGTGAGGTAAGGCACGTCTGACCAACTTGACTGCTTCCTACAATAAAATGACTGCAACTGTGGAAAAGTACAGAGGAGTAGATGCCCTTTACCTTGACTTCAGCAAGACTTTAAGCACTGTCTGCTACCACACACTTGTATTCAAGTCAAAATCCCACAGCTGGAAAGCATGGACAGCTTGTTGACTAAAAAATTGGTTGGATGTTCAAGGCCCAGAAGCTTATGAGCAATGGGTCATACTCTGACTGAGTGCCTGCAATGGGACCTGTTTAATACCTGTATTAATGTCATGTTGGGCTGACATCCTTTGTACCTGCAAACTAAGTCTCACTGAGCTCATTTCATTGCACACACATGGAATATGTGAGCTGGTCACAACACACTCGAGAAACCACCCCCACCAGGACCGAGGTGAGAGACTGCCCTGCCATGTACCCCTGTGCCCTCGCTCTCTCTCTACAGGATATTCAGGGAAGTAGCTCCAAATCCTTTCTGAGAGCTGGTCTGTGTTATTGAGAAGCTAAAGTATTGCAAGGTGCTGAAATAATCACTGTGCCAAAGGACAGGAGCAAGCTATGGAGAAAAAGGCTTTTTAGCCAGGTGGCTGAGGGAGCTGCATTCCACAGTCTGCTCCACACAGCCTCTGAGAGAAAAAGGAAGAGCCACACACACAGAGCTGGTACCCAGGTGAGGCAGGAGTGCCTGCAGGACACAGAGTTCACATCAGATGTGGAAGGAAACCTGACTGCTGCCTACTGCACAGAGATGCCCTTGGGAAGAGCCCTTTGCCTCTGCAAAGCCCTGGTTCTCTGCCCCTGTGCTAAGGGCACACAGTAAGCTGGGGGTCACTTCTCAAGTAATAGTCATGTATATACATATACATAGCACTCCCCATACCAGCTGCTAGGTAAAAAGCTGTCACCTCTGAAAACCTGGCAAATCCCAGTCCTTTATTTCCTTTACTTTTCCTCCTCATGCTTTAAAATGAACATTTTTGTTTTGGATGAAATGGAATGTATGTTTGCATTTTACACTAAATAAATGTTTTCAGATTTCCATTTTGGCAAGAAAAACAAAAAACGAAGTTCCATTTGGTTTGACTCTAACTTATTTTTTCCCTCCCTCTTTTTTAGTTTCGGCACTCTAGCTGAAAAAATCACAATTATTCTCACAGCCTTAGTCACACGTTTTCCAGGCAGTGCCTGAAATGTTTCCTTTCAAATCTTTGCAAGCATTTTATAGGTTGTCATTTCACTGCTGCTTCAAGAACAAGAGACTGCAATTCTTCCAAGTGAACAGCTTCGATGACTTTCCTGACTGATGCAAATGTGTTACACTGTTGACAAATACTAACCACGAGAGATGACTTGGCTATAGCTGTTTGCTGTAACTGGTATTTCCCCTGAAAATTCTCTCCCTCTACCCCGTCAAATAGAGCATTCTGTTCGAACAAGTTAGGGTTTCAGAAATTTTTTTGGTATGCCTTATCTTTTATCTAGACAAATAATGACTAATTTGCTTACAAGAACCACGGTTTGTGGCTTAAATGGCTATAAATTGTTCCCTGATGAAAGGCCGGGCACTGAGTGCAGGTGGAGACCAGTGGATCTCCCACCATAAAACACACTGAGACACACGGACAGGGTACCATGGGCGTTCCAGCTGCAGCTCTGCACACCTGAATTTCAGAGCAGAAGCAGCGAATGCTTTCGGTGCCCCAGGCGTGTCAGCGGTTGAGACAGCGTTGGGTTAACGTGCTTTCACTTGGTCAGCCCCAAAGTGGCCAGCAGCGAGGAGAGATGATCCCTGTAGGTCCCTTCCGACTGAAATAGTCCATTCTGCCCATTTCCTTAGGCACTGCCAACAAAGAGCCACGCAGCTCCTGGCCTGAGGGAACTGCGACCTAAAATAACACGTGACAAAACGGGTGAAGAGATGCAGTGGGTTGCAGAGACAAAAGTCTCAAGCTGTACAAAATGCAGCTCTGCCCCTGCTCCCTGGCCAAATGCTTGCTGGGGGAAATGCATCTGTACTTGTGGACCCAAGTCCTGACCCGGCTCCTTAAAAAACACAGATTAATAAAAAGGTAGTGGTAGCAATTTGGTCACGGGGGTTCAGCTGCCACAGTTAGTCCTAAACAGGCTTCAAGGGGGAGCAAATCTGGTGAATCCTAACTCTGACTCCATGCTCAAAAGTAGTTCTCAGCCACATCAAAATCACTACAAGGGAAAGAATTAAAACAACAAATAAATTACTTTTTAGAACTACTAATCCACATGGATTAACAGCCATAATTCAATTTTAGAGAGATGACTGGATTTTCATAACACATGCAGACACACACAAAATATACATCAGGATATTTGAGCTCAGTTAAATATTTAAATAAGATCAAAATAAAATTAAAATACTTTTTGTATTTCATATTTGTGTTTTTAATTGACTGGAAAATGGAAATAAGACATTGAAATACTGTGTTAATATCTATGCTATCTCCACTGGCTACACAAAGATTTGCTTCTGATTTTAAAGTTTCTCAGCTCAAGAAGATGTAGATTTTCTTGGCAACAGCTGCTGTGTAAAATATTCTGAGATAGAATTTTTTATCATAATTAATAATAGATGAAAATTTCTGCGTTTTTGATGTTCTAAACTCTATGCTGTTTGATTTACGATGTCTTTATAGTTGTTTTTCTAGTAATTCTATGCCTCTTTCTGTTGGTATAAGGGTGGTAGTCTCTTTTATTTCCCTAGTGGAGTTGGTACAGTACTCTTTTCTTCCTTCTCTTGCCTTCTTTTTCTGTAAATATATTTCATAAAGTTCCTCTTTCTTCCATAATGAGACTGATTCCTACGTTCTCTGAGTTTGTTGCTGTGGAATTTTTTTTTGTTTCTATTTTTTTCTTTTTTGTTGTTGTTAACTCTGCACAGAGCAGTAATAAAACCACGGTGGGGGCTACTGCAGCAAGGAGCATGTTCTGCCCATATTCTCTGTAATGAATATTTCAAACTGGATGGTGACTGAAGGGGTGCACTTTGGTTAGGGTGTTGAGGCTTTTTGGCTTGCATTATGATTCTTTCCTTTGGTATTGAGGTTTTAGGGATGTGTGCCTTGCAAAATTTACAGAAGAAGGCTCCACGGTCGGTACTTATGAGAAGCTGGATGCAGGTGCCTACAGGTATTACTGGGTGAGCAGTCCTGCTCTTGTGCCAGTGGGTCTCTCATAGCTGGGGTGCTACTGACAGCTGCACTCAAAGGTGCAAAAGAGCCTCAGGACATTTTTTTCAGGAAATGTTTACACCTCAAAGGTAAGTGTTTTGAATAAGCCTGACCAGTAGTTGATATGTGAGAATAATTACAAAACAAAGGAATCAGGAATTTTCTTCAGAACTGTATTGATAGGAGAAGAAGTTATGGGTTCAAACTGAAAGAGGGGAAGTTGAGGATAAAAATTCTCCTCTGTGAGGGTGGTGAGCACTGGCACAGGTGCCCAGAGAAGCTGTGGCTGCCCCTGCATCCCTGGCAGTGTCCAAGGCCAGGCTGGATGGGGTTCGAGCAACATGGGCTAGTGGAAGGTGTCCCTGCCCATGGCAGGGGGGTGGAAAGGGGTGATCTTTAAGGTCTCTTCTATCCCAAACCATGCTATCATGTTATGATTCTAAGAATAAAGCAGCTTCAGGGAAAAGTGTTGGATGCTTGATGGGATTGGGAGGCTCTGACTTACTGCAAATGAGGCTCAGACAAGCTCAGCCCACGGAGGACAGCCTGGGCAGGGCAGATATTCATAAATGAAGGGAATTTTTATTTATAAATAAGCAAAAACCCCCCTCCAAATAACCTCTAAACAAAAATAAAAAATACCCTCTGAGGTTCTTTCTCAGCATTACTGCAGCATGGAAGCTCATAAAATGTCACTGGAGAAGCCAGAGCTGTAAGTGCAAGGTAGGAGTAAGAAATGCCATCCCTCCCTGCACTGCCTGCTGCCCTGCTCCAGGGCCCAGCGGGGTCCAGCCCTACTCTGGCACGCCCCTTAGGCAGCCTTGGTGACTTCAGTTACCTCAGGGGCATCTGCAGCAGCATCACTCTTTGGATAGCTGCTTCTCACTAAATATCCTTACAGAAGAATTACCTCTGCCCCTTATATCATTCAGCTTCTGTGGTCTGGGGTTTTTTTTTCTGTAAAAACTATATATTTGCCTATACTGCAATGTGCCATATGGGTGTACTTGTGGTAGTGTGGCTTTTTCTCCTGACTGCATTTTTATTTGTAACACTGCACTTTCCATAAAAGACTTTGGCAAAGGCAATGGAGAATCATAGTTTAAATATAATAATACTAATTTACCATCCTTCCTTTCTTCCCTTCTCATCCTTTTTCTTTTTTTTCTTTTTTTTTTTCTAAATTTTAAGTTAACAAACAACCGCTAGTGCAGAGACACTAATTTCTTCTTCAAGAATCCCAGGAGTAATATTCTGGCATTCCTCAGTAAATTGGGCCTTCCAAAAGCTATGTCTGGGTGGTCCATGATCATCTTTCTAGAGCCAGGCTGTTCTCAGGCAGCACTGTTTTCTCTTTAATAAATAAAATTTGCTGAGAAATATGTGTCCTTCAAATCGATGCAATTTTCAATGCTGGTCAGGAAGTGGGAGCTAGGCTTATTAAATAACATTCACTTTCATTTTAAAACTACTATCACTGCTGTCTTAGAACTTGACAATTGTTACCTGATACTGTCATTTGACAAACTGTTGATCTGTTAATTTGAGAAATGTTATTGCTGCATTAATACCTGGCACGTATACAACATTCCTCATCCTGAGGGATCCGTTCATGTTACTCAGAGCCTGACCAGGCACAGACTCATCTCCAAGAACAAGCTTCCCCAGCGGGCTCCTGCACATACTTCAGCATTTTGCAACCAGCTCTGTGCGAAATAAGGAAAGATGGGGAAATTATCAAATGCACGTGGCAGTCTGAAGCACCAGAACTAACTGAGGCCATTAAATACCCCAGGCAAGGACTGGTCCCACCCTTTGAGGCAGTGGAAATACAGTCATGCATCAAGAGAAACTACTTTGTCTGAATGTGGTAAGAGAAAACTCATTTCACACCCGACCACAGCCTCTGGTGTAACAATAGCCTAAAATTTCTAACAGTGATGAGTTTGGCAAAGTCTGATTCAAGCAGGCAGGAAAGGGTGATTTAAAAATAGGTACTAAGTATTATCTGCTCTCGCAGACCTGCTGCACTAATGCCCAAAACTTCCCACACTCCTTTTTTAGCTCATCTAAGATGGGAGGACCAAACTGGGCCTTACACCTCTTATGAAGTTGTGTTCAGCCTGCTGGAGAACACAGACAGAACCAATCCACAAAAAATGGCCTCAGTACCAAGGTAGGAAAGACCACAGGTGAAGCAGGTCATATTTGTGAATCCTAAAGATGCCCTAATTGCATGGTGTAATAACAGCAGCAGCAATAATACTTACTAATAAGGACAAATGATCACTTCTATAAAAATACAAAAATAAGCAACAAAAATTATATGTATCCTTACACCAAAATACAGCAAAAAGTAAGTATATTAAACCACTGACTACCGCAGCTGATCACAAGTTATAGGTGTCTTGCAGAAGAAAGGAATTGTTTCTTAACAGTCCCAGCAATGCAGTGACTTTCTAACACTGACCCTTAAAGTCCAAACAGGTGGTGTACAAGCAACGTGGAGACCCAGAGCTGCCCCAGGGCTGCTCTAAACCTGATAAATATGTTTATTGCAGGTAGGCCTAAAAGTGGCTCACCAATCCAAAAAACTTTGGAGCCTCTGGCTTAGGAGAAGAACAAGGAGAACAACCTTGTTGAAATTAGAGGAACATCAGCAGAAAAATCATTCCTATAACACAGTTTGCCAGGTTAATAGGATGTCCAAACACCCCATGGTTTCTAATAACCATAAAAAAACAGAAGTTCATTTTGTGTTTTACTTGGAAATGTACCTTCTTGGCAGGTGCAGATCCATTGATATAATTTACTCAGCAAAATATTTGCTTACTACTGATTCAGAAGGCAGGTCAAAGATCCACTTGGCAATCCTCTGCGTGCATTATCTAACCTCAACCCTTAAAATTGCTCCACTCACACGTTCAGATGAGATAACCACCTACAACAGCCTGACGGATGCCAGAAGAATTCCAGAAGAATGCCAGAGGTGCTCACTTAGTCATAAATGTTTTGAACATAAATTTTAATCAGAGTTAACAATACTGAGAGCATAATTCTAACAGTCCCACAGTTTATGGATAAAAACTGCAGGGTTTATCAATAAATGTGAGAGTTCCATTTGTTCTGTGACACCAACTGAGACCAGTTTTCCATGAAATAGATTTCTGTGTCCATTAACATAAGACTGGAAGGCAGCTCTTGAGTCATCAAGGCCAAACAGCTATCATTAACAATCACATCACACTATCTCTTACACAGAGATAGACTCAACTGCATTTTACAAGCAGTTCCATTTTTATTCCCACTGCATCCCAGAAGATGCTGCTCAAAACTTAAATAATATAATGTTTGAGGACTTTCTTTTGTCTTCTAACTTCCTGAAGCTTTTGTGTCTGTATAAATACATTTAATCTTTTATCCTGGCACTGAGTTTAACTCCACTGGTTAATTATTTTGATGCTGTAAGTACAGAAATGATAGAAAGACCACACAAAAACATACAGTCTGAAGAGCATCTACAAAGCTCTCCATCCCTCTTCCTTTCAAATACCAGTGAGAAGGAGAACATAGCAGGGAGGAGTATAATCACTCAATCAGTTCAATCATTCTTGTGTTACTTCTGTGGTGCCCTTCATGCAGAATGATCACAAGGAACTTCACTGTAAAACTAAATTCAAACACTCACCAAACTGCAACAGAAGGAAAGCAGAATAAAACAAATAAGTCTAGTCAAGACTGAGGCTTAAAAGTGCCAAGGGCCCTATTAGCTGTAAAAAGCTCACAGTGTCTGTGTACGTATGCACTCCCAAGCACAAGAGAAGTTATATACACACATGGGAAAAGAAGGAATTAACAGTCCATGCTGCTTCAGGAAAGTTGTGCACTTCATTCTTGAGTCACAAGGAAAACTTGCCTTAAAATTGACCCACATTCAAGAAATTAAGACCTTCTTAGGCTACCATCCAGATTAACATAGGTAACCAGGCTGGTCTGGAATAGCTGGAATCTCTCAGAAACTCAGTGATGACTCAGTGCACGGGCATGTGTTTCTCCATGGGTTTAGTCTGGGGCCTCACCCCTTGGGAGAGAAAAGCATGGCACAGCATTCCTTGTCCTCATAAATACTGGAAACAGGCAAAGTGCAAATTAGCTAAACTGGCAGGACTGTATCTGTTACAACATCAGATTAAAAGGCTGCAAGCACCGGCAATTTTACGGATCATGCTGCGCTAACATTTTGCTGATGTTTTGCTAGAGAGGTAGAGAAAATCCTTGCAAAACTTCCCTGCAGAAGCGAACCCTTGTGCCTTAAGAGAAGGCAGGGAAGAAAATCAAGGAAGGAAGCAACACGAGCAGCTGCAGACCAGAACCTGCTGCGAGAGCGCTGAGGGCACAGTCACACACGGCCACCCCTTCCCTCGGCATCCCGCCACTGCCAGCTGTTTCCACGCTGCAAACACGAGATAAAGAGAGGCTTGAAAGGCTCTCAGAGGTGGCCAGAGAAGGGAGAGGTCTGGGCAAAGACTGAGTCCATGTGGCTGCCCCAACAGCGGGGTGGGAGGGGAGTGGAAGAGTCCTTCCTGAGGTAAAGTAACCCAAGGGAAAAAATACTGCCAAAATGTAATTTAAAATGACATCAGAAGGCATTTTGAGAAAGTTATCTATGTTTCAGGGTGTTCATGGGAAAGTAGTGTCTCCAAATAGCTGTTTTTCCTGGACAAAAGTAAGTATTTTTGTAAACTTTTAAAAAAATTTTACCTATAATATTTCTTGGTACCCTGGGTTAGCCGCTCCCCCACTTTTACTCTTTATTCTTAATTGTGAGCTTACTACTAAAACTAATATATATTTTAATTCTATAAACATATATATTAGTTTTAGTAGTAAGCTCACAGTATAAGAATAAAAAGTAAAAACTAGTATATTAGCCAGAAAATCTCAAATTAGCAAACCAAAACCACTACACAAAATTAATGTTTCTGCCCAGTTTCAAACTGAAACCACCACACTTGGGTTTCCTAGTTCAAAGAAATTGTAGAATTTAGAGTTTTAAAGGATAATAAAAATTAAAATTAAAAAATAATATAATTAATTTTTTTCAGCTAATGAAAGAATGTATCCAGCCTTACTACTACATTAAGATCCTGAACAGTCTTTATGGCAATTTTCAGCATTTCTTGTCACTGAAAAAAAATCGTATTTTGAAAAAAAAAGTTGAAAACAAAGTGTTTAAAGAGCAACATTAAGCAGATTACATCCTTGCCACTAATTAACAGCACAAGTAGTAAATACTTAATAAAGGCAAGCTGGTTATGTAAAAATGTTAAATGGTTTAACACAAATTGGTACATTTTAGGATTATTGATGAAAACTCAACTGACTGAATAGACCATGTAATTTTATCTAGTATTCTTGAATCAAAGCATAGAAGGTACAAATGAAGTTGAACACAGAGCTATGTAAATGTATAGTTATATTTATCAAGACGCCCGTCTGGATTTAAAGCCTTTAATTAACAGGGAAGTTACAGCACCTCTAACTCCACCAGTTCAGTGCTCACAAAGGAGAATTTACACCTCGTGAACAGGCAGAGAAGAGACACAGTTCTTGTTTGAGAAGAACCAAAATTTTCATGAAATCATGCTTTAATAAACTAAAAGCTCTGGTCGTAAATCTGGAGGGGAAATTAGTGTGGTAACTCAGAATAAATGAATACATTTCAAGGCAATGTATTATTTGTACGTGTAATTGCCAGCCAGGAGAGATACTCTGTACAAACTGCCAGGGGTAGGGAGTCACTGCTAACACAGCTTGGCTACATCACATTCGTATAATGGAAGGACAAAACTTTTTTTGACCATGAGATTTCTGCTTCCATCTCACCCCATCAAAATTTTCTGAAGACATTCTGCTTCACAGTTATTAAAAATAAATCATCAACTTTACTTCCTTCTCATGCTATGGATATAGACATGATACTACCTTGTTCTCTCCCACATCCACATCTTCCTGCTCAATGACATCACCATTTAGCAGGATGTCTACTCATTCTGAAATGGAAGACACAGTGTACTTTTTTCAGCTTTCTTCTACATTTCACAAGAAGTGCCAAACTGTTTTGAACTAAGACATTGTTTGGAAACATATTCCATCCTTTTATAGGAACATGTTCTTCAGCTGAAGCCACAGCTATAACTATAATACAAGATGAATAAAAAAGCACATCTTCACAAAAATTTTCCAAGTGCAAGTGTCCCACTCCCCATACTTGTAACTTGTTGGAAAACAGCAACTCTTGAGATTTCCCAAACCTCATTTATTTAAAAATAAAGGTTACACCCAGGACCAAGTCCAGCAGTGAAATCAGCAATGTAAACAGGATGGAAAAATCAGTTATCCTCACATATGGAGAGTTATAAAAGGTATGTGACATATGGACTCTGTATTTCAGTTAGGTCACAGCTTTGCTCTAACACTTTCTTTTACTCTTTAACCTATTAAGAAAGTGGTTTTCAGTCAAGGAGATGGAGATCAAAAAGAAATCCTATTGACTGTTCAATCTGAAGCCTTCTCAGGACAGGATGTCTGTACCCAAGAAAGATGTGTTAAATGACAAATACGTAGCATGTGTGGAGGATAAGTGCTTGGATTAAAAAGCAAACAAATAACAACTCAGAAAAAGTTTATTATGGGCAGCTCCAGGTTCTTTCATATTCTGTATATTCATGAGAGTAGGAAAATACGAAAAGTAAAATTTTTGTGGGATGGGAAAACTGTTTCCTGCCCATCTTTGACCTCTCCGTGTAAAACTGCTTAGCGCTTTGGTTCACAGTACAAATATTTCTGGATATGGGATCCATCTGTTATGTATTAGTAAAATATTTCTGATATTCAGCATTCTTTTAAACAGCACTATTACAATTTCATCAAGAAAGGTTAATAGCTAAGTAATAGTCTGACAGGTTTACAGTGGATGGTATTTCTGGAAAGAGTATTTGCTGTTTAGCATTTCTTAAGGAGAGCTGTTAAAATTTCAACCAAAGGGTTCTTGAAACTTCAAGATAATATATCGTATGTGGGGTGATTACACAGAGCATTACTCTGAAAATGTTTTTTCAAGGAAATTTGAGTATTTTTAACATTTAAATAAAGACTTTAAATGGTAATTTTGAGTTCATCATAGTTATCCTTAAAGATAACTTGGTATCAGTTTTTGAAATGTTCCTTGTCTCAGCTACACGTTGATTGAGGGTGTTTATTTGCAGAGTAAATTTTATAGTCCTTACAGCAATGGAAGAGATGCTGTAATCTTAAGAAGTCAAAAACCACACAGAACGAGAAAGGAAATGAAAAATCCCAAACTGAAGACCTCCAGGGAATGTCTGCTAAAACCAGCAAATGGGTCTCACTCCCATTCCCATTCCAGCTCCTCTCTGGCTGCGTGCAATTACTGCTCTGGAGCTTTTCCTGCCAGCCTTGCCAATCTCACGTGCATTAAAGATTGGGAAGCTGTTTTCCCAGATGTGCACACCTGGAGGAAAGCTACGCCTGGCTCAGGGCTGAGTCACAAACTCAGATGCTTTGGAGCCTTTCTGTCAGGATAAGGGGCCCCGGGGCTTGCCTCTAGCTTGGTGTTTATCCTGAGGTCCTTATAAGCTCTTTAAATACTTGGCTTCTTGTCATCATCAACAGATTTTAGCTCAGCTCACCTTTTCCAAAGCAGTTTCTCCCAACATCCCTGGTGATGCCTGCTTGTGGCCTTTTGATTCCCCAGGGGCAAGAAAAAGGAGAGATGATCCCAGAGGCCTCTTTTACTTGCTTACTGTGAGGGTGCCTGAGCATTGGCACAGATTGCACAGGAAGGTTCGGGAGGCTCCCTCCTTGTTTGTATTCAAAATCTGCTGGCCATGGTCCTGGCAAACCAGCCCCCTACCTGAGCAGGAGAATCCTGTCTGGGAGCTGGGACAGTGCTACTTGCAGAGCTTTCCTGCTTTAAGAAAGAGAAGAGAGAAACAGCTCAGGGAAATACTTCCCAATCACCCTGTCCAGCCAAGAGCACTGCTCCCTCTCTTCCTGAACGTGCTGGAGCAGTGCAGAACAGCTCCCTGCACCTACCACAGGGCACAAGAAAGGAAGCTGGCTAGCATTTGTGCAGGTACATGGACATCTCTACCCCAGGGTTGTTGGGGACGGCAGAAAAAGGTCCTGAATACCTCACTACCACTTCTGCTCCAGGGATGGGATAAGGACTGCCAGCCAGAGCCCGTAAGTGGAGCTTCAGAGAGGACTGAGGCTGAAGAAGAGCAAGATCCCCAGCACCAGCACTGGTTTGTCAAAATATCTCTGTGCCTTTGCTTCCAGTGCTCAGCTGTGTCATAGAAATTGCTGATATTGAGATGCCTTTTCTCCATCAGAACTGCGAGAGTCCAGCAGAGCTGCCCATCACCAGATTTCTTCCGAAAGGAGTACCTTTTCTCCAGTTTCAGGTTCAGCTGAAAGCTACTGTTAAAAGGTTTCCTGAGAAGCTTTGGTTGAGGAGACACCCCCTGCAAGCAGGCCCATCTTTATGCAAAACAGCAGTCAGTTACTTTTCACAAGTTCCTCAGCAAAATGTTGGCAAGGCTGACAAACAAACATCTCACATGCAGGATTTACAATTTTAAACTAAAGAGAAACCTTGGTTTAAATGTACATACATAATTTTAACCTGGAAAGAAAATAAGCAAATATGGGAGAAAGAAGAGCTCACAGATAGACTGCAATAAATAAATCTTGTGTACAGAGACATTTGTCTGGATAAAAAACATTCTAAAGTTCACCAGTAGATTTGGGACCAATACAGCTTCACATGGAGGCAAAAAAGGGGCAAACTGAACCTCTTGCTGTTGTACAAGCAAGGCAACAGACCTATTTCACACAAAGAACCAGCCAATCAACCTAGACTGCAAACCCAACGTGGCAGACTTGCATATCCACTGTGAAAAGCTGTCCATGTGCCTCACTGATTAGGCTGGCTGAATACATACGGAACTCATTGGAAAAAGAAAATTGTAGCTGCAAACAAAATGTAGAGTCTGTCCCACCGTGTATGGCTGAGCATAAGATATACCATAAAAATTTAGAAAAAATATTGAAAAATACTGAAAAATACTACAGGTGCCCCCTATACAGCCATGAACCTGACAAAAGGCAGTAAAGAATAACTACCTTCAGTACTATGAGAAACAGTTTTGGCTTCTGTAAGAAGCACTCTTCAAAAGGGCATTACACCCACCAGACTCCGTCATCACTGCACCATTTCCAGTTGTCCCTTTCAGCCCAAAACACCTATGAAAGGTATCATCAGGAAACTGCCTTCATCCTTAGGGCTTGGCAAAGGAGTTTGCCTAGTGGCACACAGCAGAGGTGGACCCACACACGGCTGAAGCCACTCAGCTCAGAAAAGACAGTGCTACAAAAGAAAAGAGCTACAAAATAACACCAGCTGTTGTTATTTTTGGGTACCAATAAACAGTTCTCAGATAGGAGGTTGTCTCCTTTGACCTAATTTTGTTCTAGACCATCTATTTCTAGAAGAACTCCTGGCAGTTCCCCACAGGGGAAGGCAACAGTCCCCCTGCAGCCCTGTGGACCACAAAACAACACAAAAACCTTGGACAAAAGAAATTCTGATAAAGCTTAGGAAGACATTTCCAGAGAAGTCTCAGTGTTATCTAGCACCTGATCATCTAAGGAATGGTGCAAAAGTTTCTTCTGAGAATTTCTTCCACCTCGAAGAGATGCTTGTTTCACATAAACTGTACTGAGAATGGGAAAACAGAACTTTTTCAAACTGACATTGGTTTCTTAGGAAAATAACTTTTGTGGAAGTACAGCAGGCAAGCTTCATAGTCATACTTATTTTCCTCCTCCTAAAAATTATTCTCATCATTCAACTTCCATATTTGTATCTCAAAACTTCCTTCTCCTTCCACATCCCAGTTAGCTCTGCTCACACTGCCCACAACACTCCCAGAGCTCTCTCCCACCACAAACAGTTTTGTATCCTTATCCCAGACAACATTTCAATGCTAAGAATTGCAACACACAGAGTATATTTTTATTGACTTTGTCTACTAAGTCTACTAAGATGGGTATCTGCTGAGGTTATCGTTAGGATGGCCAACAACATCAAACATAAAATGCTGCCCTCAGAAGTCCTCCCCAGCTCGCTGCCATGCCTCCAAAATGGGAACTACAGACATGAGGCTAAGTTCCTGAAGGCATTGTACCAATAGAATTTCAATAATTTCCCTCTTCCAAACAAAAGCATAATCATGACCAGATAAAAAAAAAGTTTTCACTAAACAACATACCAGTGTCCACCACAAATCAGCTGGGAATCAGTGCGTGAGGTCCTGGCAACAGGAACTGCAGTCCACTCTGGGGCATCTTTTGCAAGTGACATCAAAAAGCACTGTCTCTCTCCCTATAAATGACCTGCAGATAGATGAGAAATAACAGGAAAGACTGAGACCTGGCAGAAAGTACTGCTCAAAGTAACAGACTGAAATGCCTTAGTCAAAAATTAGAATTTTTAGAATCTTTAGAGCTTCTAGAAGTCTTCAATTTTTTAGTAAAAAATATAATTGAGGTCCTTTTTGTTTTCAGATTATGTACTAGAAAAAAATACATTTTTAATCTCATTGTGTAAAACAAGCAAGCAAATAGTAAAAATGCAGATTTTCTAGCATAAAAGCCTTTCTTCCAAAATTTGTGCTACCTTTACTTTTAAGATGAGTTTCTGTCTGAAGCATGAGATTCCACTTAATTCACCTTCCTGCTGTCAGAGTAATTCAGGGAAAAAAAGTCATATTACTGTGACACTGATTGTGAATATCTGTTATTTATTTCTTTTACACCTCACTGGGCCACTCAGACCTCAGAGTACAGACAACAGAGCTGCATCAGCAACTGCTGGAGGAAGGCAGAAGGGGGGAAAAGGAGATGAGAGTAATAATAATCTACAGGACTGTTTGTAAGTGCGTGTGATCAGTGACCTTTGATGGCATAGACAGCTCCTCACTAACACGTCTGGTGCCTACACTTGGGTATACATTGACACACCACCAACTCCCCCTTAATTTTCCTCTGATGAGCTTTTTGTGCCCTCTGAAAGCCACTTTATAGGACAGGGCTGAAAAAAACCCCACCTTCCTACTTGCACAAGCTCCTTCCTACTTTTACCAGTTGCAATTCTGATACTTAAATACTAATTCAGGCTGTGGGGATAACAGGCATTGGAAGGCTTTGGATCCTTTTTCTTTTTCCCAAATGCAGAGTAAGGCACAGTGGGCGAAGGTGCTGGCATTGCCCTTGCCTCTGTGTCTTCCAAGCTGCCAAAGATGTGTCACTCCTCCAGACCAAGGCGCTCGGTCAGGAGGGACAGAGGAGCGAGGCGGCGCTTCGCCGTGCGGGCTGCAGTTCACAAGAGACCAACTGCTTCGCTCTTGTGACCCAGCACAAATTTGAAATTCCTGTCTCCAGAGGTAAAAGGTTAATGGAATAACCTATTTTTCATCTAGCTCCCTAGTGCAGAACACCCTTTTAATTATTGCTATTATTTATTGATTTATAAAGTAACATGTAACATAAGGTGCTCAGCAAGGAAATTATGAAGCATATAAAACACAGTTAAAATGATCAAAGAGATGTCTGATCTGAAGAGATCTGTGATAACAAATATGGAAAAGCGCTTCTCCATCTTGGAGACAAACATCAACTTCACTGTGTCTGGTTATGCAGACACAGAAAATACACACACAAAAGAATCCATCTGTAAGTTTAAAAAAAAAAAAAAAAAATGAGGGATGTTAAAAACCCACACTTCCTTAGAAATGTGAAAACTGTCATATTAAGAATCCAGCCATGAAGGAATAGACAATGTAATTCTTAGTACAAGTCAGAGAACTGATCAGTGACCTAAACCTCTTTTAGTGTCCATAAAAACCACTTGGATTGTTTTAATGCCACAACAGTTGAAGCAGCATTTGAAGCCACATTGCCCTGAAGTAAGAAAGAACCAAATCCTACTGGAGTCAGATATGATGTCCCAATGCTCTGCCCCATATCAGGGCTCCTAAAGGGTGCAAAGGTACCTCGAGAAGCTGCAAGAGCTGGGAAATATCCTGGATGTTGGTGTGTTCTCAGTGCTGCAGCAGCAGGAAATGGGAATAGGGGAAAGAGAAGAGCCCCCGTGCCAGAGCCCTGCTGCTGCTGTGGTCCCTCCTTGCCTCGGCCCCACAAGCACAGGGGGTGCCCCCAGGTGCAGTGTGCCAGCACGACGGGTCCCAGCTTCCACACACAGTGCTAGGGCTGCATTTGATGCTTCCCTGATGCAGCCCGGAGCCAGGAACTTCAAAGGAGCACATCAAAGCTGTTATTCACAGCACAGAAGAGACTCTGAAGCCGGGTGGCATTTTTTCTCTCCCCAGTGAATATGAAACTTTAGGGGGCTTCCCAAAGGACATATGAGTGATTAAAAAAAAAGGAAAAGTCTCCTTCATATCCTAGGGAAAGAAGGGTAGAGACCCCGTAGAGGCAGATGGAGGAAGAAATGAAAATTTCTATCTATTAAAACATCTCCTGGATAGCCTGCTATGCTGACAAGGGAGGGGGAGGGTGGGAGAAAAAGGAGCTAAGTTTCATCTTTTTTTCATTGGTATTTTTTCTTTTATTTTAATATGAGTCACAAATGCTTAAAATGATGAAATGAGCATGTGCAGCCTGACTGAGAGAGGAGACAGGCAATTACTGAAACTCTGGGCCACAATATCAGCTGCCTGCTGACTCCTGCGATTGAATTAAAACAATCGTAAGAATAGTGCTAGGACTTGCCCTTGTCCTGCTTGTCTATGTGTTTATTTAATTTTCTGTCCAACTGACTCTCAAATAAATTGGGAACAGCTGCCGTTTTTTTGATTCAGTAGCTCCATTACCCCCCAATGACATCATTCTGGGCACGCTCACCAACAATAGGTCATTATGCAGCAATTACTTTATTGATTTATGGAAGTTTTTAAGCTCCACCAGGAATATGCACATTCAAGGGAAAAAAGGACTTTTCCTTCTGCACTGCTGGAAGTAGTGAGTTGCTGCAGTAGGCAGGAATAGTATTATGGACACAAAATAGAATTCAGATTACAAGGGAAAAGATATTTTCGCTATTGGTTATATTGTCAAAGAAAAAAGAAGATAAGATTTCAGAGGAGGATCCTGCTGTGAACTGATGTTTAGAAACCATGATTTAATGCAGCAATTAAGTGTATGATGCAAGTAAAACTGCTACGTAACAGACTGGCAGTAAAAACATGCAATATTTGCTATAATGGGCTGATGCGTGGACTTTTTGAGGGACTGCAAAAACCATTTAAGAACTATTATCACATGAAACATTTGCTTTCTTCTTTCTTACTGATATATTAGATCAGCCATCCTTTGTACTTCAGACACTATTCTAAGGGAGGAATGCAAAAACAGTGTAGTGATCAGTGGTATGGTCTTTCAGCTTTTAATCATCTGCTGGGTTTGAAATCAAGACATTTTGAAGACAACTGATGCTACAAATTAAAGCAATTTGTCACCTTCTGTATTTAAAAAAAAAAAAAACTGTTGGAACACAACAAAAAAGTGTCACTGTGGTTAATAAAATAGAGGTAAACAATGGAAGAATTTTATAATCTTTTAAAATAGAATGGACACTGATCTGCATGGAGCACAAACAGAAATATCCCTTTCATGAAACTTTTTGAAGAGGGCAAATACCTGCAAAAACTCTGTCTGAATATTTATTTGAATATATGAATGAGGCTTATGCTTACACCTCTCAACATTTACTTATAAAACTTCATTCAAGTCTTATACTAAAGAATTTAAATTTCTTTGCACTGGAATCTAAAAATGGCTCGCTGCAGTCATCAGGAGAACAACTGGAATTTTCAAAATTCTAGAGAATGATGCCTGAGCACCACAGTATTCAGCAAGAGCTGAGAGCCTTAATGGATATTGAAGCTTCGCTCCTTTTTTCTTTTCCTGTTCCTGACTCTGATGCTTAGAACGTGTCAGCCCCGCACAGAGAGGGAAGAGCCTGAGTGCTGCGCTTTGCATGAGTCCCTGCAGCGATGCACAGCTGAGGCTCTGGTCTCGGGGGCGAGGGACAGGCGCAGGCTCGGAAGCCAAGGCCGATCAAGGCGGCCGCTGCGGGCCCTTCGGACGGGCTGCCCGCGCCGGGTGACGCCGCGGGCGCGCTGCGAGCGCGGCGCAGCCCGACACCCCCCGGCGCTTCTGCTCCGGCCCAGCGGGGACAGCCGCGCCGTGAGAACGAGCCACAGAGACACAACGCGTTGGGTGGCCTAATCATAATGCCAGAAGAGATGATTTTTAGAAAACACCGCAGGGAAAGGTCTCCAGGTCTGCAATCAACGCCGCGTGGGTACATTACTGTGCCTAGCACACTCTCGTATTACGACTTGCAGAACTGGGGCTTGCCACTACAAGCGTTCTGACTAAATATTGGAATAATATTTGTGATTTTTTCTGTATTTTATAGATGCACTTTGCAATCCTTCCATTTGTTGTGATATGTCCAATCATTCTTTCCACACCAAACATATGCTAATGTTTGAAAAGCCAGGTGTTTTTCAGCAAAATTATCCTGGACGAAAGAAATATCCTAATTTTTAGGAGGTCATGCTTTGAAATGCAAAAAAACCCCAAATAGCTCATTAGATCTGCTGGTACCACATTAGCAGGAATGACATAAAATGAAGCTATTATGATTAAAATAATAACATATCTGTATTGGATCATATTTTTTGTATTTCATATATTAAAATAAATATCATCAAATTATCTGGACGTTCCAATGGCACAAGTTTAACTCCTTTTTTTTCTACTTGTGACATTTGCACTTTGATTGAAAAACATGAAGGGATGTGAGATTCCTTCTCCACAGTCTGATTATTCTTTAAATTTCTCCAATCCAACTGTTGTATTTTACTTGCATCATCACGAAGACTTTGTCATGAAGTCAGACATGACTGTTTTAGTAATGCCCTTGTAAGGGACTTGAAATACAAGCCTGGGCTCTGTGATCTCCCCACAGTGGCCATACAGTTACACAAGTCTTTTTTTTTTTGCTTATACTATTTTTACCACATTCAATACAACTTTGCCAGACTTTTCCCATTTATGAGATCAACTAATGAGAGAACACCTCTTGAAATCCACCAGTCACTTACTACAAAAATTGGAATTTAACTTATCGAAGTAGCACTACAATGGTATTGTTGTTCTCCAGCATTAGATCAAATGTCACGTAAATGAAGTTGAATATACACCTTAACTTGACAAGGTGATTCAGGCCAAGGAGTCAGCAGTGCAGAGAAGTTAAAAAGTTAAGAAGTTAAGAAGTTCAACTAGAGAAAGAGCCATCCACAGAGACATCAGGGGACCCCAATCTCATTTCTCCTGCACGTGCATTCCCACGGGCAGCACAGGAGGTTTTCCTGCAAGCGGGAGCTGTAGTGAAACCACGGCTATGGAAGTTCAGATTTCTCATCCTGGTGGCAAAGCTGGCCAGGAGTGCAGGAAAGCAGGACAGCAGGTGTTGACTGTCGCGGAGGCCAACGAGCCAAGAACGAGGGCAGCGCAGACAGACACCCTAACGCTCCCGCTGCGGGTCCTGCTGGCTGTTTCTGTCCCCGGCACGCGAGAGCTCTGCCGAGCCCCAGTGAGCTGACGAGGGGCTGATCCAGCTGGAAGGGAAGCGGGACAAATCCGCTGAGGACCCGTGGAAATGGAGAGAGGGGCAGGGTGCTGAAATTCCCCCCTGGCTACTGGAAACCCTTCAAAGCCGGCAGACTGGCGTGCTACCAAAACCAACTGCCAGTGCCAGAGCACATTTCTAGGGTACAGCGAGCCACAGATTTTGCAGTCATACCATAAATAATGCACCTTTTCCTCAAGTGAGCTGAAATGTGTTCTACTGAAATTAATAGCACTAACTCAATTTAGAGTGGCAGAGAATCTGTTTCAGCGCGTTAAGATCTCCACTGATGTCTTCTGGGTTTAAGTTATGACTCCTTAGTTTAAAAATTCCACCTGGAGATATTAGTAACGAAAAGGAAATTCCTCCCTCTTCCAGCATCCTGCTGGTATTGAGAAGGCTGCAGAGGTTACAAAACTGCTCATTTTGTGCCTTTGCAATGAGCAAGTTTTCTCATGAAATGGACATTCTTCCTGACAGTAGTGACTAAGATAGAACCCCACATTCCAGCACAGGGCTTGGAACTAGATCTTTAAGGACCATTCCAACCCAAACCATTCCACAATTTCAACCAATTGATGTAATTACCCTGTATCAGTGGTGAAATGTTAAGCTTCCAAAATGCCCCACCCTGAAACCTTAGGTAAACAGTTCTCTACATCATTATTTATCCCCAAAAGGCACAGCAGGTAAGAGACAATAGTTAAATGAACTGCCTACTGCCACAAAAGATCAGTGCCGAGGGTAGGATCAGAAGTCAAGTTCTGGATCTTCTAACAAAATTTCTCTACATAATTACATTCACCATTTGCAGATATTAAAGATATGTAGACATTAAAAAATGTCAGAGAAAACCCTCCTTCTGTAAGGGTATCTATCCCATTGTTTCCAGAAAAACACATGAAGCTACAAAGGCAAACAGCCAGTTATATAATTATAGACACAGCCAAGGGATGCATTAGCAAAAATAATCACTGCCTGTCCTCAACCAATGAAGATTTCCATTTTGCTCCTTGGCCTAGGCAGCCTGGCTTTCAGTCCTGTGGATTTTTTGCTCTCTCTTTGTACAATTTCCAGTCGCTCTGGATACTTTCAGCACCTTTATGAATGGCATTTTAGCTTCACAGTGGGACAAGGCTCTCCCTGGGCCGGGGGTCAGATGCCAACCCTGGGGCTGTCACTGGGTCTGTAGCCACCCCTGTGGCTGCTGGGGCTCAGATGTCACCATAAAAACTGATCTGTGTGAATTGGCAAAGAGTGCTTTCTACCCTAAACATGGATTTTCAGCTGAACTTTGCATTCTGTGGAGATGCATTTTTGAAAACTAGAACTGAGCATAAAATTCCATTATTTAAGTGGCATGTACTAGGTAGGTATGGTCTAAGAAACCTGGCAGTAATTTACTCTGTTTGTGGCTTCTACTTTGTTAGACTCTGAGGAGCCATGAATCTATCTTGTCCTTAAAAAACTGAAAGAGGGGGCCTTTAAAATGAACATAATGCTTAATTTATATGCCACAGGAGCAGCATATCAAGGCCTCTGTGCTGATTAGACCCAGATGTTGGTAACAATGTTAGTGTTATGGACCAACTGCAGGTGTGGGAATAAATCCCTTTCCCTGGGACCCTCAGCAATCAGACCAGTGGTTTCTTCTGGCTCTCAGCTCACAGTTTTCAATTAGCACTACAATGGTATTGTTGTTCTCCAGCATTAGATCATATGTCATGTAAATGAAGTTGAATATACACTTTAACTTGACAAGGTGATTAAGGCCAAGGATACATATGTTCACTATTTTAACATGATCAAGGTTAAAAAATAATAATAAAAAATAGTCCTGACATGCCATAAAGTTATTATTTTGGCTTATCAGTAGATTTTCACATTTTGTTTTCATAAAACAGAACAGTGCAAAGCAGGGCTAGAGTAGAATTTGAATAAAAGGCAGACAGAAATATCCTATGTGTAAAATAATATATGTGTGTGTGTGAGTACAATGCTTAATTATGGACTCTCACATTTTTATGTGACAGTCTGACATCTGAAAACTCGGATTGCTCTGAACTTCCTTCCCCAGTTTTCTGTGCACTCTCCTTACCTTCGCCTCTCTCATGCCACTGAATAGTGCATGCACAACTGTTTCCACAGGAGAAGAAACAGAAATATTCCTCAGCAGCCCTCTGTGTTACAGCAATGAATCCAGCTCATCAGTGCCAGAGGTTGTTTTCCCTATCTCCTTTGGGTTTCGTGATATTTAGAACACCACCATGGCTCACTAAAACATATTAAGGGCTCTGGTAAGTAAAGGGGCCATACTCCTCTTGCACACATGCATAATTCCCATTAATGTCAATGGCCATTACCTCTGCTAAGAAGACTGCAGCTACTAATATTTTTCTTATATGTTCACTTTCATCAGGTTCTTTTTGCCAGAGCTCTGGGACTGTGTATTATTCAGTGGTAGCAAAACAAAAATAAAAGGGAAAAATTTGTGAAAGTAAAGTAAAAGAATGATATAACCAGCACAGAGACAGGTTCTGATAGATTGTTTGCAGGACAACAAGATGATTTCTCTTTTCTGGTGGTACAAGGGAGCTGCAGACACAAATCCTTTAGGAATGCAGCAATATTAGTGGTCCCTGAGGTTGTCGAGTGTTACCAAGGGTTAACAAGCATCAGTTACTTGCCACCATAGGCCATCACAAAACTTATTCAGGGAATTACTCTGAACTCAGGACAAAGTGCACAAGGACAAGAGCCCACTGCTATGCAGACCCAGTGAACCTCAACCCAGAAAACTGCATTTGCTCTCTTAGAGAGCAGAGCTCCAGAGCTCAGGGCTTCATTGCAACAAGCACTATCATCCCTTCTGCCACTGGCTTACACTCTGCAGTCAGCAGTGTAGGTGCTCTGGGTGCTCCTGGGCAGCTGGACATGAACTCACAAAGAAATATCCTGAATGAGGTGCAACAGCCATACACTGCAAGTCTTGGATATCACATTCTGTTCCAATCCTTGTCATTCTGCACATCGTAACCGCCTACGTGTCCCACCTTGCAAGAAAACGGACACGAGCTGACAAACAGCAATTATCTTGACTCACCACTTCCATACTTTCCAACACAGAAGCCAAAGAAAACTGCATAGCACAGACCACATAAATATTCAATTAATAAAATTAATTCTGTGAATTTCTATCAGTAACAAGTATTTTCTGTATCCTGTTTGATCCCCAGTAATTCTAAAATATTTGTTGTGTCCACTTCCCTTAGATATGTCCCTTGATCTTGCCCTAAACTTTCCTGCAAAGCCCTTGTGAGAGAGACTGCAGCTATGCATCCAAAGGCTGTGACAGGATGAAGAATGAACTACTGACTCTCCAGATGTTACTGTTATATAGCTACATACCACTGTTATTGTTCATAGTCACAATTTGGTATCCCAACTTTTGTTTCTAAAGCACTGTGAAAGATGTATTCTACCTATGAAGAGTAATAATTCAAGATGGCCAGAGAAAAATAAATCTGCTTAGAGTAGGATTTGACATGTCTTTGCTGCACATGTTTGAAGCAAAACCTAAGAGAACCCATACATTTGTCTGCGAGGAGCTGCAGATCCTAGGAAGTCTGGGATTCCTGACTTGGAGGAAGACGGGGGAGAAAAACAGCACAGAGG
Organism: Promerops cafer; assembly: GCA_013398275.1. Classification (NCBI taxonomy): domain Eukaryota; kingdom Metazoa; phylum Chordata; class Aves; order Passeriformes; family Nectariniidae; genus Promerops; species Promerops cafer. The sequence goes on along the minus strand of VZSE01010145.1, from coordinate 407,050 downwards.
TGGCAAAATCAAAAGCACAAAAATCCCAGAAAGACAACCAAGCCAGAATCTTACCTGGGCTTTATTAGAATTTACAGTTCAGTCCTGGGAAACCTTTGAATTTCCAGGAGTTCAGGTGTACTGAAAAAGATGTTGTCTGACCTGGTTCAACTATTTCTGGTTATAAAAATTGTGAGTAATATTCTGTAGTGATGAAGTAATCTAGAAACTTGCCTCATACCGTTTTATCCACCCTGTATTAACTCAGGACACTGAAAAGCCCTAGAATAGGTAATGTGGGAAATAAAAACTTCAGCTTTAATGACTGATTAATGAGGACCACTGGCATGCTCACTTACAGGTGACAGGTCTCACACAAACAATGTCCTGTTTGTGGATTTATGTAGGAGATGTATTAAAAATCATTCACCTCTGTTAAAAAGCACTGCCTTGGTAACAATGTCAACATAAATTAACCTCAGCAGAGCTGCAAGCACCAGAAGTTAGTAACGATATGTAAGACTTAACTTACAAAAGGGCTCCAGAAATTTGTACATTTTTGAGGCAGAAAACCATAAACTTAATTTAGGGACAGGGTTCTTTCTTCTGGCTTTGTCTTCTGAATGTTCCCTCAAATGGTGTGCCCTGTGCAATTCTCCTGAACAACAATTCATCCATGCTGACAAGTTTGTCAGGTATATTGGAGTAATCAACTTAAGTTTCAACAGGTTATTCCAAATTTACCTGAACAGAGGCCTTTGTGTACCATTTTAGCAGTAGATTATCACAATAAGAGTGCTCACACTGGTATATGAAAATTGTATTAATAGTATTTGACTCCTATATGGAAGCTTTAGAGTTCAGAGGTTGCAAAGATTTTTCTCTTCTCTCATGCAGCTGGATATATTCTTTGAACTGGGGAATGAAGCAATTTCTACACAGCTCAGGCACTGAGCCTAGTGATTGCTGAGGGGTCTTTCTGAGGTGGGCATTTCTAGTTCTGTGCTTGCTGGGCATGTGGCTTGCATCTGAGTACTTGTCTTTGATTTGAAAGGCATTTTACTGAAGCAATTTCTACACAAGATTTGTCTCTAGCAAAGATGTTCAAAACAGGAGGGCTCCTCCAGGAATTAAGAGAAATGTTAAAGTAAGCCTCAGGGTCAGAGGAGGCAGTACAGAAAGTAGCTACCTCAAAGTCAAATCCATCTCCAGTAGCATGGCCACAGTGAAAGACAGGGGGAAAATAATCTAGAACTCTAAACATAATTTCTTTTCTTGGTTTTCAACTGTTCCACTTCCCTTTCACTTGTTACTCTACTCACTTTCCTAGACACCAACTCACCTTTTAAACTCATAAAAATAGTGACCACAAAGGCAAAGTTCAAGGTGCAGTCGAGTAAAGCAGCAGCACGAAACCAGTCAGGGCCAAGCCAGGAGTTTACTGCAGCAAGTGTGGATTCGTGGCTGTTAACCACTGGGAGTAAAACACAGCCACGAGGTATGCCACTTGAAGATGACTAGCTATGCCATTTTCCCATTGACTGGAGAAAAGGAAATCAATGGGGTGGCCTCTGCTCCACAGCAATCACATCCCAGATGTGGGAGTGTATCTCAACAAGGCACCCAATAAATGGATTCTTCTGCTGTTACAGCCCCACCACGACCCGAGCAGTTTCGGTTCTGAGCAAAAGCAGTGGGCTCGTTGAGTCACAGCCCAGCTGAAAAATGGCATTCTCTAATTCAGATCACTCAAGGCAGGTGTCAGAGCACAGAAGTTACTATGAACTGAGGATATGTGATAAACTTAGGCCATGATAATCCTGTGTAGCTCTCATCCTGGATCCTGTTAGCAAGGGAAGCACTTTGGAGCAAGGCCAGCCTGAGGAGGACAAAAGGCTGGAGAAAAGGAGAAGATGCTCTTATCCTGTTTTCTTTCTGCAGACAGGAGGTTAGTGAGTTCAAAGGAAAGGCTGTAGAGAAAAAGGCCATTTCTGTTGTTATAAGAAACTCCCAACTCCCTCAAACTCCTCTGCTAATAGGTCATAATAAAAATGCAAGAGTGGTTCAGGCTCTTAAAGGCTTCTAAGTGTAGGTAAAATGCCTTTCAAATCAAAGACAAGTACTCAGATGCAAGCCACATGCCCAGCAAGCACAGAACTAGAAATGCCCACCTCAGAAAGACCCCTCAGCAATCACTAGGCTCAGTGCCTGAGCTGTTTACACTAAAGGCCATTCCTTATTCCTTATTCCTTATTCCTTATTCCTGTCCTAGCAGTGAACGATAGCAATATTATGTTGAAAAGTTGAGTAAATCTATCCCAGCTTTCACCAATACCTTCATGAACCAATGAATCCATGGGGATGGATGGCATTACTCCACAAAGTATTGTGAAAACAGCAGCATTATTAGGCCCAGAGCACATTATTGATAACCAAGCAGAGTCAGAGCATAAAGGAACACATTGCAGGTGAAGAAAAGAGAAGTGTTCTGCAAACACACGTAGAGGAAAGAGTATGCTTTTTCTGCTGCTCACTCACAGTTAAAGTGTAACTGATTTTCACACTTAAGCAACAGCTTCCTGAATATAGCCTTGACAAACATCTGCCTTTCCTTCATTTTCCTGTCTGTTTCTGAAACAAATCTGACCACTGCTAGGATGAGAAACTGAAAATTAACTGTAGGATGCTTGAAAATCTCGTATGTTCTGTAGCTGTGCCTTGATTGTGCTGGGAGGACCAGCCTGAAGGCCAAGCATGGCTGAGGTTGCAAGGGCAGAGAGGAGGTAGAGAACAGTGGTGATGAAGGCAGAGCATGAGGCTGAAGACCCTGCACAGATGTCTTATCAGTGCAAGAGCATCTATCACTGGCCATCTCTAGGCAATGACCTAGAATAAATTTGCCTCTCTTCTGGATAAAAAACTTAGTCCTCAAGCCACCAGAAACATCTTGAGACATAAAAAAAATGTTATAAAAGCATGGGTGATGCCTGAGCAATTACAAACTGTGAGGGATATCTCTGTCTTGTATTAATGCCTCACACACTGCATGTGTTTGTGCCTGTATTAAACACAAAGAAACACACGAATGGTTTCTTACAGTAATTAATTACACTTTTTTACAGTACATCTGTACTGCATACAGATAACACACTAGAGAGGGTGAGTGAGCATACTGGTATTTCTATTTAACCCAGTTATGGAGTTCTTTTGGGGATGTTACATTTGACTTAAATCTATTAATCAGGTACAGATGCAGGTCTAGATTTTAGCAGTTGCCACGGGATGAACAGTAAAGTGACAGCAGCTGTAACAGCAGTTCTTACGTTTTGATGCAAGTGTTCTGGAAATGAGCTGTACACACAGCCCACACGTCTCTTTCTAGCCTAGAGGAGCTTAGGAGTAGGAAATGTAGATGAAAAGGCTGCTCCCATCCATTCATGCTCAGCACCTTCCAGGCACAGGGGACAAACCACGTCTGCCCAGCAGCTGATAGCCTCCTTTAGTATTAGTATTTAGTATTAGCTTTGACTGACAGTAAACCTCCCAGCTGCAGCATCCCCCCTCATTGCTACCTACTGGACACGTGCTGGAAGTGAGCTTAAAGTAACTGCATCTTACTCAAATGTCATGCACCCCTGAAGTGCAAATTAACTAGGCCCTGTGTTTATTACAGTGCAGCTTTCTAGACCTCCTTGGTTTAGGGTCACTTGGTGCTTCTTTATGAACCCCTTTATGAAAGTTTTCAGTGCTTTATAGCTCAGCCATTAAATTTTGCTCCAGGCTGAAGCTTCTTACAAAAGGTTTAAGTCTAGAAGCTTTTTTTAAAATATATTTTCAAAGAGATCTCTTTGGTCATTTTTAAAACATAAAACAGGTACCAAAAAAAAAAAAAAAAAAGTTAATTGGTTTTAGGCCATCTTTAGAGCTCACCATAATTTAGGAACAACTTAGAGCTGGTTATTTTTTGTGTTTGAAGCTTGTCTACTGAGTTTGTACTGGGACTTTTTATTGCATTTCTAATATGCATGTCTATAAATAAGTAATCCTACACCTTTTTATGGTTATTACAGTTTCTTTTTCACCCTCATGGGCTGAAATCCTGCTTGTCTGACTCATGGAAAGTAATCCATACAAACATGATAAGCAGTTGGAGGCCTTCATTTTTAGCAATTAAATTCTAGAGAACTAAATCTTTGCTTCATTTGGTTGTGTTCTTTACATTTCATATTAACATAGCATTTCAGTAGTGTTACATGTAAGGTGTCAGCATTGCTGTGCACATCACATGATCTACACAACAGGAGAAGCAACAAAGGAAAGCTCCTTGTAATTTATGATAAAAGAAGAAACAGATGTTTATACAAAGACAGAGGAAGCAAGGAAAAATAAATAAATTTTTGCACACTCTATTTTTGGTAAACCTCAGGGCAAAAGTCAGGTTTGAGCAGGAAAAAATATGTTGCATAATAAACTAAGATTTATTAACATTGTTAGGACAGCCAATATAAATGTAAACCTATACTTCACATGTAAACTTAAACTTTTATTAGATGGTTTCATCCTAGAGCTGAATCTCTCTCTACAGCCACCCCTTCAGGTCTTGTCTCTCTCTAGTAGATTCTTTCTGCATAACAACTCTAATATATAGCTCTTCCCATATGTTAATCACAGCACATCTTGATTACTGCAACATTCCTTTCTTAGCCTTGACAAAACCAATCATCCTCCCATCCATTAAGGATATGCCTGGCAAAAATTATTTTCTAGCCTATTTCTTTTAACCATTTCACTCAGACTTTTCATCTTCTTCTGTTGGCATAATTTTCATATCATACCAAATACAAAACTACCTGTTGTTTTTAATAACCTTGTAGCTGATCTCACTCACATTTCCTATCAGCTCTTCTTCATTAATGAGTTGTTTCCTCCTGTCTGGCCTATTAAAATGTCAAACATGTTCATGCTTTGTCCCATAAGTTGTCCCCACAGTCCTCAAAACAAAAAGTTTTCATGGTCAGAGATAACAATAATAATTTCTGTGTTCTCTTCAAACTTCTCCTTAAAACTTCCTTCTCCATGAAATCTGGAAAAACTCACCTGTGGTTAAACTCAGAGTGTGCTGGGAGCCCCACGTACCAGTCTGACCTGTTACTGTCCCTTGGTGTCCCTGGACCACCCTCAGTTATCTCTGCAGCTCTGTGGTGTCCCTTGTCTTGGGCTCAGATGCAAAATCAAATTGCCACAGCTTAGCCAAGGCCACGTGTTGCCCGAGCCAAAGCAGTAAACTGCACAGTTTTAAGCCACAGGACAGTGGTGAAAATGCACCAACTTAAACCTCAGTGCAACGGGTGGAAGAACGTAAGTTAGCACCATGACAGCTGAGAGTACCTCTGCAGAGAGTCATGCCAACACGTTAGACCATTGCAACTTGGTTTTATGTCTGGAGCTTTACACCTGGAGCTGTGTGTGGAGTAAAACCCGGGGGGGTTGTTACAATCAAGGAGCACTGAGACGTCTTGTCTAGGACAGGGATTCTAGGATGTACTGGTGGGGAGTGAGTAACTACAAGAAAGGGCTGCACATGGAAACAGTGCTGCTTTGTGAACAGCCAGGCCTGCTGCTCCTGAAACAGTCTCTGCTCCTAGGATGCTCCGTGCTGCAGAGTGCTTCTCAAGAGCTGGTAACACATTATCACATTGCTTATGGATCAAATATTTCTCTCTCTGCTCAAAGTCATTTTGTCCATGCATTTGACTTCCACAGTTACACCTTGCTTTCTCCTCTCCTGCAGTATTTCCACTCCTTCTACTTCTTCAGTACCTAAATCACACCTTCAATGCACTTTCTCCTCTTCTTCCACCCCCCCACCTTGTTTTTCCTTCTTGTTTGTAGCAGAAGCCCTGAGGACAAGAAACTGAAGAAGCGTTTTTCACCCTCTAAAGCTCTCAGGATTTGGTACTGGCAATGTGGCAGGGGCAACTCCTGGAATAAATAAAATTTTTAAAACTGTTTTTATGTCAGAGTTCCTATTGTCTGGGACTTAGATGCAGTCACAAAATCACACAAGAATTTGGAGCCAAGATCGTGCCAATACATAAAAGTCCATTCTTTCACTTGTGATAATGAAGAGGACATGGGCGGAAGTCGAGGACATGTCTCAACAAGAGCTACTGAACAACTTGAAAATATCAGAGGATAAGGTTTTTTGAAAAGGAGATAATTGCTAGGCTTGCATTCTCCCTTCCACAAGGGCAGCCTTCCAGCACTTGTACCGGGTGTGTCATTCTCTCTTCTCTGCCTGTTTGAGCCTCTAAACTGCCTGAGGAAGGAATCCTGGCTGCAGTGGTGCAAGCATACATCTTGATACGTAATCCATGAGGCCAGGGAGAGATGAGAAAGTTATTGATCAATCCCTTGATGAGCAGGAGTAGATAGGAGCTGGCATATTGGTTTTTAAATAAGGAGTTCCCTCCATCAGCAATACAGGCTTGTACAAGCAGCTATTAAATACAATTCTCAGAATTGCTATGGCATCTCTGGAATAAAGTCTAACTGAAAAGGGTTATTAGAACTCGTCTCCTAAACTGTTTAGCCAGAAAATGCAGCCAGAGGTTCTCAATGTGTAAAGGAAAGCATATACACATGTTCTCTTTCAGAGAAAAAATAATTAATCTTCTCTGCAATCTAGTGAAGCAAGCACATAATCCTGTGAAAAACTACCCTATTAGGGGGAGGAAGACAGGGAGAAAGACAGAGAAGAGGAATCAGCCTGGCATGGTTAAGTGATTTGCTCATGAGCAAGATCTACCATCAGACTTAAAGAATGACCCAGCTTCCACTGAGTTCCAAAGAAGGAGTTGAACAGCTCCAAGCATGATTCTTCAACACAGGAAGTGTGTGATCCTTATGTACCTGCCATTGTCTTTTCATAGATCCCATGCTTTAGGCCAAGAATGAAAGTCTATTGGTTTTGTTATTGAGGATATTTTTCCAATATCACTGTCTAAAAAAAAAAATACCAAAGCAAATATTACAAGAAGACAGGTCAAATCATTTTCCTTCCTGCAAACAGATTAGCCAAACATTGATAATACTGTCACTCTGGATTTCTATGTTAAAAAGAAAACAAAACAAACAAACAAACAAACAAGAATTCAAATAAAACCAAAAGATCCTAAGTCCTAAAATGTGACTGGTTTGAAAACAAATTGGCACTCATGTGCTTGGCTGTTTTCTAGGTCATGATCACAATTGCCGCTACAATTGCAAATATTTAGATCTAGATCCTTCCAGCTTTATCAGTATTTCCTCTGAGGAGGGAGAAAAGGTAACTTTGGCTTTTTCACTGGTTGAGGAATTTTCTGAGGTGAGGGAAATCTTACTTTCCACTGCAGTTCACCTAGGTCTGTTTGTAGTATGAGAGGCTACCCCTCCAATTATGTTTTATACTTTTCTAAGGTTCTCAGCCAGTTTATTTCTGCAGAAAAGTGTATCTTTAAATTGTGAAAATCACTCCATAAATCCTGAGTTAGAACAGTCAAGGTCTGACACCTTATCTGTGCTCTTACTGTATATAAGGTCACATCATCAGCATGTAGATGTACAGAATATTTCATGAACTATACAGCGTTGACAGGTCATTAATAAAAACTGCAAAAGTAAAAGCCCTCTAATTAGCTCCTGAGGTAACTTTGTGTATAACATTTTCACCCCAGATTCAACACCATCAAACAAAATGACTGGTGTTTGCTCTCTAATGTAGCCAGAGAACCATTCTGCTGTAGTTAAACTCAGCCAAATTGAGGGAAACTTAGATAGCAATATGTTGTGATTTATTGGAACAAAAGGCCACAGTCAAATCAATATAGATAGTTCCCACATAAAAAATTATGATGTGTGTCTGTAACAATATCAAGGTTACCTTGAAAAGAGCAGTGTGGCAGGCCAAAAACATGACTAAAATAGGGTCAGTACATTCTCTTTGAAAGGAACACATTAATTTTTGAGCAACTGTGAGAAAACAGGAAACACAAATAGGTTATAATTAGGGCAGCACAAGAGGGTTACTAAAGCATCATTTCAAATGGTCGATTATCTCAAATTAGAAAGAAGATATTGTAATAAAGATCCAGCAACAGGTTTGAGAAGAGCTTACAGAAAGCATTTAAAGAAACACAGGGCAAGGTTCCCAATGGTTATCACACTGACTAGAAGTGGGCTGAGAGCAAGGAGCCACTTCTTCNAATGGTTATCACACTGACTAGAAGGTGGGCTGAGAGCCACTTCTTTTATGGACTCAGTTTCTCCACTGCATTACAGATAACTGAAAGCACATTTTCATGAGCAATTTGTAAGGCAAGGTAAGGCTAAGTATCCAGGTGTTATCAGACAGAAGGCAAAATGTCTTTTTTTAAGGCATTAAAAAAAAAAAGCTTTTCATATGAAAGGTAGGAATGCAAGATTGCCTGGGTGAGAGTGGCTGGGTTGAAAAGGAGTGAAAAAAATATTTCAGGCTATATTTTGGTGAGTGTATTGCTTTTTACTGTATGCTATTTGATATTTATAGTGATTGGTCACCTCAAATGCATTTGCATTGTTTCAGCTTTCTGGGGTACTTGAGAGAAAGAGATTAATGAGAATTTGAGATGACCAGACAAACTAATCCAAATGTGAAGAGAGTAGCATACATAGATATGAATTACACTCTTTAACCATCTTCTAACCTGAAAGTTCTTAGTATAAAAGTAGTACAAGGCCTTTTAAATCAGTATTTAACCTTGAATGACATGTTGAAAATTTCAAACCACTGGAATCTATTTCAAAAACAAATAATAGCCCAATAACCTAATTCATCTGATATAATAGAGGAAAATAATTTGTGTCAGTTTGCAACAACACCACATTTTGACACCTTTCCAGCAGATAACCCAAACTATGTGTGGTTTTACGATTTTAAATCCCCTAATTCTTCTAAATTGCAACATGAAATCTCAGGTCCATTGTTTTTACATCTGCCCCAGAGGGGCAAGTCACCAGTCTTTAAATGAGACTCCTTCTAAAACCAGGCCCCAGCTGTTCCTTCTGCCCCCCCTCATATTGAAGGCAGGTTATTTCCAGAGAGATGGTGGTCTGGAACAGGGAGCAAACCAACAGAGCTGAAGGCATGGGAGTCTCACCCAGACTCTCATAGCGATGCCCACACGCCATGAGGCAAGAAAGATCAACATTAAGGGCAAATTTTCTTCTATGTCAGGGACTTTTTGTGACAGTAAGGCAAATCTGAAGAGTTCTAAAAAGGTCACAAAGTCATTGCTTGGTCCTAGGCAAGGGGTAGTAACGGAAGGTGTATTCCTGGGAATCATTCTGAAGTGGCCCAAAGAGAGTTCAGTGCCACACATGATGTCTCTCCAGCCAACTGACCCGTGATTTCTCACTGCTCAGGCTCAACAGCTTTCCTTACAAGTCTTTTAGGTGGACTACAGATGAAGCTGGTTTGTTACCTTTCTTTCCAAGTGGTCACCTCCCCAGTTAGACTAAACTAGAGCTATTATCACCACCAGGGTGGTTGTTACCATAGTTCCTAAGCAGAAGACTGCAGTAATATCCCAAGAGAACACTGGTCCTGAGCACGCAGGCTGTGTCTAGAAGTCAATAGAATTCCTTCCTACCATACTTGGTGGCAATATTTGTTGAACCCTTCCCAGTTTGTAAATGGTCAACAAAAATATAACCCATCTACATAAAATGCTGTCAGATCTACTGCTGACAACAACTGTATTTCATTCTTGCATAAATACCATTGGACAAAAAGACGGTAAAATTGGTATTTATTGCTAAATATTTAGCCTAAGTAGGAAACATGGAATTAGGGTACTATAAGAGAAACTCATTAGGATGTTATCCAGATATGACAGAGAAGTTACCTTCCAATATCTCTGAATATGAGAGATATATAGAAATAAATACAAATTATTAGAACTTATCATAAATATTTGACAAAGAAAATGCTAAAACCACAGGCATTTAAAGGTCAATAATGAAATTATTTCTGCATTATTATGGTATTAGCTTGTTAATCATATTAACAACTTTCTGTTTTATTTAATAAATAGAAGTCCTATGCTGATTGAGTTGTCAGTGTTGTCTGTGGCAGCCATAAGAAATACCAACATAACAGCACAAAGTTAGTGGATAACTTTTACTTTAAATTGAAAGATATTATAATTGAATAGTTACTAGCTGACATGCTGAAATTTCTTCTTCCTAAACATAATTTAGGTAATGACTAATGTAGAGATAGCATCATCACTTTTTTGCACAGCAATGTGGACAGCTCTTGTTTGTGTGCTTATCCAGACTGAATCATAGAATGGTCTGGGTTGGAAGAGACCTTAAAGACCACCTCACTCCAACCCCCTGCCCTGGGCAGGGACACCTTCCACTAGACCAGGTTGCTCCAAGCCCCATCCAGCCTGACCTTGAACATTTCCAGGGATGGAGCAGCCAAAATTCTCTGAGCAGCCTGTTCCATTGTCTCACCACCCTCATGGGAAAGAAGTTTTTCCTAATATGCAATCCAAACCCCCTCTCTGCCAGTGTGAAGCCATTCCCCCTTTTCCTGTCACTCCAGGCTCTTGTCAATAGTCCCTCTCCACTGCTCTTGCAGGCTCCCTTCAGGCACTGCAAGGGGCAATTAGGTCACCCCAAGCCTTCTCTTCTCCAAGCTGAGCAATCCCAACTCTCAGCCTGACTGAGGGCCATGCTTCCATGTCTCCATGATTATGGCTGCCCCTCCAGACCCAGCACAGGGGTGTCTTTCTACATGACAGCAAACCTCAGGCACCATCCAATGAACATGGTATGACCTAAACAGATGGTCAGCCATGCTTTTTGTCTCCAGACTCTCTTAATCTGTACCAAATTCAGCTGAGGGAGAAAGGCTGATAATTTTCAGCCTATCAATCAACCTCATTTTACTTCATGTGTTGCAGACATGTTTAGATGGTGTTGGTTGCTCGATGAATATGCACGTATATTTACTCCAAAGTTTGCAGCTTGATATTCTTTGATAGGCACTTCCAGTACTTTCTATTCAAATGAACATAACTCCTCTATAAAAGCAGAATAAACGTCAACTCAAAAGCTGATTGAAAAGAATGTTAAAACAAATTGTAAGTTTTTAGTGAAGAACTGGAGACACACACTAGGACTACAGTCTCTTCAACTGAACAGCTTTTTTTTTCCTTCTGGAGCTACTGAGATCCAGGGATCCTCAATGGGACTATTTCACTGATGAGCAGAGATATTCTTTCATGTTGTGTTTTCAGTTGCCCCAACTGGACATCTGACTGATTTCCAGGGCCCTCATTTCTGCTTCAATCACTAACAGAAGAACGATCTTTAATATGGATAAAATTCTGAGCAGAACCAGAAGACAAACACAACCTGAGAGTGATCTACTCAACACTGTGCAATGCTCTTGAGATCTCATCTACAGAGATGGTTACAGGAAGTGGATTTGACAGAATTTGAGAAGGAAAAATGTGTGTGGAGCAGATGCAGACATACTGTGACAATCAGATTTAGCCACAGGAGGCAGCCAACCAAATGGGACCAAGTTGGATGGAAAAAGACCTCAACCAGTTTTATCTCAGCTGGCANTTTTTTTTTTTTTTTTTTTTTTTTTTTTTTTGTTATAGCTGAGAGCAAAGTATTGCAATTATGGAACACCAAGAGCCAATTCTCTTTGTCTGGGGGAGCTGAACCCCAAGTGAAGAAATGCACAAGTACAAAACTCTGCTATAATATGCAGAAGAAAACAACATGCTGCTCTCTTCACCTAAATCTAAGCCTTCAGAGAAATCTGATGATCTTATTTAGTCCATAGATTAAGATCTCAGCCAAAATGTAATAAAATTACAATAAAGGTTATGTATCAATAAGGTGTCAGTTGTGCACAGGGATGAAGTATTCTAGTCATAATTAAATTTCAAATCTAATTATGATTTGAGGAGTCCTTTTAATTACATTGCAATATTTTGCTTTTGTAGGAAGATGATTGCTATAGCATCTTTTATCTGTAATTTTCTTTTAATTAAAAAATGTAAATAAATCAAAACCAGCTACTTAAAATACTTACATCTTAAATGTAAAACAAACAAAAAATGCAGGGATTTCACCATCCAGGTCTTATCTACTGAATCACACCTAGACACAGTATGGAGGGCGAGAGGGGGGTGCCTAACAAAGTGGTGAATTTTACAGTATCACGTATTTCTTGCACTTAACCAGAAATGGCCGAATTGCTTTGGCCAAAGGAGAAAAAAAGAGCTTCCTCAGAGCAACAAAATGTCAGACAGGAAAGATACAAAACCTTTTCTTCAAAAGGTGTTGGGACTGGCATCCTTTGTCAAGCTGCTGGACACTGCCCTACACTGCACTCCAACCAATCCCAGCAGCCCCAAGTGTTCAACAGCACAGCAATTCCAGGTTACTCTGATTATTAGCACTCACAAGCCTCTTTCTGCCTTTTTGTCCTCCTCATGTTTCTTTCAAGCACTTAAGCCAGTTTATGTCACCTGCCTGGGCACTAACTTTGTGTGTTGGCTTAAGTAGTTCCTTTTCCCCCTTGGTATTAGACATCCTGATGGGATGGCTTGAAAAGAAAAATGTTTCTTCTTGGCCTTCATTTTTCTCAGCAAAATACTCAAGTGTCTTGTAGACTTTTAAGACAATCTCAGTTTGCCTGAGCACCTCCCTCAGTCTGTCTTTGCTGCATAGAAGACACAAGAATTTTTTCAGGAGTAAGGAATGCCAGACAGATTTCCCAAGCCCAGCAAAAACTTTAGTAACTGAAATAGATGTGTAACAAAATGAAAAGAGCCAAATAAGTAAACTATTTGACTTCTACGTTTGGTATATATTGGCAGCATCTGGCTTTGGAGGGAGAAAAGATTAGACCAAGCTTGGATATTTTTTATCAGATTCCTCAATTTTTCAAGAAGTCCAAATACCTGACTCTGCATCGCTCTCTCTTCTAGAAGCAGTCTGCTGATGGTGGTCAGACCTGACCAGCAACAGCTAAGTTCTTCCTCAGCACAGTGCCATAGGAAAAAAATGATCACCATTACTTTTGGCCTGGATGCAAGTGAAGCTGTTGCCATTGCTGTCAGACATTCCCCCTACCCCAGCAAAGGTCACCAGCCAACAAAGAGCCTGCAGGGTAGGTGCTCCTCGCCCCCAGCAGCTCGGGGCATTCAAGGAAAAGGCCATCTTCCTCCTTTGGCTGCTGGGCGTGGAGACAGGGCAAAGACCTTTGTGCCAGGGCCACCACTGGGAGGTGGCAGCAGGGGCAGGGGACAGGGCTGAGGAGGGCAGTGCCACCGCTGGGAGGTGACAGCAGGGGCAGGGGACAGGGCTGAGGAGGGCAGTGCCACAGCCACAGCCAGCCAGGTGGACAGGTAACAGTACCACAGGCACTGCCACACTGAGCCCAGTGAACTCCACTGGCACTGCTTTAATGGATGCTATATGGTCTGATTGATTCTGAGGGGGGTTCTTTAGAAATGCGCTGTGCTGGTGTAACATCCACCTAAAAAAATTCCTTTGAAAATTCCCCAAGGCGTCAGTAGAAGCAGGATTAGGCCAGAGCCAAACGCCTCTGAAAATCACCCTTTGAACATGCTGAGCACGCCAGGGGTGGGAGAGGAACAGTGTTACATTTAGTGTGACCATTCAGTGCCAGTTTGACAACACAGTTTCCAAAAGGTGCCATCTTTACAGAACTGAGCTTGCTCTCACTTTCTTTCTTTCTCTTTTTTTCCCCTCTGTTTACTTTCTCTTTTTTTTTCCAAGGTGACTTTTTTTGGACCAGAGAAACACTCCTGCAGCTTGGCTCTGGCCAGCGTCTCAGGGGGCTCACGAAGTCCATGCTGTGCTGCAGTTCCTCCCATGCCCGTGCACACTGCCATCGCAGCCCCGCGCACAGCAGCTCAGGAGTTCCCTACACTAATTGTACCCCCGCCAGTTGCCAATTTCCCTGCAGCAGCACAAGCCAGACTTTCTTACAGGCTGTTAATATTTTCCACTCCAGTATCCTCTGCCAAATTCTCCCACGGCTTGCTACAAGTTTCCTGACAAGATAGGCTTGTAGCACGACATACAGGAGACTCATAAAGGCAGCTGAGGCCAGGTTCCCTCTGCTGAAGACCAAGGAGGGCTTGGGCAGCACAGTGGGACCTGGTCAACTTGTTCTTCCCAGAGATGACCTGGCCGGGCAGGGCTGTGTGGCGCAAGTCAGAGGCACGATGCAGGAGGGCACGACTCTTGCTGGGACAGGCAGCCACGGGTGTCGCTGGCAGCAGAAGGGCCACAGCACAGCCCCAGGCAGCAGCAGTGACTAAGCCGTGCCAGCCCCAGCAGCCCGGGGGACATGGTGACTCAGAGGCACACCTCTGGCTCCCCATCCTCCCTGAGGACACACAGACAGGGTGGCTGTGCCCACACATCCTTCCCTGGACTCTCTGCCCACGTCTGGAGCTGCCTTGGGGCCGGGCAGTGCTGGAACACAGCCCAGCCCAGGGGAGACAGCCAAAGGAGAGCTCAGAGCTGCCCAAGCCAAGGGAGCCCTGCAGTAAAAACTGAGCTGGCAGGAGACAGGAGACAGCAGAAACTGTGTCTTTGCTGGCCAGGAGACAGAGAAAGGGACAAGCCATTGCTGGTACTTGAGAGAAAAACAGGCCTGATGCTACAGCAGTTTGCGGGGGGCTGAGAACAGTGCCCTGCCAGAACTGTGCGGCTGCAAAAAAGGGGACAGGCAATATGAGGCACTTGAGTCCACTCATTCTTACTGTAACACAGAGGAAAAAGAATAAACAAGACCAAAAGCTGGTTTCAGAAGCTGCATTACTATCTTCCCAAGGAAGCTGGGCAAAGTGGTGATCTGCACATCAGTCAGTGAGATGATGCCTGGCGCAGACGCAGGACCCAGGAGGGTTGGTGTGGAGCTGCCACCAGAGCCTGCCACCCCTGCCATGGCCATGACAAAGCTCAGCTGGCCACCACAAGCCTCTGTGAGCCCTGAACCCCAGGGAATGATGGCAGAGGCAGGCGGAAACATACCCAAAAATGGCACAAACTTTGCTGACAATTCTTTTGATGCTGCAAAACTTCAAGCCCTGAGAGCTGGAGTTGGGTTTCTGAAAACACCAAAAGGCTTGCATGTTTAACCTGCAAGTATTTTGAAAAGCACGCACAAAACAAGACAAATCCACAAAAATCCCCAGCTAACCAATTCTGTAAACACTCACGACTTTTCAATTGGCCTTGAAATTTTTACGTTGGTTACCTAGTGATACTGCACACCAAAACCACTGGTGCTGCAGCATATACAGCACTGATTCTTCTGCCAGTCAAAAATGCATTCATTTTTAATAAAAGCAGTAAGGAAGAACTGCACATGCCGATGGAGGGAATAACTTGACAGCACTGCATGTTCATTTTGCTCAGACAGTCCCATCTTCCTCTGTCACCTGTCACAGGGGTGCTGGTGCACATACACACACACTGCACCCCTGAGGCAGGGGAACCTTGCCCGTTCCCTCATGGATCCAAGCTGTGTCTGGGGGGTTCCACCAGATCAGCATTTAGTGAGGAAAACTGAGCTCCTGGAACCACAGTACACTCCACCCCTCCTCCAGAAGTACCTCCTAGGTAGCATGCACAGTTTTGCTGTGTATTTCCAAAAACAATTATCCGCTTCTTTCTGAGTCCTGGATGCAGCCTGATCATCACAGAGCTATTTCCCAGTCTGCTGCAGCCTGTTGGGTGCAGTGGTTTCCACAACACCCTAAGTGTCAGTTTATCTTTGCTGGCTACATCACCCTTTACTCTTTGTTCGCAGACCCCTTTCCCAGACAGCTCCTACTTTCCACGCAGCAGAAGCAGTCGCAGACTCTCAAACTTATTATGACTTTTCCCAGTACCATTGTCTCTGTGTTTGCTGCTGCTTTGGAAGGGCACAACCACTTGTTGATTTCCCTCCAGTCCTCCAGACTTCATCTCATGTAATTTTGCCACAGTTTTACTTCCAGATCACTTGCCAAACCACCTGAAGATTTATTTTTCCTTTTTTTTTTGCTTCTTCTTTTTCCCTTGAGCTGCTCTACAGAGGTTCTGTGCTTTGGTTCTGTACAAGCCTCTCAGTATCAACTTTTTTCCCCCTTGTCTTCTACCAGCCAAAGATTATCCATATAAAGCAATTTAAAACACACCATTAAAAGGGCTCCTTGCCACAGCGTTCCCAGTTATTTTAGTTTTAGGCTTCTATCCTAGATTACTATAAATTTTTTTAAGTTCATTTTTCCAAGATCAAGTCCAAAAATATCTGATCTGACAGGCTATGGTAGATCACTGCAGAAATACCTTCACAAAGCTCAGGAGTAGCTGCATGATTTACAGCTTTTGTTCCCTGTTTAGTTCAATGTTTGGAAAGGCTGGGATCTCAGCATTTGATCCCAGTTGTTTTTGCTAATTTGATTCACAGCCCTCTTTGCAGAGAGCTGCTGTCTTCTCAGAGCAAAGGACTAGTCTAGCTGAAGTATTGACAGATAGTGACACTTCCAGAAATCAGGTTACTCAGCACAAAGAAATACTTAAGGGCTAGAACACGGCAGCAGTGTCTGAGTCTGGGCAATAAGTAATTCAAGCCCCTGGAGAGAGAACCTGTGCTAACAAAGATGGACCAGTGGCTGGAGGTGGTAAAGCAGCGAGGTTACCCAGGCTGTGCAACAGAAAGTTTTACAAGACCCTGAGCCAAACTGAGCACCAGAGGTGCTGTTGATGCACTGGAGTGGTGTGCTGTAGTGATACTCAACACTGCTGCTGGAAATGCTGCTGTCCAAAGCGCTCTGCGCTGAGCCAAGTGCTATTCTGAAATTTTGCACCATGACCCCAAGCTTTGTAGCTGCTGAGCTCCTCAGATCAAGCTTAGACACTTAATAGATCCACTGAGTTAATAAGGGAGGTAAATTGTCTCTGGTTGTTAACTAGAACAGGAGAAACAGTTGAGGAAAAAGGGGTGGCAAAGGGAATGCATTGAGATTACATAGGGATTTTATTTTATTCTCAGGAATAAAGCCTGTTTTATGAACAAAATGAGCAAGGTGGAGACACAACATCATTTCATGAAGGGATTGAAAGAGAAGACAGAGCTCTGGGCAAGTGGCAACACAATCTCTGAGCTATTAGAGTGCTGGTCTTAGTAGAGAGCTAGCATTTGCAAAACCTATAATATATTTTATATCATGTAACAAAACTATTAAGCTGCTATTGAGCAATCTCTAGAGAGAAAAGGACCTGGTGTCAGGTCATGGCCAAGGATTTTATTGGTCTGCAGGATCATTGAGGAATATATGTAAAATGTTGATTAATCCTTTAGACCCCAAGTGTGGACTCTATTCCTTTTGGCAATTTTGGTGATTTGCATCTTTGAATAGGTAATATGACATATTTATGTATGAGATTATCAATTACTGCGTGATGAGTGATTAAATTTATATGTTCAAAACCTGATGGACTTTGATTGTTTTCCATTTAAAGAAACCCATGCTTATATGGAAAGCATAAATCATCAGCCCATTCTTAGAAGGCAATGATTGCAGAATAATAATTTATAATAACAACATTAGTATCAATTATTCTGCCTGCAAGAACAATTCCTGCATACACTAAAATATGAATGTGAAAGCAATAAGATTATATGTTCTTTTGCTTCTGCCTTGCCAAGGCTCATGCACTGCCATTTCTGAAAGGGGCAAAAGCTTTTATAGTCACATCTAACTACACTTCTGATAATGCAAATATCACACACTTGGACGTTTTACTGCTGGATACACGAAATTCAACAGTGTGTGCAGTCACTACCAGTAACTAATCTGGAACTGGAGCAGAGGGAGAGAATCCAACAAAACTTTGAACCAGTAAAATAATGCAACAGAATCCCAGAAAATAAACTATATCTCTTGTTTTCAAGAGCAATAGGTACAACAGGTGTGTGCATTGATAACTCACTGGGATTTTTTTGTTCTTGCTAGTAAGACAGCCTGAAAGATTATAAATTAGCCCAGACAAAGCCTGTGGCCATTATTTAGTCCCTCTTCAAGTAAAGATTCCCTTGACCTGAAAGTGGGAAGTGCTCTGATGTTACTGGAAGGTATCTGACAAGAGAATATACCCCCTTGGCTTGTTATGATCACATTTGACACTGGCTTGGCAAATATGTTCTCAAACCTAAACAGCAAAGCTTCAGAAAAAAAAAATAGAGCCAAGAACCATGTTGACTTAAGAAATGAGCATGTTCACATAAAGTAAGAACTGACCTAAACCAGATCATTATATTCTCTGAGGCTTGTAAAATAAAATATATTTTAAAAATGGTTTTGTAGTCTCTGCACTTCAACACTCACTGGAGAGACTGCAGTTATGGGTTCTTTGGAAATGCAAATTAGACAACAGCGCCTGATTTTGCCTGGCACAAGAAAGGGAAGCGCTAAAATATTTTGTGATGGGTCTGAGCCAGAAGTCTAGAAGACTAGATTTAAAGCTAGAGGTTTAGACTGATATTTAAAAGAAAAGCTATTGTCACAGATTTTCTATTCCCACGGAATTCAGAACATACTGAAATATCCTGAAAACTGATATTCTCTTGAGATTTTCTACCTCCCATTTTTCCATCAAGTTTGCACAAAAGCACTACCTCATTTCATGGCTAATTTTGAAAACTTGCATAAGAAATGTGAGACCAAACCACAAAGTTTGGATAGTGATCTGTACTTTCTGCAAGTTTGGGGGGGAGTATTGGAATCACAACTGCACCATTTTGAATAACTCCCACTGGGTCTGAACTGAAAAATAAAACTAGGCTTGTCTCTAAACACTGGAACAAACTCTGGTCCAAGTTATGTCCAGCAAAATAACAGGGGGGCGTTATTGGCCTGTTTTTCTCATTCTCCGGGGACTACTTAATAGATATATATCTCTTCCATCACTGAACATTTACAAATTAACGTCCATCCATTTTGTAATACTTCCCTAGCATTGCCCTGTACTTTACGTCAGCACACATATTTCTATTCAAGAGATCGTTACTATTATTTTAAAACAGATGGTTTGAACATAATCCACATAAATAGTAGATTGGCAGTGCCAGTCATGATGGCATGTGTAGAAAAGAGCTGGCTGATACAACAATATTTAAAGATTAGCAGTCTGGGACACTAGAAATGACAGTGTCTCTTGCCACTGAACCTAATGCTTGTGCTGTGGCATTCAAAGAAAGGCACAGCAGTCATCGTGCCAAGAGATCTGGTAAACTCACAGATTTTAAAAGAAGTTTGAGTTTTACTGTAGCTCTCTACCCAAAACAGTGGGGAGTGGCACAGAGCCCTTCATAGAAAGGAGGTTTGAAACTCACACTCCTTCCTGTCCTTGTGCTGGCATCAGCAGATGGAGGGCTCACAAAAATCTGTGCCTTGGCCACTTCTGTGAACATGCCAGGCATGGCTTTGACTTTTTCTCTGGTACACCAGGAAATTACCATTTATATGGTAATTGTTTGAAATTACTTAGAATCAGTGTCCAGTAGGACCTGCAAAAACACCATATATTTTAGAAGCACTCTCGGTGTCTGTGTGCTCTGCATCTGACCCTGCTGCAGCTGTAACTATCTCAAGTTGCAGCTGACAGGAGGAATGCGACATCACTCCAAGCCATCACTTGTGTGTCCAGGACACTTCATCAAAATATCCATTTAATAGCCATCACTCTACTGCATGGCCAACTTATTCCCTCTGCTTGGGATGCCACACTGACTCATCTCCCACTCCTAAGCTTGTGCATATTCATGAAATCACAGAATGGTCTGTGTTGGAAGGGACTTTAAAGACCATCCTGTTCCAACCCCCTGCAATGGGCAGGAACACATTTCATTAGACCATGTTGTTCAGAGCCTCATCCAGACTGGCCTTGAACACTTCCAGGGATGAGGCATCCGTGACTTCCCTGGGAAACCTGTGCCAGGGCCTCATCACCGGACAAGGAAGAATTTCTTCCCAATCTCCAATCCAATCTAATCTCTCTCCTTCAGTTTCAAGCCATTCCCCTTTGTCTTGGGTCTTGCTTGCTTGCAGGCCTGTTAGGTCTTCTTGAGCAACCAAAGTTCAAATTTTTCCTAGCTACAAGATCAGCTAAGACCTGTCTGGATTTTTCATTAGGGTTTTGACACACATGGCCTTATTTTAGCTCCAAGGGCAACATTCTCACTGAGGTCAGGAAGGAGAACCGAGACCTATGCAACACCCCATAAATAGTAGGCAACAATAAAACTAAGCAAGGCTGTCAGTGTGGTTTCCATTGTTGGTTAAAGGGAAGGGATAATGTGCTGGTTTGAACAACAGAGCTAATAAACGACACATTTTTAATTTCAGTAGCTTGTTGAAGGACTAAAAGCTTCAAATGCACAACAAGCCCTTTGAGGTGTTACACGTGATGCACATTCACAAGTCATGAAGTCTGCCCACAACGCTTGTTTAAGCACATGACACTTCAGTGCAACAGCCAGCCTGGTGTTCAAAGTGCCCCGTGCTGATATGCCTCGAGGGGATTTATCCAGGACCCGGGGGAAAAAAAGATACATTGGTTGAAAACTTCACTTGCAGGCTCCTAAGAACATTACAGCATATGTGGAAATGTAAAACAACTTCTTGGGCAAGCCTTAACACACTAACAGAAAAACCACTTAAAACATCTTCAAACCATCAAAGCCAGAGATAATTTGATAGAACCTCACAAATCCCATAATCTACTGTAAGTAGTAGCTAAGACTTTGGCTTCACCCGTGTGTCTGCAACTGGGGAAGAAGCAGGAGGATAATTTATCCAAGTCTGGGGTAATGAAGTGTTAACAAAAACCATATGAAGTTATTACTACAACCACAGGTCGCAGAATGTGAAGGAAGGAGGATCTCAGGAGACCTACCTATTTTCAATCACCTCCTGCTTCATAGTTCATCCAAAGGTGTTCACCAAAACAGGAGGCAAGCAACAGAAATGAAATGATTCATTAGGCCTAATGAACAATGCTGATCATATCATCTCTAAAACACAGCCAGCCGACATTGATATATACATAGTTTAACTCATTCTTCCCAACTTTATTAGGTACATATGTCTACAGCAGACACAAATGGAACATTCTACAACTAGGCTCCAAGCCAAAAACTAATTTATTCTTTAATGTGGTAGTGATTACTTGGTGGTTCCTTGAGCAGAGATGACAGGTCTGAGCTAATGGAGTTGTACCGTAAGTTAATATAAATCATGACAGAGCAATTAATTACAGAAACCACTGTAAATCCCTTTGTTAGTTTTCCCCATCACCAGAAGGATTTAATAATGTTCATTTTGCTAAGTTCCAGTGACATTTACAAGTCTTAAAACAATTTTTAATCAAATCAATATCTCTGGCTGCTAAATTTAGTTGTGCTTTGCTAGCAAGTCCTGGAATGCATCGATACTAATGTTTCCTACCTTCTGTTCAAGTAAATTCTACTGAAGCCCCACACTTCCTCTGCATTTCTTTACATTGAGTAATTGGGATTATTTTCTTAATGAGCAACATAAGAAATAAGTGCATCCAAAGGAATTAGGAGACACTGAGCTAGACAGATATAAAAATATCAGTGCTTATGCTGCATCTCACAGTTCGAAAATTTAACGAAATTTCCCTTAATTAGCAGAAAACTCTCCAAACCAAAGGACTGTGGTTTGTTTGGGAGCCAGGGCACTCCAACAGACCTATGAGTAAGCTCACATGGCAAAGACAGGATACAGGGCACAGTGACCTCTTTCTGCCTCTAAATCTAAAATTTCCTAAGCCTATTTCAGTGTGAACCACAGACACACCTAAATACCCCCAAGGTGATCTCACTCCTTGTTCTGCAGGGGAGAATCTCTCTTTCTCTCTCTGTAGCTCACATTTGTAACTACAATCTAGGGATAATCATACTCCCTCTGTTTGTCATATCCACTTACATTCTAAATCCTTTGAGGCACACGATGTCCATCATTTTTTGTGAATATGATGTCCAACAAAAATGGAGTTGTGAGGCCAATTGCACTACAAGACAATTAGCAGAATAACAGTCCTGCACGACTATTTCTAGGAACTTTTTGCAGGTAAGTTACTGTGTAACACTGCATATTTGCAAAGCAGTTCGGAGAGTGTCATTACAAACATGAAGAAGAGTTAGGTCCAGTCTGTGTTTTCCTAAAATGGTTTTAGTTTTGAAACGGACTTTTGTAAGAGCAGGATCAAAACTATTATATTTTAGTAGGGGGTCTCTTCATTTATATGGGGTTTTTTTAACATTATTGCTATCAGTCCCCCAAAATACAGCTGGTTACTAAATTTTTCAGCAAAGTACTTCAGCAGAGATGTTTAATTTTACTCTGCAAAAAGAGAGGACAGAAATTTACCAGTTCTGTCCTTAACAGCAACAACAACAGAATCTGGGGAGCTTTGCCATTCTGTTGCATTTAGATTAGTACCTTTTTCTTTATGCCTAATGAACACATGCACAACAATGGCTCTCAGATCTCTGACATCCTCAAGGAACTGCACAGAGGTCATGGACTGAACACCAGCACATCAGCACAGAATACCAATAACAATACCAAAAAAAAAAAAAAAAAAAAGAAGTAGTAAAACTTCAAAGTCACTGCTGGGTGCAAGGTTTCTTCTTTAGAAACCTTGTAGCAAGTTGTACCTTATTTATTTCATTTCAAGTACTTATTTAATTCATTTGGTGGGTTTCAGCACTAATGTAGTAATACAGTTCCTTGGTCTATGAACTGTGTGCTATTCCCCATGGACAGGAATGAATTGTTATAGCTTCTTTTCTTTTTTTTTTTTTCCTTCAAGTGTAAAAACAAAACAAGAAGATCTAAAGAAAGAATGGGAGAGAAAAAAAGAAAAATCCAGACTTTAAAGAAATAATTACTCCTACTGAGGTTCAAAGGATGAGCTGATACAGAGTTCTTCATCTTCAGTTTCCATTTATGTTGAGTCTTTGTGTGAATAGTATAGATTGGTAACTAGAGTTTCATTCCTTTTGTTCTTCCTCTGGACGACTGCTTTCCATTTTACCTCAGATGACACCAAATCATTGTGACAGAGGCCCCCAAGACCTTGCTGTGATTCTGTAATAACTTAAATTCCCCACTTTCCCAGAGTGCACTAAGACATTAGGCTTTTATATCTTTAGCTGCTGCATTAAATCCTAATGGAAAATTTCTCTTCTAACTTAAGAACTACCTTATCCCCCATGAATAAACAATGACAGCGTATGGATCAAGAATGACCTCTGACACATCTGTCTTTAATGCAGGAATCACTGTAAAAATTGATTTCCTTTCACCCTCAAGCAACAAGGTCTTCCCTGTGCAGAATTAAACACATACAAAGCATAAGATGTATTCAAATGCAGTCCTGTGAGTAGAGGCATTTCATTCAATATGCAGCTATGCTGGAGGCTCAGACCAATCTGAGATTCAATTTGCATTGTAATTCTAAAAATAATAATTCTCTAATGAGAATATTTGAGTATATGTAACTGTGCAGACATGAAATTCACTCTAGGAAAAAACCCAAACAAGCACAGCTGATTTTCTGTGGGGAGTTTAAAGGAAACCAAAAAAGTCAAAAACCAAAAAACATAACATCAAAAGATCCATACCACCAAAACATAAAGAAAATCAAAAGCTGACCTTTTTTGAAATTTTCTTAGTTGCCTGTGTGCTTTCTGAAGTAAACACTAAAAGGCATCCAAGCAGGAAACTCATTCCCTTCTGTAGAAGGACAGTGTACACGGCATGAGCATGACTTTGCTATTACAGGTATGGAAAAACCATGTTCAACACCTTGGTGGCTAAACACAGCCTAACTTCAGCTAATTAAAATCCATGCAACCATGCCCATTTGCATCATGAGCAGTCCTTCTCCAAACCTGTACTAAAGCCAGAACAAATCCTGGGCTGCATCCAGTAACAGTCCAGCTCTCACAGGTTTGTAAAGGTGCTAGAATTTTTCTGCAGTGTAAGGGGAACCTATTTTCCCAGTCAGCATTGCACTACAAAGGGGGAGTTATTAACAGAATCAACATTTGTCATTACTATTGTTGCTGCTGCTGTTGTTTATCCTTCAGTAAGGAAAAACGCAATTTCTCAGAGAACAAAAAAAGCCACACCTCTAACCTAAATACCAGAAACTATTCGTATACCTCTTCCTTTTTTTCTGAATGGAAAATGGACCAAGAAGCAAAACTTATTGCGCCTTCTAAATATAACCAGTAAATAAAAACGAGCTGAAATATGATGTCCTTCCAAACAGCTGCTTTTTCCTTTCAGTGGAAATCACAATCAGAATCTATCACATTGTAAAAACCAGTAAAACATTTACTACTAAGTTGTTAGAATACTAACTAGGACTAACATTTTTCCTTCTTCATGCTTTTCTAGGATCTGGCCTTCAAAATATTGTGGAGTAAAGTGTCAGCCTATACTAGAAATAAATTATGCCATATTCTCTTTGTCTAGCAGTAGCTTCACTTTTAATTCAAGGTTTATATGTACCTGAGAAGAAGGATGATGGCTAAGCTGAAAGAAGGAGCAGAGACAAAAGTCTTCACAAACAGACCAGTTATCAGGCCAAATAAATCCACACCTCATTTCTGAGGTTTGGCCACATCTGGGGTGAGAACAGCAGCCAAAACAGCAAGTGGCTGAAAGGAAGAAACAGCATTGCCTGCCTTCCTCCTTTTCTTAGTTCTTGCATCATATTTAGTGCTTCTCTGGGCAGACTGATGGCTGGCTTAGGCAGCAACGTACTGGGAAGTGTTTTGAAGTCCCAGATCTTTGTTATAGGCTTCATTATTTGATACTTAGCTGGCTTGTATAACTTCAAACAAAAGCAGTCTCTCCACTGTCTGTATCTTCAGTAACAGCACTTGGGTTTAACTTCTGTATCAACAATTGCCAGATATCAAGTCTCAGCTCCTCTGAGGGAAGCTGAGAATTAGATTTATTATTTTGATAACCTTACTTTCTAGATGGTGCTTAGACACCATAGGGATAGGAATCTTATGACTATTGAAATGCACTATTGAATGGTATTTGTGCAGCAGGGAGCACAGTGGGTGCCAGAGCACCCGAGAGGCCAGGTCCTGGCTGAGAAAAGACCAGCAGTCTGTGTCCATCAGCAACCTCCTCTGAAGGGGCAGCTCACCCTAAGTCCAGAGGGCTCAAAGCTGGGATGCAGCTGCAGCTGGCTCCAGTGCAAGCAGCAGCACTGGAACAGCTCTCCCCAGGCAGAGGATGCTTGCAGGGACACTTCTGCAGGCTCACTGGGCAGGGTGGACACGTGGCACTTGCCTTGCAGGAGCAAAGGTCTTTTCTCCATGCAACCAGCCCAAAGACTGCAGCCCCAGCAGTCAAAGAAGCTTCCATAAAAGCACTCAGCAAAGAACAGGACTACAAATTACATTGGCAGAGAGTTGATCAAAGCCAAGCTGAGTAATGGGCAAGGCCCCCCTTCATTTCAGGACTCTTTAGCTCTGTTTTTGGAGGTAACTTATGGCAAAGTGGATGAGGAAGAACTGTCACAAAGACAATGAACACTCAAAGGAAGAAGGAACCAAATTTTTGTGTGGCCACATCAGACCCACCTCTTCTTGTCTGTGATTCTTTCTTAGCATTGCAAACTGCCATCCCTGACTGACAGCACTTTAACACCTGACAGATAAGTAGATAAGTTTCCCTCCAAATAATAATATTGCACACCTGAATAAGTTTCTTCTAATGAGGTTTACATTTAAACCTTTCAACTCCTTTTTTAATTCATATAGTGCTGACCATTCAAGGCAGCTGAAGAATCCATGTATCCTAGAATACTCTTTGATTAAAAGTGGTTGTTAAATGTGAAGATCAGAGTGATTTCTTCTGCTCCTTGCTCATTTTCCTGCATTCTTGCTTTACAGGAAGCTCATTAATAGATCAGTTTGCCCAGTTTGTCATCTGTTTCATTATGCAAAATACATTGGTTTCATTTACCTTTCCTGTGAAAAAATCAGTTATCTTCAGCTAGATAAAATGATTTCTTTGGGTTTCTTTTCAACCCCTGAACAGCTCAAAAAACTCTAAAATCTCAACTGGTGGTAAAATAGGAGGGAACCCTGATGTGTGCCAATTGCGATGTAATGATCTTTATGTTCCCATTTAAATAGGAAGTGCAATAGCTTAAAAAGCTGACCACTAGGCAAACCTCACATTGACCTGAAAGGAAAATAAAATAGTTTAAAAGCTCTCTGAACATTATCAAAAGATCTATTTAACAGAAAAATTAAAGAAGTAATTCCTAAAATGGAGCTTTAGTTCCCAACTCTTTGGTTTCAGAGTATCTATGGGAATTAAATGCAAGGAGATTTTGGTTACTTGTCTTATTTCTTGACCCTTTAAGAAAAGTTATGGTGTTCTCTTCACTAAATAGATTAGAAACTCCTAAGCTTATGGATCTGCTTCAGTATTTTTCTGAAATGAAAAAGATCACATCTGTCCAGCCTCAAATAAACACAGCAGGACCCTACAGAGACAGACAGAATGTTGTAAATAGTGCTGTTTCTTGGAGATGCACTGCAGACTCACAGAGATGCATGAAACAATACATACTTTTAAAATATAAAAAATTCATAGAATCATAGAACGGTCTGGGTTGGAAGGGACATTAAAGACCATCTCATTCCAACCCTCTGCCACGGGCAGGGACACCTTCCACTGTCCCAGGTTGCTGAGAGCCCATCCAACCTGGCCTTGGACACTGCAGGGGTGGGGCAGCCACAGCTGCTCTGGGCACCCTGTGCCAGGGCCTCACCACCCTCACGGGGAAGAGTTTCCTCCTAAATTCATCCCCTAACTAATCCTAATTTAAGTACAACAAAGCATTTAATCATCAATTTTGTGCAAGCATCTTTGTCCCCATGACTTCATAGCAACTGGAAGGGACCACCAGTATGATGGAGTTCACTCCTTGCATGTAAACCCAAAGACCTGGTGGCTTTGGCCATCTCAACCCCCAATAAAACCCAGCCAGGCATTTAGAAGTTCTGTGGTTTAAAGTCTTAGTCATGTTAGTAAGTGTGTATGAAATAAACCCCCATGGGAACACCCCCATAAATTCAGTATTCATTTCTTGCCTGCTTGCAAGACCAAGGAGGAAGACAATCACTAAAGACAGGAGAAGACTAAAGTAGGGAAGGACAGAAAGAAGTCAGTATATTTACATGTTCACTTGATTTCAACTGGTCCATCTGTAAGATAGCAGGGCTTTGCTACAATCAGAGAAGGGATTTGTCATATGAAGCCCCTATTACTGCAAATTCATGCATTTCTGGGAGTGGTGGAAACGGGGACACAGGAGAATCCCTGCTGGCAGCCACATGCCATACCCCTTCCAGGGAAATTCATAAGAGAATCACACCTTGTGTAAGGAAACTATTAAAGTGTACTGCTGAAAAAGAAAAACACGTAGAGTGAGAAAATATTAAACTGAATTCTACTCTTAACACTAAACCATTCGATTTCTTTTGCTTGACTCTTGTTTCACACTCAGACCCAGAAAATCTCCTTCATACAATAGGCTGTTACTAAAAACATCTTCAGCATTGCAGGGTGCTTAAGCTCCACCTTAGATCTGCACTGTGCAGGGACACCAGGACAAGTTTTCAGTGAACTCTCTCAGACAGCAAAGAGATCAAAGCTCTGCCCAGAAGAATATGCCCCATTTCTGTCCATGATAACTAATCATTAATATCTACCAACAGAGTTCATCCTCCTGATACCTCTGGAGTCGTTTATTTCAGCATCCCTTTAACTGCCTCCGCATTTGGCCACAAAATGTGCTCCAGAACTACAGAAAAGAGCAACCCACATGTGACTTCTTGCATTTACATACTGGGAGTGCTGGGAATTCACTGCTTTCCACACAGTCCCAATACTGGAGCAGCTCCTGGTTAGACAGAGAGAAGGCAAACAAATACTTGTCTTGCTTTTGTTTCTGCCTTTTACCCACAGAAAAGCTTCAAAAGGAAACTTTGTCTAACAGCATCCTCTAGTCCTCTTCAGTCCTTTCTGAAGTTCTAAGCTGAAACTCGTGATTGTCACTGGAGTTGGCAAGAAACCAGAGAGAAGACTCCATTTGGTTCCATATGAGAATATCCATTGTTTTTCTGAGGTTTGTATAATCCATCAAACTAGTGCAAAATCCATGTTAGGATTAAACAGCCAAACGGTTTTGCAACAAAGTCAAACATTTCAAGATGCAATCTCTTCACATTTTAATGGAGAGAAGATAATATAATGACTTCTGGAACTTCACAGAAACTTGTCCAGTAAACTTTAAATACAACCTGTAAGTATGAAAATATCCTGGACTGAAAAGCTTCAGGTGATGAACTACGGCACCCTTATAGAAATGGTTGCAATGGCTGTTCAAACTGCTCTGCAGTTCAAATCTCACCGACATGGGCTTTCAATTTTCTAGCTACTGGATCTTGCAGTACCATTTGTTCAGTTACTTAATTTTATTAGATAACCACCTGTCTCCCAATATTCTTTTCTTTATGCAGATGCTCAGGACCAACAATCTCCCTTAGCCTTGTCTTAAATAACCTGATAATCTGTGCTTCTGAAGTTTCTAAGAAACGTCCTTTCCTGATCACTTTTTAATTTTTTTTTTTCCCAGTTTTAGTCCTCTTTCTTTAAATAGTCTCACTAATCTTGAATACAATGGCAATTTCAGATTCCTATTCATACAGAAAAGTTTGGGCATATAGAGCTAAAGATAATTTGGGGTTTTTTACTCAAGTTTCACATAAACCAGTTTTTATTTATTCTAAAGAGTTCTTATTGCTGTTGTGTGCTGCATTAAGAGACCTTGAAACTGTAAACATGATTTGCATTCGTTTTGGACCAAAGAACATGCATTTAACAGTATGAAAAGGCATGTGTGCTTAAACATGCTCGTTAGGTCACAGTATCCAGCTCTCAGTGGAAGAGGTGAACTGCTTCCCTCACAGCCTTTCACTTCACAAAGAGAGCTCAGGCAGGACTTGTTTCGTGTTTTCCAGACAAAAGCTTCCAACTAACCAAACCCAACCTTATAAATCCCTTCTCTGGGTGGCAATGCCCATTCTTTTTTCCTTTGGAGACAATTTTATAAGAGCCTAATTCATTTAATATGGATTTTATTTAATATAAATTTATTTAGATTAATATGACTTATTTTAGGGTTGTGATATATTTTTCCCTGCAGGACTATGTCAAATATTTATAATAACTTCTGAATCAAGACAACTGTGTTGTTATAATACACAACAAAATTAAGAGAACATCAGGGATGCTTGAGAAAGCCTTTTTTTTACATACAATCATTCTGACAGGCAGTAATAAGGCACCCATCATTGCACCCTTTATTTGGCAATGTCCACTTCAGGTATTCCACATTTTTTCTAGGATCCCTATCTTAACTTACTCAGCCTATTTCAATTTATTTAATTTCTTTTTTAATTATTCTAACCACATTGCCTTTTTTCCCAGTACTCTGGCATTTTGCCCATCTTTAAAGATTAATTCAGTGTCCACAATTTTACTTCAAGACACTCCTTGGCCAATTCTTTTAATAATTGGCTTTAACTATTGCTGTTTAATCTCCTAAATATTAGCTGAAGGTATTTCAGTATCATGGTAAAATATAATCCTACTTCTTTCCAATTATAAAATATCTATTACATCTTGATGTACATTACTAGAAAATTTTGTCATCTTTATCCAATACTAAGATACCTACTACGACCTGATTTGTTCTTCCTTCTTTCCTGATTTTTGCATCCTCTTGAATGCAGAGGGGTCTTGATTGATGCATTTAGTTTTTTTCTAGCTGCTGATTTTCTTTCCTAAATGTTAGTTTGTGTCCCTATGATGGGTTTCTCCTTTTTTCATTTGCTATGTACTGTTGTTATGGTTTGGGGTTTTTTTTTCATAACGGGGTTGTAATTTCCTTCTTCTATTTTAGCTGGATTTTTTTAGCCATAGAAACCTTTCTTGATTGCAGACCTGGCTTTGGAGTTTGTTTGTTTGTCTTTTGTATCTAATAAAGCATTCCTAAACAATTCCTAATTATCATGCATATTCTCGAGTTCAAATTTTTCTCCCACTCAATTTTGCCCCTGATTGTTTTCTGCTTTGGGAAACTGGGTTTTTAGAAGAGTTTCTATAAGAATATAATGCTGCATTGCACAAAATAAGATCAGCTCATGATTGCTTGCACCTAGGCTACCATCCAGTTCAGCACTCAACTCATCTTTATCTGTCCAAATACAGAATTAGAATTGCCTCAACTCGGCCGCAGTGGCAGCTGCTAGCTTTTTAAAGTAACCTTTTGGAAGCAGCAACAAACCAGGACAGAAATTCTTTGCAGGACAGAGATGTTTTAAAAGTTGCCTCAAGCACTTATTTCCCTCCATCTTATGGTCTGTAACATAATTCCTTTTTTCTGCACCATCAGCAAGACCCTCATGGTCTTGTTCTCTGACTTGAGCCCAGCGATAAGAATCACAAACAGGATAATGCTGTAATACCTAAACTGGAACTCAGTCAGGACATGAGCTAAATTTTCTGGGGGCAGATCCTAGAACAGAGATCCAATCCAGCCACTCTGTATACAGGGCTCAGTATTCCAGATTTATTCCATCATTTATTTGCCTCCAAATATGGGAAGCATTATGGAAAGTTTTCTTGCAATCATGAAACACAAACTATCTGAAAACTGCATATTTTTCAACCCATGTCTCCTTCCCAAGACTTCCTCATCCATTTGAAAGGCAGATTTCTGCATTGCAAGACTGCAACTGTGTGGTTAATACTTCAATGGAATCAAGTCAAGGCAGAGTATAAAAACTCCCATTTTCCACAGAAAAATCTAAATATGTAGAAACTGCATCTTTCAGCCTTTTGGGTTTTCTCAGAGAGATTTTAAAAATGCATTACAAATAGAATTTTCTGCAGCAATACC
Organism: Promerops cafer; assembly: GCA_013398275.1. Classification (NCBI taxonomy): domain Eukaryota; kingdom Metazoa; phylum Chordata; class Aves; order Passeriformes; family Nectariniidae; genus Promerops; species Promerops cafer. Next base: position 375,895 of record VZSE01010145.1, on the reverse strand, counting down.
TATTTTGAAAAATATTTTGTTTTTATTTTTGCATGCGAAATCAAAGATAGCCAGATGAAAAAAATTGCCTCTTAATTTATTTGCAATTCTTGGTCCTTTCTAAAGCTTGTGTTGCCAAGGCATTAATAATTCAACCACAGAGATTGCATAAAAATGGAACTCCCAACACAAGAAAAATGCTGAAAAGCCAAAAGCTTTTTTTTTTTTTCCCTTTTCTTTTCCCCACAAATACAGCTCTAGTTTGAAAATTCCAAAATGTTCTCAAGGTAGAACAATCTGAACCTAAATATGCTACTCAGATTTTTTGGCTCCTGCTTGCCCAGGTGGCAGGCTGCTCAGCTCTCTACATCTGGGGACATGTAGAGCCTAGGGAGCAGTGCTCCTGGGCAAACCAGCACTCCACAGGAAGGCTAACAGGCAGCTCTGGTCTTCTGTAGTTTTCCTGTCCTTCAGTTTTTCTCCCTCTCTTCTTCTTCTAATCTTCTCACAGAACATAACATTGAATGGGTTTCTATGTTCAGTGGGCTGAATCTTTGCTGTGATAAGTGACATTGTGTTGTGTTTATTCTTTTGCCAATGTTACTTAGTTTTCTACAGTCTGCCAGTAAGCTTTCGTGTATTTTTACCTCTTGAGAATATTTGGTTGAAGTTTTGTCCTTTGCATCTGCCCAAGCAAAAGAACTTGGGTTTGGTTGGAGGTTTGAGTGAGTAGGGTGTAACAGCAGCCCACCTGGTCATCTGTAGGATTCATCAACAAATTTGCTGCCTGAAAATCTGGAGATAAACTACTGAATGGCTTGCAGGGCTGGTGGGAAATTTGCTATCAAAAATTGTGCTATGGAGAATCAAATAATAAAGGCAAAAAATGCAACAACTGGAGTGATGAGGCAGCTCTTGCTTAGTACCAGAAAGTACCAGAATGCAGAGAAGCTCCTCTGACAACATCTGCACAAAAATCTGCAACATTTCACATTTGCCTGAGGGGTGTTTATTATTTATACTTAGGTATGCACAGATCTTGAGAATGCCATGATCTGTCTTATATCTGCCACCCTCCCAAATTAATTTTCATTGTAGAAATCATTCAGAGTTCATCACTGGTGGGGAGCCTGTTCATTGAAACTCATTATTGTTCTAATGAATTACACGCAAGAGCTCTAAGTGATTACATTATAATAGTCAGAGTCAGCCATTCAATGAAAATTTAATTACACAGTACAGGGACATGACCAAAAAGAAGCCATGCCTGTGTTCTGGAATGCAGCCTCCCCAGCCACAGCTGGCTGTTCAGTGTCCTCTTGCAATTATGTGTTCTCCTAATCACACCCACGTTTTGAGATGGGGAATAGGAAGTGGAGCACACAGCAGTTGGAGCAGCTCCCCTGCCCACCCCTCCAGTGGCAACTCTGGAGATCTTTTGTTCAGTCTTTGGGTGATACACACACAACCTTTGTCAACAATGGTGGAAATAACCCTCACCTTGTAGAGAATCACAGAATGCTTCAGGTTTGAAGGGACATTACACATCAAGTTCCAACCCCCTGCCATGGGAGGAACAACTTCCACTAGCCCTGGTTAGGTTGCTCTGAGCTCCATCCAGCCTGGCCTTGAGCACTTCCAGGGATGGGGCAGCCACAGCTTCTCTTGGAAACCTGTTCCCAGTGGCTCACCACCCTCAGAGCAAGGGATGTTTTCCTAATATCTAATGTAAACCTACCCTCCTTCTGATTAAAGCAAAAAAAATAAACCCCACTCTTTCCTTCCATGAATCATCTACAAGTCAGAATTTCTTCTCTTCCCTTAAAAAAAAAGAACTCCAGATCAATTGGAATTATTGCTAAAGCTACATTTCAGTCCAAAGAGCTAATATAATTGCTAACATATGCCTCCAAATGATTAAAGCTGTGTATGTTCCACACGGGAGTGTAAGTCTGATAGGAGCAGGTCAGCGTTGCTGAAATAAAGGGGTTACACCCTGCCACATTGGCATCCCTGTGGTGTTGCCAGTTTATTCTCCTTTATACCCACTCACAAATGCCCTCCCACACTGAGAGGGCATATTGGCTTTGTCTGTGGGCACTTGAACAGAGTATTTGACATTACATATCCACATTAGGAACATCTCCCAGTGGCGTATCAATGATGCTCAAAATTAAATCACATCTGCTTAACATTACTCTTGTTATAATCTGCAAATTAGAAAGATAAATTTACTAAATTCAAGTCACTTTGGGCTTACCTAAAGAGATGAGCCCAACAGAAAACCACTGTAACCATGAATGTCAATGTAGAAAGTCTGGAAATTGGGAAGGTGTTACTGATGGACCCCATCATCAGATCCCTTTGGAAAGGGCTTCTATCTTTTGGATTAAACCACCTGAAAGCCTGTGCCTGATTCTTGTTCCCACCTGGTGTGCAATTATAAATAGCACATTACTTTAAATAACTTTAAATTACTTTTTATAAGGACTAAATTTTACAGATGAGTTTCCAGTACTTGCTGGGTGTCAGGGGTAAATTGCAAAAGTCAAGAGCAGCCTCACTGAAGTCAGCTAAGAACTGCTTTAAAACAGGTTGAAGGTTTTTAGGGTGACTGGGCTTCAGCTGCAGCTCTGCTGCAATCACCTACAGACATGAACTGATTTAGGAAGAGAATTTTTTTTCCCAAGTGAAAATGAAAGTGTTCATGAAAAAAAAACTGTAAAAGCCAACATAATGTTTTTGCCTTCAGAAGAAGTTGTTCAGGTCTGCAATATTCCTAAATAAAGGCCTAGGGCCTAGTGATAGCTGATCCCATATGAATTTTTCACAGAGCTGCTACTTCATTCCATGACTGCTGCCCACAACACCTGTCAAATTGGTTATATTCTGGCTATCAGTTGCCCATGTTAGCTGTATGGCAGGCAGCTGTCAAAAGGCATTTTAAATAAGGAGCAAATCTGTGGGGTACCAAGAAAGAGACACCAAGGAAGCTGAACTTTTAAAACTATGGTCTACAAGTGGTACACAAGGAAAAGTACATGTAAACCATTTCTACCAAGTGATATCACAGCATAAAATGCTCAGAAAAAATCTCACAAACTACAGAAGAAACTTTCTGTATCAGTAAAATATAGCAAGTATCACAACCCTGCAACCACTTGGCCAGTGTTTATCCAACTTGAGAGAAAGCAAAGGTATCTGGACTGTTACAAGAATATTTTCCACTATCATAAGGGAATTTTAAGTTTGGACAATTTTCATATAAATAGGATTTTATAAGTTGGTTGTGATCCAAAACAGAATAAGTGAACCACTTCACTTATGTACGAGCAATTAATTATCCTTCTAACGAAACTGATTGTACCAAGAGCACATTTTTTCCCCCAAGAAAAAAAAAAACCTACAAAATTTTAACCAATTAAAATCAAGGAACTAATAAAAACCATCAGCAATTAACATGTAAAATGTTTTGCTCTTTTAATATGATTTGCTCTGATTCTATTTTGAAAAGCAATACAGAGGAAGTAAGCACTTTGCTATATCTGGTGGGGAAAGAGAGATAAAAGAAATAAAGGAAGGGATGAATGGAAAGGGAGGGGAGTTAATGTAGATTTGATACTGTAGTGATAATTTAGCTTGGTTCTAAGCACACTGGGCAATAAATAGCCTCATAAATGAGCTGGGTAAACTCTGAGGATACAGCAAGGAGCCATTTACTGCCTTGTAACCTCAACGGCAAAGTAAAATTATCTCCTAAATAACAGGTTTTCTAGTCCCACTGAATCATTGTGAAACAGAGGGACATTAACTTGCCTGTATCTCTCCCCTGGTTACCAGTAAAATGAACAGTGTGAATTAATTCCAGGTAATGCAAGTTGTCACTATTTTTAGCAAATTCAACCTTGAAAACTTTTTCAAATCAAAGGAAGTGAAAACCAGGCTGGGTTTGGAGTTCATTCATCTCTTAAAACACAAAGGAATTGCTACCTTCTGATGACAGTCCATTTGAAAACTCACCCACAACAAAGCTGGCGCTTAAACTATGGGGCACTCTGGCACCACAGGGGAACAAGTGCTGCTGGCTGGGGACATCCAAGCCACTGCAGCTTGGTGGGGGATCCTTGCTGGTGCAATTAATGTTCAGTCTGACAAAATCAATCTGAGGACTTCATGAGATTTCTACCAATTTCTCCTCTCACCTATGTTTGTGTCTCATCTGCAGGAAACACTTGAGAGCCGTGCATATATTGGCATTATAACCAGGAGTTAACTGGTCTTACAAAATTCTATAAATGGCAAATACCAACAAACAGTGTCAAAGGGTAGAACAAAATGTTCTTTGTCAAATGCAAGTTCAAGTTTGCACTCAGAAATACACAAAGATCTATAACAATAATATTTATGTGTCACTTATCTAGTATCTTAGATATTTTACAATGAAATGAAAAATAATTCCCAAGTTCCAAGAGTAAAAGTTAGTATAAAAATACAAGTTAATATAAAAACATAAATAAAATCAAGATACAATGCCAAGAGCTTTCTGGAATGGAGATGTTTTTATTTCAGAACAACTAATGCTGTGTTGGTTCACAGGTCAAAAAGTCACACGGGCAAAAGTACTGGCAATATGTCAAGTGCTCTTGACTATGCCAACTGTCCCCTTTCTGTCTCGAGGGGCTGAAAATTGATATAAAACAATTTTTGCACTTTGAGCCTGCTCTGGCAGCAGAGAGAACTGCAGGTCTCTCTGAACAGGAAGGTAAACCAAAGAGCAGGTAAGTTCCTGCTCCTGGGAACGAGCACGGGGATTGGAGGGATTGCTGATCTGATGGGGTTTCCCACGCTGCAAACACTGTTATGTGAACAATCACCAAGTGCAGCTTTTTTTCACATAGCCTGCATGGGTTCTGGAGAGCAAGTAAGGCAAGATAGGCAGTATAGGTCTGGTAGGATAAGGGAAAGATGCCTAGCCTGAGGCATTGGCAAAGAGAAAACCATCTGTGAGCTCAATGTGCTGCTTCTGTTCAGAGGATCTGACTCTTCCCTACATTTGAAATACATGGCAATTATGCTAAGCAAATACACTGACTCCACGTCACTTGTTGGTAACCTTTTGCCAAACAGACACCAACTTCCAAAGCTCTAAATTATCTTTACTAATTAGTCTAGGAAGTGAGAGTATAATGTAGTCAGAAATTACCAAAAATATCTAGAAACAAGTTCTTTAAAAGACCGGAAGTCAAAAACTACTGTTTTTAAAACTGAACTCCAGCTTTGCAGGAGTCTCATGGCACTCCCCTGGCTTACCGAGTTCCAGCAAAGCCCTTCAGATACGTTCTGAGAAAGTAAGTGGTCTGTGGGGTCTTGTGGGTAAGAAGTGACATAGTCATCTTCCTGGCAGTAACATTTGCCAAGGAAAGCCACTGGATAAACATAACACCCTCTAAATATGAAACACCTAATCAAAGTAAAAGTTCAGGCATGACATAAGAAATACTAATAATTATACTGGACACGCACTGCCAAAAACTGGAGGAAAGGCAGGGAGTGTGCAAAAGAGACTGAAGGAATACCTTCCCGTGGCTGCCCTGCCAGCATCTGCCCGAGTTACTGAGCACCAGCCAGTTTGTGCAGGGGCCACTCCCATCTGTGTGACAAACCAGAGCCAAATTAAGGGGTTTCACTTCAGTTACTACCAGGAGCTCCTCACTCCACCTCGGATTTTGTACACCTCCTACCTTCCAAGCTTCCTGCAAAATTCCCAGCACAACACAAAAACCCACCAAGCAATAGAAAGTTTTCTTTCCAATAAGAGAACTTTTAAATCAACAAACTGGAATTTGATGGTACACGTCAAATTCTGAAGTCACAGAGATAAAAATAATCTGAAACGCAGTTTAAATCTGCCTGTTATAAAGACTCTAAATTTATGGATATCCTCTTACTTAAGTATATCCATAAATGGGTGCTATCAATATTGTTTAATCAGATAACAGAGAAAGCGAAGAACATCCCTGGGGAAAGTGCATCTTTTCCATAATTCTGCCGACCTCAATGCTTGTTTTGACTCCTCAAGTTAAAAGTAGCAAGTTATTTCTGTTCCAGTCAATGAAAAATGTGAAACAACTAAGATATGTTGAAAAAGACAGAAAAGCCTTTTGAAAAATAACCCTTTTGCTTTTTGCTAGCAGAAGAATGAAAAAATGAATGGAACCAAGTCCAGTGTGTATCAGCAGCATATTTATTCCTGAAATACTTGATGCATCATATAGATTTCCTTATCACAGCTATTAAATTTAATCTGGCATTCAGCATACCTCTTTAATTCAGGAGTTTGACAGACACACCAACTTTCTGGAGACAGAGTGAAGATTTCAGGAGTGTACCAAAAGACTCAAGACTGACCTCATACCTTTCATCTATTAAAATAATAGACGTTTGCCCAGGCAATTGTTACTGGAAAGCAACAATTTGCGGACTTGATTAAACCTTTGAAAGCTTATTGTGCCACAATGTATGTTTTTGGAAAACCTTTAACTACTACAGCATAACAATAATTTTTACTTTCCTTTCTCTTTTAGACCAGAGAAACTTCAGGTGGTAGAGGAAAAGTTCTTGATCCATATTTTAGCTAGAAGTCAAAGTGCTGATTGATCAACTCTCTGGAAGGTACTCTCTCCAGTTACCTCCAGCCCAGCTTTTTCTCCCATGTTCGAGGTACACCCATGCCCACTCTCAATGAAAAGTCAGCTCTAATCCCCAGATTGTAAATAGCAAGCACCAAGTTTTATGTTTTCACAGATTAAAAATACGCAAATAAAGGGAAGGTGTCAAAATAACAGCAAACAGAATATTTAAATGTCGGCGTGCTACAAAATTGAAATGGCAAACAAATATTAAAAGTGGTGCAGAAGCTGCAGCCTTCTTTCCTTCACATAAGGGCTGCTAAATTACTACACTGCCCAATCTCAAAAACTGTTAAATAGAACTTCAAACTAAAAATAAGTGCTGCCAGAAACACTGCATTTTGGCAATGAAAATGAGTCCAACATGTAAAGACACTTTGAAACGCTCCCAGAGCTCCAACCCGCTCCGCAGGCCGAGTCGCAGCCCCCGTCCCCGACTCCCCGCTCCGGCCCCCCGGGAGAACGCTCCCCGGCCCGGCCGGACACTGCCTCCTCCTGCCCACCCAGCCCCGGCAGGGGGCCAGGAGGGGGCTACCAGGTTCCATGGTCAAGCCAGGGGCAGAAAGCAGAGGGCTGGAGAGCAACCTCGATGTGCAGTTGGGGAGCAGGGGTGCCCACAGGGGAAGGAGCGGCCCCAAAAGGACCCCAGGAGAATCAGTCATTCCCACAGTTCTGTGGCTTTTAGGGGAAGAAAGGGTAAGAGATCTCTACCCACATACTTTTATTGGTTTCCAATCACAGACACCCTAGTTTCTTCCCCTTCCACCTTTGTCACCTTTCCGGGTGCAGGTGGAAACCTGGTGTTAGATGTTCTTTGCTCTGCTACGTGCCAAGCTGTGATGCTTTTCAAACTCAAATGGTGTCATTTTTCAGATATTACATGGTTTTGAAGCTCTTCTAAGTCTAAAATTGTGATACCAACACAACGTGTTAGCAACACAACCGAGACCTTGCCATATAAACCCACTACAAAAGTAGATGTTGCCTGATTTTTCAAAGAGAAAAGTCTTCTTGGAGGTCTTTTCCCTCCAAGGGGAGCCCTGTACTGCACACAGTCTTGGCTGGCTGTACCACACAGGTCACATGTTGCCAGCATCTCTATGATGAAAATGAAGATTCCACATAGAATTAGGCCCAGTACCAGGGGTGGGCATTAGCTCTTAAGGAGGTATTTTGATGGGCAAGAGCAGGCAGCTTTTTGGGTCATCTCTGTTAGCAAATCCTTGCCCCTCTGAATGCCTTTTCTTGTTAAGCAGGTACCAGAAGGAGAAACCAACAGGCACCTTTGCTGCTGGTGTGTGCTTCCCCAGAGTCCCCGGGACTGCAGCAGGTGCAGCCCTGCAGTGACTCCGTGCTGCTCCCAGACTCCTCCCGGAGACCTCCCAGCTCCCTGCAGCTGCTGGGCCTTTGGCAGACCTGCGTGGGGGTCAGTGCCTTACTGACCTTTGCAGAATTTGGGATGTCCTCAGTTGGCCTTAACCATGAGTGCCAGCAGCTCCCTTTAACACACACACACACACACACACTCACCACACTTCCTTTCCTTTGGAAGCACTTTTGCCAGGATCATCTTATCTACACTCAAGTCAAACCGTATTGTTTCCATCTTTAAACATCCAAAAGAGAAAACAGTCACTTAAATGTATAATTTACCTAAAATGTAAAGAGCCCAGGAGTTTTGAAATTCTTTTCCATTGAAGTTCATTGAAATTCAGCTTGTTCTGGGTGGCTTTGCAGAGACAAACTCTGCAGCTTTCCACAGGCTTCTACTTTACAGCACTGAGTCCAAGTACCATTTGGGTGTAGAGTGAAATCCTCACCATGTTAAATACATGTTTACAATTGCTAATGACTTCAACAGAACAGTATTTGGCGTTTTGCTTTTAAGTTGAATGTTTCAGAGAAATCTTTTTTCCTCCCCCTTCCTGACTAAAGGTTAGGTAGCAAACTAAAGCTTCTGAAAAGACAGGTAAAATTTTGTCACTTGTGGTCCACAGTAACTATGTCAGAACACAACAGGAGTAAGCTATGATATTCATGTAAAAAATAGGCTCAACCGAAAAAGTAAGCCTTTCCTAACAGTAAGGTGGCAGAGTTTGTTTTCCACTACCATTTTTTTGGGTGATAGGAATAGCATTGATCTGTATATATTGTACTGGTCAGCAACTGCCTTGTAGCATTGGGGTGCAAAGTTCATTTACTTGTTCACAAACAAAACCCCAGCCAGTATTCCAGGACTCAGCTCATAAAAGGAGTAGATTCTCCATGCTAGCTCTTCTTCTTAAAATGTTTCCATCTGTGCCTCTCTTTGTGGAGAATGCCAGCTATTAATACTGCACTGGCAACTCCAGCTCTAATTTCTACGATTCCAGCTTTTCAATGTTTTCAAGATTAAATTATTAACAGAGAATAATTTACAATTAATAAGTGGCAGAGGAAAAAAATAAAAAAGAGAAGCAAAGCACATCCCTAAAAAGAAAATATTTATAAAATAGCATATACACCATCACTTGGGCATGCTGAGTCCCAAAAGCAACACAAAGAGACAGCGTTTGTTTTCCTTTTCTTCTGCAAAACTACAATGAAGTGATAATGACCTCAGGAGTATGTGTGTTTATTCCATCTTTGGCCCATTTGATGTGGTTTTGGCCTATGGAACAGTTAAAGGCTAAATGTATTTTAAGTGGGCTAAACCCAAGATAAACACATGTCCCTGAGGTCATTATTTCCATTATATGACAGCTTGCATAAAACACCAAAAGCATTGTAAAAACAGTGTAAACTTTTAAAACATATTCTTTTGTAGGCCAGCACATCTCTTAGAAAGTGTATACTGTTTCTAAGCAATTGTTTCTTCTATTGTCAAAGTTTCTTCTTCAGGAACAGAGAAACCAAAGTTTATTTGGACTTTGGCTATACATGAGATAGTCTGGGCTTTGTAAATCCTACACATGGCACTGGAAAATTCAAACAGTGTATCCAAGCATTAATCATGCTCATAACAACTGTGTACATGGAAATATCTATCAGCTGCACTACAGCTTGGAAGATTTGATCTGCATGAAAAAGATTGTCAGTGGTTTAAAAGCACACTAAGACTTGATTATGGATACACAAGCAATTTAATGGACAAAAATCCATTCTTGTAACCAAGTAAATTACATTTGAACAGTTTTTCCTTGCTTTTTGATGCATATTTGGAGGGGAATGATGACAAGGGAGCCAAGAAAGCTGTTTGGAAAATACCTATTCCTCCACAGGTGAGCCAGAGGAGCTGGGAGCTCTTTCCCAGTGTCGGTGCTCCAGCTTTCCCCTGCAGATTTGGATCGTGCTGGCAAAGTTTGCCAATAGAGGGTTTATTGACACCTACTCCCCTTTTTCTTCTCAGCTTCCCCAGATACAAAACTGGCATGGTCTCTACTGCTTGCTCTTGGGCAGCTACGTCCTGCTGCTACCCTTAGTGTCTCATAGTGGATCAGAGTTTGAAATCTATTCTCCACGTAGAGAGTCAGGGGTGCAAAGATTCATTTTTGAGGAAAAATAGCACAAAACCCCCTGAATAATTCTTTTTCTCGCTTTCTGTTTAAATACCTAATCCTGCATACCCTGAAGTTACCCAGATCATCTTTGTTTCTGCATTCTGAAAATCAAAAAGGGACCCAAAGTTTTGCATTTGTTTTCTCAGAACAAATTGTGCAGAATCCAGGGCTGAATTCAAAGCTGCAAGTATTTCACAGTTGCCAGCAACCAAATCAATTTGGGAGGCATTGTGCCTTCAAGATACCAATTGTGCCTTCAAGATGTCCATTGTGCTGCAGTTCATTTACAGCATCTCTTTCCCAGCCATCCAGAAGAGTAAAGAAAAGCACAGACTTTTATCAATGAGCACGTTACAAGACAAAACCGTGGCTGAGTCTAAACTCACACCTGGGTTCCATCTGTCTTCAGTCTGTCTCCTTCTCCTTAGCCCTTTGATGTTGTCCACAATGTTCCTTCGTTACAATATCATCACCTTACGGCTGGTTTAGGGAAAAGGCAGTAATTTTTTTAACCTTTTCTGACTGATCTACAGAAGACCTTTCCCCACTGGCAGCAAGAACACAAGGAGAACAGACAGGTTCTGATCACACCATCACTTTGTTCTAGAATGCAGCTTTCCCAGATTTAGCTTTTGATACATTTTTGTCTGTGAAAGCTGAAACGGTCTACTGCCCTCCAGACAAAGACTACTCTTTTTCATTGGAGCATTTGTCCTTTCAAAGATAATCAAATACTACTGCACCATGCTCTTAATAACTTATCTTATGCCAGTTAAAAATATGCATTATGTGTATTGATTCGTGTAATGCCTGAATTAGTTTTATGCAATTAGAAAATATATAAGCATTGTTATGGGTGAAATAGGAGTTGGATTCTAGAAGGAATTTAAGGATTCAGATTGAAAGATTATGTGAGAGGTTTAGCAATATGAAAAACACTGTTTACATGACCTTAAAAGACTTAGAGCAGATTTCAATTGTGTCATTCCAGTAGAAATTTCTTCCATTATTCTTTGTTACAATCTGCTGAACTGTTATTAGCCTCAGTGAATCAATGTCCACACTGAACTGGAATCATTTGCATGTAAATCTGCTACCATTGCTTCATTTATGTGCAGTTGGAGCCCTGTTCAAAGTAAGCAACAATTACATTGTCCATTTCCACAGTCAGCTTCTCCTGGACAGTTATAGACAGCAATATGTTACTGTTCCATTCCTAAAATATTGACCCTGGTAAAGAAATTGTAGGGGCCAAAAGCATCAAGTTGCAATGAAGTGGTGAGTTACAGCTCAGTATTTCCTTCCCAGTCCAGGACTTGGCATCTTCACTGTCACTGGTACTTGTGACGGTGACGATTTCATTTGTGGGCCTGTTGTTTGGCCAGGTTTGGGTTCTGCCATAAAATATTGCTCCTGTCAGTGAATGGAAGGAGCCAACACCTGCCTGCCAGTTGTACTGGCACTGAAGAACAGAGATATTTACTGGAAAGTGCTGGGCTCCAAAAAGAAAGAAGCAAAAAAAAAAAAAGACAAATTGTTCTACAGGGAATGCCATGTGGGAGAGAGACAGCAAAAAATGGGGCAAACTGAACAAAGACAATGAAGAGAGAAGGATATTTCACCTCTTACACCAGAGAAAGTTCACCAACTTCCGTGGAGTTACTGTGACTTTTGTCAAGATTTCTGTTTTGAAAGAAAACAATTAGGAGAGATTCATAGTGCAGGGAAAAAAAACAAAGGTGAGTGGAAGAAAATACACAGATTTTAGAAAAGAAAGGGATATCCTGATAGAGTATAAAAAAAGTACCCTAACAACTTGTACAAAACAGTTTCCCTTTCTCCTGTACTTCTCCAGCGGTTTCTTCAAGCCAACTACATCCAAGCAATTTTTTTTTCATTCCCCAACATTCTATAGGCATATTTGTATATCAAAATATTGCAGACATAAAAACAATAACTTTCCACCTTGGTAAGTGAAGAAAACAAAGTCATAGTGCTGTTGTGAGCACATCCTGCTCTGCCCAGGAACAGAAGGAGTGAGCTGACCCTCTGAGAGCTTTTGCTGGCAGTTGCACATTTTAAAGGTGTTTGCATCCATAGTATTTTGGTTGCTAGGATTCCTGGCCCCCTTCCCCTCACCTCCCCCTCTCCCCGTACTCCTTATGAAATGACTCTGAAAAGAAGGGAGGAGAAATGGCTTTACAGCTTTGATCTTATTTTCCATTCTCTTCTTTCCATGTCTAGTTCTCTAGAATGGCAACAGCCAGCATACTTTTTTCTTCCTGAAATGGTCCCATTCTGTGCCTTTCCAGTGATATCCGTATTTTTTCTTTTATTAGTGTTTCTCTAATTCCTCAATTTCTTTTTATGGTCTGATCTTTATACCATCTTCCTCTGACTTTTTTCTTTTTGACAATGTATACAATTGTGTTTTTCTTTTTTTATAGGACTAAAATATGCAGGGACAAATAAAAACATCTTTGAATACAAGGATAATTACACTTATACAATGTTACATTTCCTGCATTGAATTTGCATACTGTATCAATAGTTTTCAGAATACTCCCAAGAAATAGCAAAGAAAAGAACAGGAACGTTGTATGCCAAGAACATCCCTAAAGAAAAAAACAGCCATTCTTTTTGCATACTAAGAAAACAGTGTTTTACTGCTCAGGGCTCACAATACCCTCCCTCATTAGAGAAATATCTGCAAGCTGTAAACTATCTGCCCTGGCAGAGGATTCACAAATCTCAACAGGTACCTGCTTCTTTTGGATATTGAATCAGCTAATTACACACCGAAGTTTGGGTTGGGCAGCTGCTACCTGACTTATTTTAGTACCCACCACAGAGAGCTTCTTGGCAAAGGTTTTCATCTGCTCCCCTCACCCGCCTCTCAGTTGGAAAATGGGAAATTATTTGGATACTATCACTAAGTCTTAAGTAGGATACTCTGGCCTAGGGTACTTGGTCCCTGGGTGACTGATGGGATTTCTCCATGCTTCAGGCCAAAATGAATATTAATGTAGGTAGAAGAAAAGTAAATGAGAGGAAGAGCAAGCAGGGGAGAAAAGGAAAATAGATGGAGAAATAGTCAATTAAACTTCTAGTGGGCTGAGAAATAAATAACCAGTAGCCTCTAATGGAATATGAATTCCAGTCTGGCAAGCACCAGGGATGAATCAACATCTGGCATCCTAGGTGTTACTGTTTATCTAAACTACCAGTAACATCTGTGTGAGCAAGTCCTGCCAGTACCACTCCTGGTATCATCTTTTATGTTAGAGAATGAGTGTAAAAATGTTATACAAGGCTCTGTTAAACACCCACTTTTGAAACTCTGGGCCAGAACTCCCTTCCCATCGAGTAAATGCATCCACATGTGGGCAACAGGCAGTCACACTGAAATCATAGGAATTTCCACCCACAAAGGATGGATTTGCCCTGGTAATTTTCTGCTGTTTAAACTAATTGTATGTACAGAGCCAGCAACTTGTGGTAAACAGGGCAGGAGCCCAGGTATCCTGACTGTTACACAGGGACCCTGATATACATCCCAAATAATATTCCCTTCCTGGTTTCTGTTTGGCTGTACCAAGCTTAACTCTCTGTCTGTATTCATTGCCTAAATTTAAATCTAATTATAAAAGATACACTTTAAATGGCATTATAGAAAAAGAGGCTAACTCCTTGACACGAGGACAATGTCCAACACAAATACTATTCTCCACATTCAGAAGGACCAACAAGGGGATCTAACCTGACTAGATCTCTACCTTTCTATGATACTGGAAAACACAGAACAAGAAAACCTAAATGGATAATTTGCCCTGGCACAAGAATTAGAAGCAGAATAACATTGGTCTCATGTTTTAAAAGAGCACAATAAAGGCACAGTACCATATTGCTGGACTGACATATTCTGCTTTTGTGTTTCATTGAAACTCATGTTCACATTAAAGGGGAACTTAAAATTGTGCTTTTAGCTCCAGAGCTGAAAAATTTCAGCTGAATTTTTCGGTAAGCCCAGTCATTTTCCTATTAACCAGAAAGAAAATGATAGAGTCCATTACAAGGTCCTGGAAAGAATTCATTAATTGTGTGGCCACCCACTAGGTTCAGTTTATATTAAGTACCTGTCCCACTAGGAAATAGACAGGGATGCTTTGATAACTTTTTAGCATATTCCTATAAATTTTGCAATTTACACTGCAAAACATTCTAGAACTATCCCTAAGGAAGTAACTGTGAAATACAACACCTATTCTTAAAAACAAAGGGGGGAACAACCATCCAAGAGAGCTTGTGTCACTCTGCTGCACACAGTGTCTGAAGCCCCCAGCTCTGCAGAGCCAGCTCTGCTGCTGCAGTTGTGAACAAATCACTGTGTTTCCCATTGCTTCTTTTTCCACAGAACCTTTCTCCTGGAAATGAGTTTATGCATGGGTCACTTCTGGGATCAAAGTCTGCCCCGACTTGGGGTCTGTATGGCATCACCTATTCCAGAGTGTCACACGGCACTGACAGCCTCAGAAACAATCACACCATGCAGGCAAAGTCCAGCCTAAAAGTGAAATATTGCTCTTTAAATGCCAGCATTTAGAGAGAGCTGGGATTGTTCAACCAAGACAAGACAAGGGTTCAGGGAAACCTAACTGGAGCCTTCCAGTACCTGCAGGGAGCCTACAAGGAAGATGGAGAGGGACTATTGACAAGGGCCTGCAGTGACAGGACAGGGGAATGGCTTCCCACTGACAGGGAGTGCGTTTGGATTGGATATTGGGAAGGAATTCCTCCCTGGGAGGGTGGGGAGCACTGGCACAGGGTGCCCAGAGCAGCTGTGGCTGCCCCTGGATCCCTGAAGTGTCCCAGGCCAGGCTGGATGGGCTCTGAGCAGCCTGGGACAGTGGAAGGTGTCCCTGCCCATGACAAAGAGTTAGAACAAGACGATCTTGGAGGTTCCTACCAGCCCAAGGCATTCTATGATTGATTTTATAACATGTGCCAGGTGTCCAGAAGCCAAATTATTTCACATACTGGATATAATGAAACTAAAGTCTGTCTTGTTATTTTTTTTCTGTTGAAAGCTTTTACAGTGCAGACATACATTATTGAAATGTATTTTGTGGCATGCTGAAAACCTAGGGAACACATTTTAAGAATTTTATTTGATAATGTAAACTACAAGATCTACTGTACCAATTGTATTATTCATGTACATATTTAATTCAGTACAAAGGAACTGAACCTGAACTTATTTGCAGCTGCCACAGAATTCCCATTTTACCACAGGATTCCCCAGGGAGCTGCAGGAACAAGAGGGTCTTGATGCAGAATTTACATCCAGCCTCCACATAGCACGTGGAGTACACGAAGAGCAAACCAAGAGCAGGCAGTGAAGCAGATTCTTTCTCCATTTACACTACATTATTGAAGGTAATAGCACTGCACACAGTCACACCTGCCTGAATCTAAAACCAGGCCAATGAACATAATTTAAGACCCTTTAATTTTGAAACACAGCAACTAAAACCAAGCAAATCTAGAGGGGCCAGAGATGGCTTTCAACTTAGGACACAGACTAGAAGTGGAGCTATTTATCCAAAACTCATTCACTTTATTTAAGCTTCCTCCAGGTCTTGATGAATTTTGCATTTCCCTAAAATTGCTATTGTTGAGAGTCATGGAACAAACTTCCTAAATTAACCATAGGCATGAACAAACTGTATTTGTCATAAGAGTTTGTCAAGATCTATGAAAAGGTACCTGCATTTAGATAGAGATTTAAATTAATGAACAATCATTTGCTCTTCTTTCACAGTCAGAGTGCATTTGCAGTCTCCCATATGCATATTTTTGCCTTTTTGTTCTCTAACTAAACCTTGGAAATGGCCTGGAAAAGTGCATTTATAGCAAGAAGTAACAATTAGGGTTGAATACTTAGAGTTTGCTTATGAAAGGAGAGCAACTTTGTTTTTTCCATGACTTTCAACAATAGTAACTTCAGCTAAATGCAAAGAAAGAAAATACTACACTCCCTCCTTACCAAGAAAAAAGCTGGAAAAAACCATTTCCCTTTTTACACTGGATTTTTTTTTAAGTTGGCTAAGTACTTATCTTCCCTGGTATCTGAGAAATTAAGAAATACGTCTCACAAACATTTATCCTTCATTAACAAAAACATAAAAGAGAAGATTCATAGGAATTAGTCCTAACCTGGTGTTCAGCTTTAACTGTCACCCCAGGGGTGACCACAGTCTCTTGTAATTACAGAGATGACAGGTTCAGGACTCCAGCCCCGAGTCTGGAGGTTGGTTGCATTTTAAGCAATTCATAGTAAAGAATTCAAGGTGTACATTAGCACTTGGGGATTAGAGGGACCAGGAGAGCTCAATAAAGCCTTGGGCAGTGGAAGGGCTGGTTCCTGAACACCACAGGGCTCTGAAGAAAGCAACAGCCTCTTTGCAAACACTGTCAGAGATCTCTCCCCAATTATTTTTTCAACTACAAATGACTATCAAACACTTCAGTCTTCCATAAGATCATCTGACATCTTCCACAATGGATGCTTTAAAACGGCTTGAGTTGTTTCAGTGGAAGGACGTGTGGAGGTGCCTATCCTGTTTCTCACCTAGCTGTACCTTTTGAGTCACCCTACCCCAATTCCTGGAACTCTAAAATGCCTCTTCTTCCTCACATATTTCTAACTGTGATGCACCAAGGTCCTTAAGAATTCGACCACCCGTGAGTGGGACAGAGCAGTGACAAGAGAACAAGAAATGCCAGTGTCAGTCAAAATGGCACCTCACCACAAACCATGAGAGTTTGTACCTATGAAGGACACTGTTCCCACAATAACCATTTCAGCTGGGGGCCTGACATCAGGAAGAGGTCCTGGAAGAGGAGAGCCTGGATTCTGAGATGATACGAAAGGAAAGAAACGTAGTGGGGATATGGGCACATAATAAACAAGGAAGGGAATATTGATTTATGGACTGAAGTCAGGAAAGAGTAAATATGTGAGAAGAATGGCAATAGTTCAGCAACAGCAAGCAGTAAAGTAGAAGTAATTTGATAAGAATAAGCAACAGAAAAGTTTAGTCTGAATAGGAGCAAATATTTCTTAATGGCAAGGTACATTAGGCTGTGGAATAGCCTCCCCAGAAGCACCTCAACTGCAAGTAATTTAAAACTAGATGAGACAAAGCACTTGAGAATTCACTGGGGGAACAGTTATGACCTGCCGTTGTCTAATAGGTGTTGTCCATCTTTCCATCTCTAACTTGTGTGATTCAACTGACATTAATTGGCATTAGGGTCTATATCAAACTAAAATACAAGGCCTAGATGTTACCAGACATCGTAGTGATCAGTTTTCCTGGTACAGCTTTTCAGCAAAATGGAAAAAATAACAATAACTTTAGAGACCCGAGTGTCACAATCAGTTGCAGAAAATTTATGTCATGCTAAGAAATATTTTTAGAGTAATGCCATTCTGATATGTTATGCTGAGAGATAAAATCTGTAGCACCTCCAGAAGTGCCTCTCAGTTGAGATGCTGCGTGTGCTCTACAATGAGTAACTGAATCAAACTGAAAATCTGAGGTAGGAGTGAAAAACTATTTTCCTGAGAGAACTACATCTTGAAGACAGGGAAGAAAGGTGAACGTTTTCAAATGAAACAAGAAAAAAGATCAGCTCTGGAAAGGGGCATTTACATTAGGGATATTTCTTCCATATTCTCACTACTGATATTTAAATCTCCCTCTCTCCAGCAGACATCTAAAGTTTCATGCTGCACCTAACTCCTATCAGGGTTTTAGTCATTTTGCTTAATTTTTTGCTGTATCTTCTACTACAGCTATAACCCAAGGACTCTTTTTCTTAATTGTAATCAGTTCTTTCTGTTAGTTTATCTCTGCTCTCACGGAAGTCAGAAAAATAATACATTAGACCAACACTAAATGCATTCAAAATCCTTATCCTCCACATGAGATTGTTAATGGATGTTTTGAAATATTTAATAGTTCAAAAGCAGTATCAGTTCAGGCTAGTTGGTAAAGTTTATTGAAATAGTGAAGGTAATAATAGGTCTATAACTTCTAGAACTGGGGATGGCAAAACATTTGAAAATTCTACTAAAAGTGCTGTGACATCCTGTTCAGAGAAAACCTTTCCCCGTTTTAGAGTTGCAGCAACAGAAGAGAATACAAGTAACATGCCAAGGATCACTCTACAAGGAACAAAAAAAGCCATCCATTCAGATTCTCATCCTAGCAAATTCTGGTGTCCATGTGTCACTAGAATCCAACCCCAAAGCCAAGGTCAGTGAGGTGAAGGCAAGGGAAGGAGGTGCTCCAAACATCCGAGCTGAGATTCTTCTGCAAGCTGTGGTGAGGGCTATAATAAAATAAACTGTCTCCCTGTAATCCATGAAGCCCCTGGGTGCTAAAAAAAAGCTGTGATCCAGTGGGAGACCCAATGAGAGAAAGAGGGCCTTGTGTTTCAGAGACAGAGAGAGAGGGCCCTGCTTTCCAGCTGGAGCATCATCCTTCAAGGACTGCAGCCCATGGACTAAAGACCCAGGCCGTGCAGTTCTGGGAGGACTGCTTTGCCCATGGAGGGACTCACATTACAGCAGCTGCTACTGCTGGAACTAGAACCACGCTGGAGAAGCTCTCAGAACTGCCTCCCGAGGGAAGGGCCCACAGCACAGCAGAGCAAAGGGACTCCCCTCCCTGAGCAAACTGAAGAAAGACTTTTTTGAGAGAAGAACTGACCAAAACCCCCACGCCCTGTCTCCCTGTGCTGTTGGTGGGAAGGAGGGAGGGGCTGGGGGGGGAAAGGTGTTTTAAAGGTTTATTTTATTCCTCATTATCCTCCTCTGATTTTGTTAATAATAGATTTACTTTATACCCTTAAGTTTAAGCCTGTTTTGCCCTTAGACTGTTTTCTCCTAATCTTTATCTCAACTCATGAGCCTTTCATTTTTGGTTTTTTTTCCCTTCCTCTGCTCAGCTATAGCAGAAAAAAATGAGTGAATAGTTTTTCATGGATGCCTGGCATTTGGCCAGCGTGGAACCACAACAATAGGGCACTTGTGCCATGAAGTGAAGAAAACCTGTTAACTGTAAAAGTCTAAAGAGCTTTAGGCCAAGTAATTTTGTGCTAATGTGGCTGGGGAGTGATCACCTAAATGGATGGCAATAGCTTCCAACACTGGGCTACACAGGTTTTAGAGCGTTCTCTTTCCTCCCCTCCAAATAATACCATTTCTTAAGCAATGATTCCTGTTTGTGATTTGGGAACATTAACACATTGAGCACTAGAAGTTTGATTTTTGTTGGCTTCAGGGTAGGGTGTGAGCTAACATATTAGTAGAAATTTCCTGAAATTCAACCTTGAATTTTGCCAGTGTCAGTCCATTTCTGTCAAAAGATTTATATATATTCTCAGAACATGCCTGTTTATGCTATTAGCCTTAATTTCGCAGGAGATGTTTCATCATACAGAGATTAAGGAAGTTGCCCAAAACTGAGTGGAACTCTGCAGCAGAACACAGAACTGAAGCTTAATTCTCCACAGCCTGCCGAATATGCCAGTCCTTGGAACACCATTTCTTTTCCTCAAGCAGTGCAGAGGAGACGTTTATCTAGTGGCTATCTGAAAATTGATAGAATTTGATAAGCCCTATATCTCAGGCCCAGGAACAAATCAAGAGTTTGTACAGGAACTGACCCATGTTGGCAAATGGAAGGATGTAAATGGAAGAAAAACTCCCGCAGTTACAGTTCAGCTTTACTTTTCTTCAGCCGTGTTTGTATTAAATTATCTGGTTTTCTGTTTTCAGTGGGACAAACAGTTAAAAATACCAAAATACTGCAAACATGGTGACTCTTTGTCATCATCCTGTCCAGGACACAAGATGGAAGGAACCGTACAAATCCTTTAAGAACACTGATTTTAACAATTATCTCTTCTCTATTTTTTAGGTAAAGTCATGATGGTTAGACATAGCCCATGCTTGGTTTGGACACCTACAGGCAAAATATTTTTTGCAGTCACTTTATGCCAACCTCTCCTCCCAGGGTTAAGAACCCTAGTGAGAAGGATTACCTGAAACAATTTAAACTGCTCCTTCACTTAGCATCAGATTTAGCCCAATTTTATAAAAGATTTCCCAGCAGGTTATTGGGTATCTGTTCTTTCAGTCTTTTTCTGTCAACCAGAAGCTGAATGATGCAAGCCCAGTGCCATGGCTGGGAGTGGTGGGCAAAACCCACCTGAAAAGAACATCTCTAGCATAAAGACCAAAGTTCTGAGCCACCACCACCAAGTCCAAGATTACAGGAGGATGCAGAGTAGGACAGACACGGATTTATGTCATTAAAGAGCAATTTGGATTCAAATAAAAAGCAGTGTGCATTCCTCTATACTGTCACCCAGACCAGGCATCTCAAATGGCCCATCTTCTCCAGGAGTGGTACACTTTTGTGGGCGACTCTGCTCAGGATTTTTAAGTTTTCATTGCCCAAGTCTGTGCATCTTCAATGGAAGTGTGCAGTGTGGTCAAGAGCCTTCAACCAAAAACTGCACTCTCATTGAGCCAACTAAATTAATTTCATGCCTGCTACTGAACCCTACTCAAACACTTTTAATGTTCTATGTCTTTTCTGACTTGGAGCAGATGGAACAAACAAAAGAAAATGCTCATGCCCTTAATAATGAAGCACCTGAGCTGCTAAGTTCCCCATCTTTTTGCAAATTTACATTTTTTGGAGACATTGGAGCTTTTTGAATAACCTTTGTTGTATGAAGGGCTCCCCATACAAGGCACCCCACACTGAAAGTCAACTCCTTGACCTTTTATTCTCAGGCTGGGGAATGAGACATGCCATGCACTCACACGATCTGCCCCTGGGCACCATTCTGGGTAAGTCACTTGGACAGCACCTCTTGCCAGCTGATTCACAAAGTGGAATCTGCATAAGCTCTTGAAAAGAAATGCTCATTAATATTCCTAGCCAGAGGCAAGTGTGTTACAGCTCAGTGAGAGAAAGGGTCAGGGAAAGGGGAAAAAAAAAAAGGAAAAAGAAGGGAAAAGATTCAAAGGCCTCATGGAACAAGTCAATACCCCAAGACAAACGGTGCCTTTGTTGGCAGAAGAAGAACAGACCATTCTGCTCTGGGAAGAACTATGCAAATGGACTGGAAACAAGGAGGTATTCTCTCCTCTATTTTTATCAATAACCCAAGAGTATCAGAGAGACTGAGACAGCCCCTTCCCCAAGGATACTCGGGCAATTTAATGGAACCAAAGAAAAGGACTGGGGACTTCCACAGAGCATCCTCCTTTAGTCAACAAAGCAATTGCAAAAACTCTACATTCAGCTCAAAACTTTCTAGGGGTACGTTCCCTTTCCTCAGTGTGCTCTCTTCCCTCACTTTGCCATCTCCCATTCCCCTCCCCATGCTCCGTCCCTGGAATTATGCTTCTCCTCAGCTACGGAAATTTCCATCTCACTACAGTAAAATGCAGGGATTTTGCTGGTGCAGGGAATCAATAAGAAGGTTGTGACAAAACATGTGGTTTTATCTGAAAACAGGAATCGCCTGCCATTCTCCTCCCCCACTTCAAGAAAAAGGAAAAAAATAGAAGAGAGGTGGTTATGTTATAGTTACTAATTTTCTTTTGATCTAAGTGATATATCGCTTTCCCTATTAGGATTTCATTTGCTTTAGCATGAAGAGATCAGCAAGTAAGTTCTGTTTTAATTAGACAGGTACTAAAGAGTTTGATAGTAATTTGAATACTGACAAGCTGGAGTGCTCACTGGTCCATGAACAGAAAAGACATTATAGTGTTCAACCTGCTTGAAGAGAAAAACTCCCTTAAATATTTTACAGGCAAGAGAAAAGCAGAAAAGAAAGTTATGCCAAATGGAGAGATGAAACACGGGCAATAGGATGCCAAGGCTGACCTGTGAGCCACCTGCCAAACTTTGTTATCTCCTTGTCTGTGGTTTCTGCTCCTGAGCAGGAGGCCTGGTTTAGCAACATTTACTGCAGGTAGGGTATAAATTTGGAACACAGAGCCTAGAAGGCCATTTCTCATAAACAAGATTGGAGCATCACTGTAGATGCCAGTGCCCAAGAAGGGTGAGTCATAAATGTGTCATAAAAAGCAGCTACATGCACAGAAAATGAGAAGCACACAAATGTGGAACTTGTGCAGGTAGGCTTGCTGCTCCTTCCCACAGTGCAGCCTTTGTGTGCTTCTTTTGGGCTGTCCATAGTTATTGCTTCCTCCTGTTCCACACAATTTTCCCAATGGAGCTTTCTTCCAGGAACACATTTATGACAGCAGGTTCCCTCACCAACTCTTTTGCCCCACCCAGCAAGTGTGCCAGCTTACCAATGATTCATTCCTTAAAATGAAGGCTACCTAGGAACCTTTTCTGGATTGCAGGAAATTCATCCCTTCACTCATCTCTCTTCTGTTGCTGCCACAGGAGCAACTTCTTTTCTCCTCTGCCTTTCTTCAGGCAAATCATCCTTCCAGGAGCAGTGCTGCTGGCCCAGCAAGCAACTGCTCTGTTTTATTGGAGCTTCCTCTATTACTGCTGGTCAAAAAGTAAAACAAAAAGGAGCACTCTGATATCCTTACTGAGCCAAGCAAACAAATACATGTATAAATGCATACAGTAAAGACACTGACATGACTTTCCCCTACAAGGCAGCTGGTATCTCCAGCTCCTGAACACATGAACACGAGCCACTGTACATAGTATTAACTCAGCTGGGCCAGTCTGCATTGCACCCACCAAAACCTGACCTGAAGAGACTCTAATCGTTATATATGTCCCCTGCACTACCAGCTCGTATCTTTCCTGTCTTTATTGGCAACAGCAGAGATATTCCCATGTGGCTCAAGCAATGAGATGGGTAATACTAAAGATGCAATACCAATAAAAAGGGAAAGCAAAGCTGCAGTGAAAGTACTAAAGCAATATAAAACATATTGGGTTAATGAAAGGTCTCCTCAAAAAATGCCTAACAGCCCTGACCCTCCTTTAGTGGGCAGAAATAGAGACGTGGTTCTAAGAGCCTGGTGTGACACCCAGATTCACAGACTCCCCTTTAGCATTTTAAAAGGATGACACAACTGGTATCTTTAGGAGTGAGAGCTGGAATTTCAAAGTTGCCAGAGTCTTTTAATTTCTTTGGGCTATGAATGTTTAACTCGTGAAAATTTCTTTGAAAGTTCCAGTAAGCTGTTCAAAACTGGGACTTGTTTGAAGATACTACACAGCATTTGTGAGAGGCAGAGTTGCCTGGTGACTGGAAGAGGATTGCAGAGCAATCACCATTATTCATTTCCATTCAGGACCCTTGCCCAAATTGCTGTGCAACCATAGGCACATTTCCTCAGTTCATACATGCAGAAAAAAAATAACATTATTTCCTATTCCCTGAGAATTACATTGTAAATCTTATTTAGTTACAATAGGTATGGTTGTGTGTTTCCTATACAATCACCTGGAGTTAAGACACTCAGATGGAGACCTGCATCATGTAATGCTGCTCTAAACTGCACAGCCAGTGTAATAATGATTTCTGAATAATTAAGGGCAGAGCTTACAAAACCTTAATTTTCCTACACTTCGGATTTAGGTAGAAACTAAAAATAAGTTATTGTTGACACTGCTACTTTTCTCTCTCTCTCTTAGTTCATGACCTTAGTAAAATCTTCGTGTCCCTTTCTTCATTTTTTTTTATTGAAATGCACTTGGCTTTGAAGTTAGCTTTTCTTTGCTATTTAGAACTGATGGCCAGCCAACTAAAACTCCTCTAGCTAATCCCAGCTTTTTGTCCAAAGCACAAATAGGTTGTACTCAATAGAATCAGGAAAAAGAAGTAAAGCCATGAAGAGAAGCAAATGCTCTGCTCAGACTCCACTCAAGCACAAGTGACAGAAGGATGTGCTGTTGCTTCTGCTGTCATGGGCAGAGTTGCTGCAGATCCATACTGCAAACACATCTCCTAGAAAGCAGCAGGGGTTCTCACTGGTTGCTGTAGTAAGAGTCTGACAAGCTGGCATGCTTGTAAAGCGAGACAGATATTTATCTTCTGGCTTCAGCACTTTGGTGTTGATCAAATTTTAGAGAACTCACAGCAGTTCAGTTCATCAAATGAAGAGACAACAGTGATAGTATGCAGGAAGGGCACTTACAGACACATGCAAAGACATATTTAAATGCCAGTGAAGGTAGATAAGAATTGACTGTTTCACTGAATTATGTGTCAATCATTTTGACTTACATGTTTCTAATACTAATTTTTCAGCCCCGAGTTCCTCTCCTCCTGACTTCTCCACAACCATCCCTTCTTGTTCCAAGTTCCCTGCTCCTGCTTTTTAATTTGCTGGAATTTTTGTTCCGTCTCAATACAAGCTACTCTAGGTGAAATCTCATCTTCCTGCTTTCTTCCTGTCTGTCACTGTATTTCTGATGTTGCCTTCTATGTTGATTCTCACTTAGAACTACTTCCCCCTTTTCAGTGTGGAGAAGACATTGTGATAGAGATCCACTGTTAAAAAATCCTGATCCTTCAGCTCTTAGCATTTTCATGTCCTGCCTACCTCACTTTTTTTTTTTTTAGAGTTTCCCACTTCTGCTACTTTTTCCTTAGCTTTCTCTCCAGGCTCACCTGCTCTGTGAAACACCTTTGAGGAGCTGAAAGTCTGTTCCAGCCTCTCCCACTGCATTTCCCTGCTAGGACCACTTGTCTTACAGTGACTGGAGTGAAACTGTCAAATAGCAAAACACAGGTAGATGGACAGTATTGATTACTTTTACTTTTTGTTTTACATCACTGACTTTGGTGATTTAGAGCCCTCTGTTAGGCTCATCTGCTGTCCAACACTCTCTCTGGTTTTATTCTCCTGCAAATGTGAGTTTGGAATTGGATGGCAAATATAAACATTCAGACAACTCTTGCAATGAAAGCAACTGCAGGAGCTATTCCCACTGTTTGAAATCCATCCAAAGATGATAACTCATCTCCATCAGGCTTTCAAAAGTGAGTTGAAATTCAGTGGAGTGTAGATTCTTAAGTGCCTGGATCACTTTTGAGAAGAGAATTTAGAAGGATTTTTTAAATATTAGCCTCTTTAGATTTCGGATGCCCATTTTTCTGTCTTTGCTCACAGTGAAAGCCTAAGTCAGACCTGTGATCAGTACTGCAGAGCAAATAAGATCAACACTCCTCAACATTGTTGTCCACTCTACAGTATTTAGATATATAAAAGTCAAACTTCCAAACTGAACTTTTAGCTACAGATCTGTCAGACCCAAAGGTTTCTGTATAGAAATAAAATATTATTGTTAGTCTTAAATCAACGCTCCCTTGATTTATCCATGTTACACAATGATGACTGTTGCTTTACGTGTGTGAACTAGAGCATCCAGCCTCAAATGAGTCAATCCAAATGTTTTCTAAAAATTAACATTCAAAAAATTAGGCATGACTGAGATCCTATCTCTGTGCAGCTTCCACCTGACATGCTGGTCCCTAGCCTTTGCCAGGGAACACGCTGGTTTCTCATACTCCTCCTGTATCATTCCTGATGTTTGTTTTCTCTAAGAGACCCAGTGATGGAGTTCCCACCACCTCTCCTGCATTGTCCCTCTGCTTTTGTGTAGTTGCATATCATTGTCACGTACCCCCAGTCCTTGCTTTTATGTCTTAGAAGGAAATTCATCTACGTTCCCTTCACAGGTCACATTTCCTGGACCTCTGATCACTATTACTGTTCTCCTCTGTATCTTCTCCAGCCAGTCCACATCTCTCGTGAAGTGCACTACACAAAAGCAGATACAGCCTCGAAGCTGGGGTCTTACAGATGCTAAAAAAGGCAGAAAAATTTCATGGGCCACGCAGGTCATACTGCTGTTGATCCTTTCCAAAATGATATTTGTCTTTTTCACAAGAGCATGACATTGTTGGCTTACATTTGGCTTATGCTCCACTGTCTCTCTCAGGTCCTGTTCCACAGAGCTTCCATCAAAGGCTTTTCCCCCACAACTTGAAATTCTGGTCATATGGGCCTGAGTGTGACACTTGTAACTCTTCCTACCAAATTGCATTTAATTTCTTCTAAACTCTGAATCTATTTTAATGAGGGGTACTTTTTAATCTAGGTCTTCTATGTGCTCTCAGTCTCTCCTAGCTCCATGTCACATGGGAATTCATTAAGTGTGCTCTCTTTTGTCACCCACATTGCAACTGAAACACTGAACAGCTCTGAACCCAGGACAGACTCCTGCAGAACACCTCAAATCCACCCTTTCATTTTGACAGCAAATCCCTGATAATTCTCCACATTCAGTTTCCTAACTGATTTTGGGCCCCCTCTACAGTAATTTCAGCAATATTAGGGTAATTATCAAAATGTCACAAGACACTGTCAAAAGCCTAAAGAAAGTGAAAATCTGTCATCTGCTGCTTTTCCTTTATCCACAGGATATGGCAGCCTCTCACAAAAGGAAGTTAGATGGGTTTGACATGATTTTTCTCTTGACAAATCCATTTGGTGGCTATTCATCTTGTTAACTTCTCTGTGCTGACAAAGAATTTTATAGGTTACTTCTCCCAGAATTTTTCTGGGACTTAAAGGAAAGACAACAGGGCCAAAATACCCCAGTTCCTTTTCCTGAGATCTTGTGTCTCAAAAACAAGCCAGTGACAGCTCTGAGAGTATTTCATCCATCCCAAGCAGCAGTTCATCAAGACCACCGACTTTAAAACATTTCCAGTCATGTTTTAGAAATGAGAGAGACAGTAAGAGTGTTCTTCACTTTGAATTATTGATCATCAGATTGCAGTTTTTGCATGGAAGTATTTCTAAGTACTTCTGACCCAACGTGTGATCCTGGATTAGGCTGCGAGCCTTAACCCGAAGGGTGGCAAGTACTCACAAGAGCCATCGTAATTAAGCCTGTTTAATTGACCCTGTTACAGCTCACTTTCTCAGCTCTCTTGTGACTTGAGAGATGATATTTTCCTATTTAATGTCTCTGAAAAACATGTGAGTGGTATTTGTGGTGGTAGGTCATCTCTCTCTCGACTGTGTGAAGACAACAGCCTAGTGTACTTGCACTGAGTTAATATTTTACTGCTTCCAAAGAAAAAAAAAATAGAAACAAATAAACAACAACTCCTTTTGTTTGCTGTCCTTCTTTTCAAGTATCAGATAAATCACAAGATGCCTGAAGTTAATAATAACAGGGACAATAAATACAGACTAATGCCAGCAAACCAGTCATATGCCTCTTGCTTTTGCACGGCCTGATCATGTGTTGCCTCCTGCAGCTAGAGAGGATGCAGTTTTATAGGTGCTTCAGATCTTTCTTTGACTGGTTATCAAAGCTTTTTTGCCCTAAGATTTGTGACCATTACCAGCACATATATGCTGGCAGCAATTACTAACTGTGCTCACATGGGAAAAGCCCAGAGGCATTTTTCTACAGTTGTTTTATTTTCCAGCTCTACTTTAATTTGGAAGATGGTCAATTAATGGATTAATTGTTCTCTTAAACTCACTGACTTCAGCCAAGCAACAAAAGGCTAATCTCTTCCTGGAGTTATCTCTTCACCCTCTATCATTAAGCAAATTTTTGCAAACTTTCTTCAAAGCTTGCCTCACTAAAACACAAAGTCATTGTGCTGTGATGCTGTCCAGCAAACCTGGGTTGCCACCTGCAAGTGAGATGGGCACTCTCCTTAACTGAGACAGTTCTACACCTTTCCAGAGACGAGTACATGATCCCACTCAGGGTGGTCACTGCCCCCCTGTCCCTTCAATCTAATTAGTAAGATCATTTAAGGTCCCAATAATCCACCAAACCAAAAGTAACTGATAACCATGGCAAATCCCAAAAGAAGAAAGGCCTACAGACAGCATGTGTGATCCTCCACTACTGAACGGCTGGGGCTGTTTTCCTCCCCACACAAAACACTATTAAGAGCAGCTGTACACTGGTTGTGCCTTGAATTAACATAGTGAAAGTCTCCCTATCAGATTCCTAATGACATCTTGCTGTATCTTCCCACCTGAGGACACTGCCAATAAATATGTCTGCTTTTCTATCTCTCTCTCAGACACAGGACAAAACTGAAAGTGGTTGCTGCTTGGTAAAATATGCTCAGATGTTGGGAAGAGCAAGTCATTCTGGAATACCAGCACCAGGGAAGCTGGAAGTCAAACTCCTCATTACTCTAATCCCTAAAGCTTTCTTGGAAATACAATTCTCGATTTTCCATCTTCCCCCGGTTTTGATTCTTTCAAATATTTGGGTGAACCACTTATTTTACAGTCAGAAACGACACCCCATTTGCTTTCTGCCTTCCCCTGGATCAGCATAATTTTCCTTTTAGTTTAAAAAAGCCAAAGCATTCTCAAGCTGCAGCTCTTGACAGGCAGCAATGCTGCATCTCTCTATCCCTGCATGTGCACACAGCAAGAGCAGCAGCAGCTGCCACTGGTGCCCAGACCTCCTCCCCTCAGACTGACAACCTGTCTTAATGTTGAAAAACAGTTCAAGGTAGCACTTGAGACCAAACATGCCATTTTTCTTGTCAAAATGAAAGCTGTAAATTTTAAGCCTAATGCTTAATGTATCCAGATATTGAACAGAGGGACTTTTATCCTCAGCTTAATGATCTGTCTAAAATCATCAAAAAAGATTACTTAAAAATTCAAGGTCCTCAGAGGTCCCATAAAAATTGTGTGAAACATTTTTTTCAGAGCTTTTGGGAAGGCTAAGGGATCCTTTCATATCTTTTTTTTCCAAATGCAAGGGGAAAGCATGTACAGAAGGCTTTCTATCTCCTTTTTCCCTGAGCTTGAAAGACTTAGAGAGAAATGTGACTACATTCAGGAGAACCAGAGCTTCGGCTGGAGTAACTTCTCCCAGCTCCACTAGGAACAGGAACGATTCACGAGAAACAAGAACGATTTACAGCAGCAGCCGAGATGCCCTGGCTGTTTCTCTCAAAAGCTGCACACTGAAATGAGATCTAATACTTCCAAGTACTCCTCAGAGATATGGATTCTAGAAATCATGTCTCACTCAGCCTGTCTGCTTTGTGGGGCTTGTTTATTTTGCTAATGTCGGTGAGATGTCTAAGGATTTGAAGGTTCTGACTGTTTAGTTTTCAGCTGGTAAATGGGGAGAAGAGCTGTATTTTCTTACAGGGATTTTAGAGAGGGTTTGCACAATCCTACCCTCAGCTGCAAACCCGAGTGGAGAGGAATTACTGGCAGTCAATGTCAGTGCAAACTTCGCCCTTTCCCCAAACAGCAAAGTACCTCCTTTTCCCTGGCATTGCAGCACCTTCCAGTGCCCAGAGCTATCTGCCAAGGGCTAGGAGCAGGATTCTCAGCAGGAAAAGGCAAGCAACATTTTAACAAAACACTCACCAACTTTCAGTTTTAATGCACACTTACCACAACCTCCCATCCACTAAAAATGTACATAAATGTACACAACAAATCTTTTCCCCTCACTGCTGTAGCTTCGCAGAACTAAAATCTAAATGTACTTTGAATCCATACAACTAAAAGCTTTTTAAGTGTGTCAGCATCTGCCCATACCTACAAGTCACACTGTATTCAAACACTTGTGTTTGTCTGTAACTTGCAATAAAAAGCATTAATAAAATAACAAGTGTACACAGATTATAGGCTGCATTTTGAAATGTTAGTAAACACAGTCTTTATATGTCAGACCATAATGTTTCCAGACAAGCTGTCGGTAGGAGCCAGCTTTACAAAAACTTTCTAATTGTTTCTTTTTTTCTGTTTCCAACTTTTCATTATACTTCCTTTTAAAAAAAAAGAGTACATATTACTCACATTGTGGCAGCCCCTTGGACAAAATATATTCAAATTTAAGGCTGATGTACCATATCTGGAAATGACAGCTCCACGAATAAGTAGAACACAGAAAATTCCTTGTTCTATTATGCTTTTGCAAAAAGCAAAAGTACCAGGCAAGAACTTTGCTTCTTCTGATTGTACACACATGAACTGAAATCTTGCCAAGATTTTAGAAAACGGATTCATAAATACCAAAGTTTAAGGGCATAATTTCTTTAATCAAGCATAGCAGTTGTGCATACATGCAGCTTCAGCGAACTGACAAAGCATACTTAGCTCCCTGTGTTCAGCTTCTGTAAAACCAAGTTTTCCCCCCCAAACTTTGAGCTAAATCAATTTATATAATCTGCAGATCTGTCCCTGCCTCTACGAAACGGTGCTGCAAACTTTACTTGTAAGATTTCTAGCACCTCCACTTTCTATTTTTGGTTAACAGTATCATATAAGCAACCTGATTCTTGTTTTCAAACTAGTCTTTCAGTCCTTCCATGTCCAAACTCCTTCAACACTTTGCTACCTGTTCAAATTGCTGAAGGGATTTGATCTCACTTCAGATATAGAAAAAGGGCGAAGGTTTGGAAATGTGTTTGTTTGCAATTTGTTGGTTTGGGTTATTTTCCCTCTCAAAGGTAATTACATGTGGTTGTCAGGTTTAACAGAGGACACTACATGAGAAAAAGTAAATTTTCCACAGCTTTGTTTCTACAGATAATGCTATCAAAAATATATAAATTTGAGTTTAAAATTGCAACTACTATAATAATTTTGTAAGTTTTCCAAGGAAACACAAGAGTTATTAATTTTAAGAAAGGAAAATTAGCTTGTCTTTACAATAACTACTTCCAGAGGGTGTGAAATACATTTTCATAGTGCCAGATCTCCTATGCTGGGAAATCAAATAATTTTAGGGGGAGGCAAATGTGCTGCTCAGAACTCCTGTGGCAGCCCCAGCCATGTGTTATTCAAGAGGAAGCATCAGGCAAAGAGCAGTGTGGAATTGCTCCGGTATTACCTGTGCCCGTTCCTCTCTGTTCAGTGGAGTATTTAAAAAAAAACAACTCTAATAAATGCATTGAATAATTGTTTGAATTGCTGCTGTGCGTTCTGTCATAAATGGTTTATGGACAACCATCAATTCATTCTGCTCATCACTCTAACAAGTTCAATGTACTATTCCAAGCAAAGGATGACTATTTATTTAACAGCTTTTGGCAGGAAAATTTGTTGCGTGCCACAACTTTACAAAGAACATTAAAATCAATGACAATTTATAAACCAAAGACTTGGAATTGTGCTTTGGATTCCCATAATTCATCAGAATAAAGCTGTCAGATACCTTTTATTATAAATTAATAGCATGTTGTCTAGCAGCTTGGCAGCAGCCGCCGTTTTGCCAGGTTAGCAGTGACATCTTGTGGTATTTTTACCCATTGCTACTGGTTTCAGCTTTCCTATGAATGTTATCTCCTCACAGCACAGAAAGTGTGTATAGGAGAGAAACGTATCACATTGTGCAGACATCAACAGCAATAAGGTTTTGCAATAACAAAAAAAATGTGACCTTGGCAAGTATGCTATTGCTAATGTAATCTTGAAATTTAGAATAGAAGAAAACATTTTTATATACTCCTTTTGCCAGTCATGTTAGATATTTATTAGTCTGATGTTACAGTTACTAACAAATGTACTAATTTCCTAATGCATGCTTTTGGCATCTTTATAATCAACATTAATTTAGTGTGAAGATGGGTTTTCATTTTATATTGGTTTGGGAAATTCATGTTTTAAAGGTCTGAGATCTAGCCTTCCTAAACTGTGCCATTTTACAGTATTCTTTTACCTTTTCCAGATGCCTCCACAAAACCCACACCTCTTAAATGTCTCCTTTCAGGATCCACTGAAGTTATGTACAGAGGAGGAAAAAAGCATTATTGGGTAGTGCAGGATGAAAGGTCTCTGTTGTTTCCATATTCTGCAAGGCAGTTACTCTTGCTTTCACGTTAGTAAAAATGAAGGAGCAGTTTTTTATAAACTGCTTTTCAGATCTTTTTCTCTCTATTTCCTGTGACCATGAAATGATATATGGAAGCTTTAAAGAAACTGTATCTGTTTCCAGGAGCTCCGCTGGCTTACGGAGGTCCTGATGATAAGAAGAATACGTGAAAAGATAATGCCTGCAAGTGTTCTCCCTGCTGTATAATGTCGTGGGACATAGAGATGTTACTTTCCCAGCCATAAGAGTGAAGGGTAACAGATGCATCTAGAGGAGTAGCCTTTACATACCCGCACACTTCTCTTCCTATGTATCCTGATCTTACTACATTCTTAAGAAGAAAAGTCCGTGTTTATTTCTCCACTGAGAAAAAGAATGGTTTGCACAGCAATTCCTGGACTAACAGGCTCATCCATGGCATGCACAGCAGAGCTGGCACTGAGGAGTGAGAGCCAAGGGGGAACGTGCCCAGGTGCCCAAGGAGATCTGAGGCAAAGTGCCACTTGCAACCTGCTGTCAACAGCAGCTGCCTCCCATCACGAGTGTCTTCAAAGTCATCTTTCCTCCTTTTCCCTGGAAGCAACCTCTAGCTGCTATAAATGGGTTGGGGAGCTTCTCATTCCTACAGGGATGTGATCCCTGCAATTAAAAGTCTGAAAGTCTGGGTCAGCAACAGGCAGCTCCTGCCCACTCACAGTACTCCTACTTCTGCCTCTCCAGTTCCCTGTGCTGTTCCCAGTTTTGTGGGTATTTAACAAGTCACTCTTAACTCCTCAAAAACTCCTTGCAGAGAGGCAAAACTTCGACTGCCAGGCAAAGATGTGGGCGACAGGGAGATGAGCCCCAGGTCAGCCTGGAGCTGCATGGTGAAACAGAACAGACATCTCCATAAACAGAGCCACGGGAACATCTTCCCACTCCTCTTGTGAGCTGCTGCTCTTGGCCTCCCAGCCCACTTCTAGAAACACCTGAAGCCTCACTGGCATGACAAGGTATTGTGTTAGAGGAACTGCTTCCCTTGCTATCAGTCCATAACTAGGAAAGTCTGATTCAAAACCACCGAGGATAAGGAGCAAACATCCTGCCTAACTTCAGCCACCTAAAGATAGGCATCTAGTCTGAACTGCCTCTCCAGGGCTCGTCTGTTGCCAATAGGAATGGAGACACATCTCCAAAAGCAGATTTATCTCACCTCTCTGAGATAAGGCCCTGTCTGGAGGTGCTTATCTCTTTCCATTAACTACAGAGAGAACCCAGGTGACTCCTTCAACTGGATGCTAGAAAGCTGAAATTAAGTAAATCTTACCCATATATAGGGAGTTGTATTAAAAATAAAAGGTAAAAAGAATGGGGTTTCCAAGGGGCCTGAACTCAGGCAGCTGCCTGTCACTTGACTGCCAGTCCCCAAATTTACATTTAAATTCCAGCAGAACATTTTTACAGCAGACTTACAATGACCTCTAAAAATATCAGCACTTTAATAACCAAAAATACACCATCAAAGACTAAAACATAATGCCAGTATAGAGGCATCTCCCAGTATTCTTAGCAGGAATCTACACACGATAAGAGCTTTTAATATTTAAATCTCAGAGGACTTTGAAATATTGCCTGTTCCTGCAATTTTATAACAAATCTTGCACAGAGATGTTCATTGTAAACCCCAGGTCTTTTGGCATTCAACGGTGCAAAGTTTTTTGGGAGGGAATAGGGGGGCTACTGGAAGAAAAAAATCAATCCCCCCTCCCACTCCACTATGAGAATTTTACAACAGAAAGACACTAAATCCACTAAGAATACCAATGTTTCAGGTTCAAAGGGCAAGAAAGGAAAACCCCATGCTCTGGATTTTAAAGGATCTCATCACTTGTAATGCAGTGTTTTTACACCAACACAGCTGATTTATGATTTTTTCTCAGGCAGCATTCAAATAATAATCATAGAGGTCCCAGAGATTCCTTACCTGGCAAAGGTATGGATTATAATTTCTGACCTGGATTAAGATTTCTAGTGCATCACTCATGGTTATATTGCTCTCAAAGAGCATCTGTCTGCTCTAACTTCCAAGATTTGTTTACAGCTGCTCACACAGTGCTGAAAGTTATTCCCAAGAATGACAACCCCTCTTTGCCACGTCTTCATGAATTATTTTTGCAATTGGCTCAAAATTTTAGCCCATACCGGTCATAAGAACTTTTGTTCTCTCTGCTCCCTTCATTGATGCTTCATAATTCATCGTGTTCGTCACCTCAGCACCAGCATCTAAAAGCTGTGTTTAGCCTGATGCCCAAGTCACCAGGTCAGCCCTGGATGTCCGTGGGAGCCCCTGCCTCTGCTCTGGCAGGGCTGAGGGGGAGTCCTTTCTGTTAGGAAGGCTTGGGAACAGCTGCCTGCCTTTGCTGGGCTTTGTGACTGAGAGTCCAGGCTGATACGGGTGCTTGCAGTTTGATCAGAATCCCAGCCCTAATAATATACAACTACAATCATAAACAAAGACCATACAGATTAAAATGGGATTGAATGGCAATAACCTGCCACAAAGAGGCCACAACACTGTGTCCTCAGTGTGCACTTAAGTCTGACAAGGGCTGCCACAGCATATTTTAGCAATTCATGGAGCAGATGTGGTGAAGGACATTCCCTACGTTTCAGCCACCAGAGCTCCTCACACAGCACGTGCCCTGGAGGAAACCACGGCTGCTGGAGGAGACAGGGCCTCTGCAGGTCATCCCTACAGATCAAAGCTCTTAACAGGAATCAAGGGGCCAAACTCAGCAGCAATGGGGAAAGTGGAATATGCCAGGCCCCTTTTGAGCTGTTCATAACCTCTGACTGATAGGCAAATTAATTCCAGGGCTCTGCAGTGGCAGAATGGATGACACAGGAGGGAGCTAGAAGAGACTACACTGCCCCAGCACCGTCACTGTCAGTCATCCCCTATTCCTCTACGCACAACCATCTCTTCTGGCCCACCACACTGCTGTGGAGGCTTCTCTTTTTTTAAACCACTTTCAGGATCCATGCATCTGTTCTAACTGGTCACTTGGGCTTGACAGGTCAGCTGTGTTACAAGTTTAGGAAATGGCACAAAGGGAATAACCTGTGATCGGCTGGAGCACAGCTGCAGAACCTGTTCTGTATTCATTGCTGTAGCTCATGTTACCTTTGTCTTCATTTTCAGCCTAGAATGATCTGGCTGTTTCCAAATCCTAATTTCAGCCTGGGAGTCATACTTATCCTAGAAAGCTTTTAATAGCATATTTTCTCTGGCCTTGTGAATGATGTGTGTAGCCTCACAACTTGTCTCTGGTGAACCACAGCTGGAGGCATCTCGGTGAGTCACATCAACAAGTCTTACATGGGATGGACCACATGCTTGGGTTGGTGTGGCAAAGCACCCAGACAGCAAAGCAAGAAAAAGACAATACCTTGTTATTCTGCAGAGTGCACTGCCACGAGTGTTACAGAGACACAGATGTTAAAACCAGAATGAGCAAGCAAAGTCTTGGGTTTCTGCATCTATCACTCACAAGCAAGCAAGAAGAAATGTAGTCTGTAAGGGGCAGGACTGTCCAACAATTGTCTCTTTGGGAGTTTCTGCAAATTCCACTGAAATTCCTAAATTCCTACCCTGACATGGTATGATCCAGTGACGAATGGACTGCTGCCCAGAACCAAGCGTGAAGGTTTCTTCATTCCTAAATACGCTTCTAAAAGCTTAACAAAGCATGCTCCCAACATCTGCTCTCTTCAAAAATTCAACACAGAAATACTGCAACTCTTGGTTCTTTATGAGACTGAGATTTTCTGTACTTCTTGTTCAAGCAGGACTGGAATTACTCTATCACAAAAATAGCTTTATTGTGATAGAGAACAAGCTAAAGAGCTTACGAGGTATCACATACATACACATTGCAGAGCTCCAATTCCTTCAGTGCCTTATTTTTGAAAAGTCTTGGAAGTGGATGTCTCCAATTTTCTGAAAGCAGACTGAAGATACCTGAAAAGAACTGCTTGAAATCAAATGGAGAGTTTGCTACCACCAACAGTAGTTAATGCAAGACTTAGGCAGTGACAAACTCTGGAAAGCAAACCAATTGTTGAAATTCAGGCAAACTAGGCAGAAAAAAAAAAAAAAAACAAACCATAAAGCCTGTTCCCTAAAACCTGGTTTACATCCACTTTTGCTTCCAAGTCCCTGTGTATTAAGCAGGTCATAAAAGCCTGCTGGGAAGCTGTTTGAATTCCTCTGATGAGGAGTGCCAAAAGCTTTCTCCAAGCTCAGAACTAGAGCTAGTTAGAAAACAGGAAATGTTTTGCATAACATTTTTGCAAGCCAGGGAGCTGAACATTATCCATTATTAAGACAAACATGAAACAAGGGGGTTTTACCTATAAGACAGGCAAATGCTATGTACAGGACTCTACCTTTAGAGTCAGGCCAAGGGAAAAAAGCTCCCTACTGACTACACCTAGTGTCAGCTACAACAGTTTTTTTAATCTACTCTAGTCCTATCCCTTGAGAATGGATTTTTTTTCCTGGGTCTCCAAGCAATCAGAATGCACAAGATTTGTTCTCTATTATCACCTAAAGAAAGCTGAAAGGGCAAAAAGCCAAGGCTTGCAAACCTCCCCCATGGGGCTTTCTTTGCTGGTTGCTTCTGAGCAGCAGCACTGCCATCTTTATGGACTCTCTGATTTCCTAATATAATTTTACATTACAAATACGTTACAGAAGGAATAATGACATAGATAACACACCAAAGACTTTATTAAACTAAACACAGCATATGGTGCTCATTTTCTGGCAACCAGTCTCACTAAGGACAGGGAGAAATCCTAGCCCCAAAACTGTCTTGTCAGCAAGCACAATGGCAAGGGAATCCTGCAAATACCTGGCTGGACACAGCAGCCTCACAACTGTCTTACAGCTGTTCTGCCAAACACGTGGAAGAAAAGCAGTGTTTGATGTGAAAGCAAAAGTGGATCAACTTCAGCAAATAAAGCTAGAAAGTGCCAATGAGATGTAGCCAGTCAGATTTTTAGCCTTGTAATTTAGAGTCCTTTCTGCACAACTGACACAGAAGTGTTCTGAGGTGCACACTGAGTTATTTGAAAACACAGAAAAACAGGTCCAAAATGCCTGCCCCCAAGACTCTCTGTGCAGAGAAAAATTAGCAATCCAATCTTAAAAATGGCTTCTGTATTGGAATCCTTTAGCTGAAGTCTGAAGGAGCAACATACAAAAAAAAAAGTGAGTAGGAAAAAAACACTAACAGCTAAAATTAACCACCCAATGGGCTGGGCTTAACTGTACAGGAAAAGGTCTGAGTCCTGATTATGTAAATAAGTGCTGAGTAAATAAAAAAACTGGTCTCCAATTCAAATAATCTAGGTTTAAATTATTTAAAAGAGCATAGGAAAAAAATGCTTTCATCCTCTAACAATGAAGTTCAGTAACAATATGCATTGGTTTTAAATGTAAGGAAAGTACGTAAGAAGGTAAAACTTTGATTGGTGCATGCTGCCTCTACACACCGGAATGTTTGTATAAGTAAGTTTATAAATCAGTATTCATAGGACCCTGAGCAGTTCAAAAGTCTGAAGCCTTTCTACCAAACGTGAAGTCATGATAAAAACACTAAAACTGTCTAAGATGCAATAGTCCATCAGCATGGAAACAGGAAAAAAGACACCAACTGACGTGTTCGGAACCTGTGCTTGTCCTCTATACATTGTGTTGTTTCTCCTAAATGTAATTTTTTTTTAAATAATCACACTTGAGCACAGAGTGTGCTTTGAGCACAGTTTGCAAAAAGATGACGGGCATGGCCTTATCTTGTAGGGAAAAATAGGGAAAAAAGGAAGAGCTAGCACATATTTATTACCATATGGGCTTGGGAGATATTAGTTACAAGACAAGAATTCAACCCTGTAAACAGAGAAAAATAACTGTGGCAAGAGGAGCTGAACTGCTTCAGTCAGGAACAAAAAAGAAACACTGATGCTGCCAATTAGAATCAAATTCACAGTGAGATTTTACCAAAAGGTAAAATCTTTCGTTTAGATAAAGAATGCAAATACTAAAATCCAAAGCAATGGAACAGTTTGAGATGATGTCTTTTTCATTGTCCCTGGATACCTGACCTGTGTTGCCTCTCACTGGGACAAGTTCACAGGGCAGGTGGGAGATGCCTTAGCTGGTAAATGGCTTTGGTGTTTTTTCACCTGTTATATTCAAATGTCCACTACTGCTCTTGGTCACAACAGTAAAGCAGAGAAAAATGCAGCCCATCCAAGGTATAATAAATGAGAAAGAATACCTTCAGCAAAGAAGTTCAGGTTTCCAATACCTAGACTTCAGTGACTACAAATTGAGAAAACTTGAAGTATTTAGCACTGTGTGAGCTGTATATTCAGACTTGGAACTGTGGCTATATTTATCTCAAAGAAAATATTGTCTGACAAGTACACGGAAAGGAGAAAAAAATAGACCTTAAAAAAAAAAAAAAAAAAAGGCAAAGTTCCCATTGACTTCACCAGTCAAGATCAGGATTATAGTACATTTTGCTGCTCTCTGTTTCAGGAAGAATTTAAAAAACCCACTTGTTCAACCCTACTGTTCTTCCCTGGCCACAGTCACCCAACCACTGTCTTCCTCCTCCAATCACACCCTTTTTCTGAGCCAGCAGTGCCCAGTCCTTCCCAAGCCACTGCAGGTGACATACAGGA
This sequence comes from Promerops cafer, assembly GCA_013398275.1. Classification (NCBI taxonomy): domain Eukaryota; kingdom Metazoa; phylum Chordata; class Aves; order Passeriformes; family Nectariniidae; genus Promerops; species Promerops cafer. The sequence goes on along the minus strand of VZSE01010145.1, from coordinate 337,021 downwards.
AACCAGGACACATGATCATCATGGAACGTATTTGTGGGCTCTTCCTTGCAGCAGAACTGCAACAGTGAGAAAGACTAAGCCAGAGAGATATCCCATATAAAATACTCCTGCATATAGCCAAAAAAAAGCATCATTATAACTAAAGAGCACAACAACTCACAGAAAATGTGTATACACTAATTAAGCTTAGCTCTCCTAAGCTTTCCCGAGATGTATCTAACAACACAACTACAGCTTTTCAAGTTATAAAGTGTTTAGATGTAACTGAAAGAGGCAAATCACATTCTGCACTCTAAGTGTGGAGAAGATGCTTGATTATCTGCATAACTCTGGCATACTTTTCTTGAGCTATGAAAGGATAAAACTTTCCCTCTTCCTTTGAAGCCTTTTTTTTTTAAATAGCATCTTAAAGATTTTGCATGTCCCTTCCTCCCCCCGCTTTGTAAAAGAACGTAAGTATCCTAGGATTGCTGAGTTTAGAACATGTGAATTATAGAGATCTTTAAGTCTTCACAGCAGCTGTTTTTCAAGCACTGTTCTTAAATCATAAATGATAGAATAAAAAAAACAGAGCTCTGAGAAGAAAGTGTATTTGATCCTGCAAGACATTTCAGGAAAGCACTTAAGAATCCTCTTAATTAATAAGGATTATTCATTTCTGGAAAAGGAATGCCTAAACACTTAGCTGGACTAGGCTGGAGCCCTGGAACTCTGTAATCATGACATCTTCCATTCCTGAATGTCCACATCTTGCAGGAAATGCTGTTGCAACACTGTATCAGAACACAGCATGGACAGATTTTTTTTTTTAATCAGAAAAACTGAAATAAAACAATCTTCAATTTCTCACACACAGAAACACCAGTGTGGGTAGTGCCAAGAAATCCATCCAGCCACTGGGCCAAGCAAGGCTTGTGTCCAGCTGTTAAGTCCATTCCACTGTGATGCCAAGGAGGACAAGGGACACTCAGACCTGATGCCTCCTGGTTTCTTCTTTGGTGGGCAACAAATTGTTAGCAGGGTTTGTGCCTTTTTGTAGCTTTCTGGAGCTGAAAGCCATTAGCAGCTCCATCCTGCTCCACCTCTGCAGGTGGTTAGGATTTGCTCCCTGTTCATCACCTGCCCCGCTCAGTGTCCTGTGAGACAGCAGATAGATGTGGTGGGGCCTCAATGGGCTGCTGCTCCGCAAGCCACCAACACATGGGCTTGTGGAGCCTTTCCTGGTGTGCTTCCTTCTGGGAACATTGCCACCCACACCTGAGCCTTTCCATTTCTCTGCACTGCCTCAGGCTTGGCTTTCTGATGCGATGAAGAACAAATGGCATCCTCACAACTATTCGTTTTTTACCCAGCTGATTGCACGGCACTGCAGAGAAGGGTGAAGGACAGAGAGGGGAGGCAGGGAGAATATCCAGACTATTGAGAATATCCTCAGTATCCACACCTGAATGGCAGTACCTGAAGCATGAAGGGTGGAAGATGCTGTAGCTGGCAGTATCCCCTGCTACTTTGCCAGTAGGGTGCTGGAGCCATTTTGCCACCCTACCACAGCCACAGCACCAGAGAGCCCACTCTAACCTACATAAACCTCATTTACCTCAATCATACTTCTCTACCTGACAGTTCTGCCTTAGGAATAAGACACTGTTTTTCTTATCAAATTGAAGAAAGGAGCTTATCTCCCATAAGAACATATTGATAAGCTTGAATGCCCTGAATTTGCACAAGAGAAAAATATTCAAAGCATACAAATATGACCAAAAGCAATAGCAAGGGTAGTCTCGTAGCATCAAAGATTTATACCTCACTGTGTTGGACCTCAGCCTCTCTCCTTCCTGTTTTCCTATGTGCCAAGATTTTAGCTTTAGCACTTCATTTCTAGCTTGTGAGGGAGGATATGTGGAATGGGCAAACTCCCCGGACAACAAATACGGAAGAAAAGAAGTGGTTTTTACTGCTTGCTTTTCCTTTGCCCCATAAATGCAGCATGACATTTGTTGGCCTGTTATCACCAACAGCCCCAGTCCCAGGGGTCTTGGGAGTGCCTGGGGGAACATCAGCACTGAGAGCAGGTCAGAGGGACTTCCTGGAGCTCAGGCTCACCGAGAGCCGGCTGTTCTGTGTGAATCTACATTTAGCCTTTTTGCTCCACTTGTGATCTCAAATTCTGGGAGCCAATACATAATAAACCAAAGCAGCTGGAGAAAGCTCTTCCTGGATTATGCCCAAGTGGAGCAGTTGCATGAAGGATTTCAGCAGCTTCCAAGGAAGAAATTCAAAGACATCAAGGCATGTGACAACTCTGGCAAACTGCTACAGTCTCCTTGGTGGAAAATTATGTTGAATATTGTTGGGAACAGTGTCTCTATCGCTTACCTACAGAAGACAATAGAATTTATACCAGTGACTTTAATCACACAATTCCCTCAAAGAAGCCAGAGCTCTCATTTAAAGGACCTTAATTTATCCCAATTCTAGTTAAAAAAACCCTAATAATTTACTTTTATAAAATAGTATCAGGAATCTTTGCACAAATTTAGTGCAAATGAGTGTAAACAGGCACAGCTCCACTGTAGTCAAGGTTACTAAACTGATGTGGAAATGCTCACTGGATAGAAAGCAAAAATATTTGCAGAAGCGCACCCTGGAAACTCTACAGACAAACAGGATCAAATTCTTTTCAGCTACACAGCTGGACAACAGATAAAATTCACTGACAGCAATGCAAGGATTGTGATTTGCAGTGAGGTAACAAAGAATTTGGCTCATGTATTTTTGTGGATGTCATTAAGAAAACAAATTTTTGGCTAGGCTATAAAAACAACAGAATCTTTAAATAGGCATCACACAAAGGAAGTTTGTAGCATCACTGAATCAAGGAAGCCAGATCTTCTGCAGATGCAAATTAAAAGTAGCTTCACTGGAAAGCATGTGCTAATTTATAGCAGTTGAAGGTCTGAGTAGCCATCTCAGCAATGGTCTTAGGCAGGAAACAGAGATAGGATTTACAAAGGAATTTTCATCCTCATGGTGTTTTAATAACTAATTTCTTCTGTTGCCTTTTCCAGCCCAGAAATGAAACTCAAGATAACTTTAGTATGGGAGGTAATATAAAAGTGGATCTTTATTGAAGGCTTTCAGGGGCAGTTATGGAAGAATGTCCACGAAAGCCCACCCACACAGGGTGAACACAGTTTTTATACGTTTAGCAAATTAGTATCATTGACAAAAAAGCACCAATTAGGAGGACACGCAGTGATGGAATTCCCCCCCAGGTCAAGCCCCTTCTCTGGAGTCTCCCCCTTGGTATTAGTTGTACTTTGTCCACGTGAACGTATCTCAAAGAGTTGTTCTCAACCTTGGTAGCCAGGGAGAAGCAAGATAGGATAGGGGCCTTGACCTCCCAGGGCTTGGGGTTCTGGAATTTGTTTTATCTTTCTGCTAAGGGAAAGGGCATGGAAAATTACTGGGAAAATCAGCCACTAATTCAATAGGCCACAGAGCTACAAATAAATGTGTGAAGACTACAGAGAACATATGAAAGAGAAAAAGACAAAAACCAAAATGGCATCACTTCACCCAATATCCCTGAGGTAACCAAACCCCTGGTTGCATTTCCAGTGGTATCTGAGCTTCAAATATGACAAGAAGTTGCTACCAGCCTTGACAAAAATTAAAATACACAAATGTATGTATGAATGCACATTAATTCCTCCCTATTCTCCAGGAACAGTATTTCTTGGAATACACGTCCATCATCTGTCCTCCACTGAAACTACCTGCTCTTTCCTAGAGTTCCATCTTCTCTGGCAAAAATCATACAATTGGCAGAATGGCTTGGGCTGGAAGGGACCTAAAAGATCATCCAGTCCCACCCCCTCCCCTGGGCAGGGACACCTTCCACTGTCCCAGGTTGCTGAGAGCCCCATCCAACCTGGCCTTGGACACCTGCAGGGATCCAGGGGCAGCCACAGCTGCTCTGGGCACCCTGTGCCAGGGCTGCCCACCCTCACAGTAAAGGATTGCTTTGCCTATCTAACCTAAATTCTTCCTCTTTCAGTTGGAAGCCATTACTCCTTGTCCTGTGCTGGATTACAGTTTATGGGTACGTCCATCATCTGACAGCACAATTTTTTGTGACTGTGAAGAACAGTTTATTTGGAAGAGAAATTCAATAGAATATGTCTTTCCTTGAAAAACGGTGTTCCATAAGCATTATTTTGTAGTAGTCTATCCACTAAAGTAAGAATCTATGGCAATTTAATTCCCTGAGTTAAAGGGGAGAAAAATGTAAATGCTGCTGCAAAGGTAACTAGGCTACCAAGAAGCAGATGGCTTTAATTACCTATTACAGGATTGTTTATACTGGGAATTTGAAAGAGACACACAGTTTAGAAACAGTACTCATTGTGGGAATACTCTGTACATTTTAATTAAGCTGGATTTTAAATGGGAATAAAATGAGATTATTGAATGCTATCCAAACTCAAATTGAAACTTCAAAATCACGTGTGCCTCGCACACAAACATTTTGTAGTATCAGGTGTGTACCAAGATGCACAAATCCACACATGCCAGGACTCACCCTCATTTTTGCTCCCCTTGTTTCCTGCTGCACCAGTCTGGCCAAGAGGCCAGGCTATGTGAGGCAGCAGCACTGCACAGAAGAGATGGGTTTACATTTGTTTCTGGAACTCAGTAGAGCTGTCTGAGGTTAATTTAAGCTCTCGTGCTGGACTTCTGTGATCTGAGCCTGCCCCTCCTTTCCCTGAACATCCTCTGGCAGTGCCAGAATCTGAAGCAGTGAAGAAGCCCAGCCTGGACCAGGTGAGCACCTGCTGGCCTGGCCCAGCCCCAGCTTGGGATGAAGTTACGTTGAGCTCATCGAGGAGCTCACACTGCTGCCAGCGTTGGAGGAAAAGGGTCCACCCAAAAGTGTTATTGGCCTCTCTCACCTGCTCCTAGAAATTGTCCATCTCCCCTCAGTAGGTTGTCAGACCCCTTCGAGGAGTGTGACTCACTAACCAGACACAAAACTAACTCAGCCAAGAGACAAAGGTGTTTTGGCAGTGCAGCAAGCTCTCAGGAGCCTCAGAGGCAGCAGCAGGAGAGGGCAGGACCACGGGGCCCAGTGCCCCAGGCCTCCCAGCAGCAGCAGCAAGCAAAGCTGTGGTCCACGGAACCACGGGCTCACACCAAAACTTGCAGAACACTTTGAACAACGAGGCCCTAGGGCTGCCCAGTGCCTTGATCAAAGTATGTTGTCCTCCAGATCTTCCGTGCCACTCCTTCCTCACCAAGTGCTTTTATGGTGCAAACATGAGCACACGGACAACAGCAACCAAGTTGGCAACAGCTAAACCAAACAGCTTGAGACCGCCCAACTTTTGCACATCCCTGAGCACACTAAATCCCAGGCTAAAGGGGTTCATTCACAGCACTTCAACCTACACACCCTCTTACACCTCTTGAACAGATCAGTCTAAAATTACTCTTTAAATCAAGCTGGTTAATCAATGCCAGGCATTATCTACAACTCAGGGCCACAATGAGCACTTTTTTATAATCAAGATCAAACATAAGTAGCATAAACACACTAATAATTTAAGTGAGCAAATTATGTCTGCAAAGAAAATGCGCTTAAGGAAGGGCCATTCAGCTTCAGTGACTCAGTACAAACAAGTCCCCGGGGCAAAGAATAATTACAGTACACTGTCTACAAATGACTAGAACCACCAAGTCCAGACAAAATTCAAATGTATGGCAGAGGCTCTGAGGTGCTCTTAGGTCAGAACAAGAGAACGCATATCAAAAATTTTGCATATGAGATAGAACAAGAGCAGCAGAACCCTACCTCTTTGCATTTCCTGGAAAAACTGAAAATATTCATGACTCCACAGACAAAAAGCCTGAGCCAAGACATATTATTAGAAAGAGAAAAGGTCACCAGGAATTTCCCTGACGGTATGTGGTATAACAACATGCCCTCCACATATTCTGCCTGATATGAAAAAGTTCCATCAGTGCTCAGAACAGTAGTGCACCACCAGAAAGGGACGGTAATAGTTCTTTGGGATTTCAAAAATCTGAATTGAAAAGCTTCTCTCTTCAGGCTGCTATATATTCTGGAGGCCATTATGTTAAAAATCAGTTACTTCTGGCTGTTGTCTCAGCAGGATCAATCTAAACTCAGTAACCACGAGTTTTTCTGCCCTTACAAACTCTTTGGACACATCTGCATCTCTTCTCTGGGATGGAGTAAAGACCATGGTAATGAGACCACATCTATTTCCTAAAAGTGTACACTGTGAGGGTCTGCTCACAGACGAGGCTGTTACAACAACATGGATCCTGCAAATTCTTCACAAAGTAGGAGACTTTCATCTCATACGTAAGCAATCAAACTAAATTAAAAGGGAAAAATAAGACTAACCGGCATTTAAAGCTTAGCCTGCTATTCTTTTCACTGCCAATAAAAATGATTATAGTAACAAGGGGGTTGAATTTTTCTTTGTCCTGTAAAGTTTGAATGATGCAACTTCCTCATATTGATACGAAGGACTGCACAAGGAGCAAAGCCTCAAACTGAGTCCATTCTACGTTGTTAAAAACACATTATAATTCCATGGAGCACTATGGAACTGCAACAGGCTTGCCAGCTGGGGGCCCATTCCATATGAAAAACTCCTGGCCAAAAGAAGAAAGTGGCAGAATTTCCACTGCATACAACAGGACTGGATGCTGTCACTGACAGTCTCTTCAATTTTTTATCGGTGACCAGTTTCCAAGGCTTATCGTTATCACACTTCTAGATTTCAGGTACAGGTTTACTGTCCCACTTTAATTATAAACATTGGTTTTCTATAAAATTTTTAATATTTTATTCCCCCTGCCAAAACCATTTTTTGGCGTACTGACTGCAGCCTTCTGGACTATCCTAATCCCTGAGAAGACTGAGACATAGAACTAACTAAAATTGACTAGTACAGCCAACACTGTGCTTAAAATAGTTTCCCATGCTTTTAATCTATTTTTACTGGCTAGGGCAGGATTTAATCTTTCAGTTATAGGGTTATGCCCTAGATTTTATTTTTAAATGTGTTAGAAACTTTTAAATATCTGTTTTACTACATGTATTTTCAGATGTGTGTTTGATAACTTCAAACCAATATAAAATTAGGAGACACAAGTTAGTCTTCAGCAAGCAGAAATACCACAAAACCTAGGTATATATATATATTTATAAATTCATTTGAGATGTCAGTAGTACTACTTAAATATCAAAAGCTTAGTATGAGCTTCTTCTAGCCTATTAGAAGTGGAAAAGTAATTTTCTCTAGATTTGAGGAATCCTCTAGAAGTGATCCATGACTGAAATTACAAGACATCAGTGATATCTACACAAGTAATATGCAGGCAAACAAGCCTACAATTTTCATTAAATATTTATTAAGGTTTTATTAATTTACAAGTACATACCCATTAGGAAAACTCCTACATTTCTAACATTTGACAAGTACTGCCTCTAGCATAACGCTGTAACTGGGCCCTGTGATCAAAGATATCTGCCTTAAACATATTGGATCCTAATAATACAGTTAACAATTAGGAACAATACCAGTTATTGAAACAGACTGTTAAATTAATCACTCAAATATCAAGAAGTCACTTACATGTAGCATATGCATGAGTCAAATATGCCCTTTTTCTGCAGCTACTTCACATCTACAAAAAAGCAGGGCTGCTTCTGCCAGAGAAGCTAAGAAGCTTTTTGCTTTATCCCTGTGTGGACCCAATTGTAATTTGACTTCTTTTTGGAAGGAAAATTGTCTCTTACATCGAATTCTTTCCTGGGAAAAAATGTTTTTTTCCCCAAGGTCAAGGGATGGAGGGAGAGGTGTTCGTTCAATTTTAGGGACACTATTTGCTCCTCATGTGTTTTCCATTTTCTTTTTGTAATTGAAAGAGAGGAAAGAGGACTTCAAGAAAACTTTTTAAAAACAATTGCATAAAAATGCAGAGTACTTTCTTTAATTATTAAAATGAGAATTTAATAATTTCTCAAAAACTAACAAGAATAGTTCCTGTCTTATTTGCAAGTTCCAGAAGTGCCCCGATGGCTGCTGGGTTACAGCTTAATTTGTGGGGCAGTTATAACTAAATATTCTTGCAGGAAGCACTCAAAAATAGCTACTAGTTCCCATTTGTAGTAACGTAAACTTACCCGATTATGGAAGAGGAAAGCTATTCATAGAACATAGAACAACTTCAAAAATACTGCTAATTACTTACTAAAAGCAAATAAAAAGCTGATGCTAACATTTGTGTGCTTTGGAAATGTAAAACATTGCATACAACTAATGCCAAATATAAACTTGACAATATTTCTTAGTTAAAAATGAAAGAATAACTTGTATCTTTCCTATGTTTCTTGGTAAATCTTCTCTCATTGTTTCATGTTAACATACTGCTTGTTTAAAAAGATAGACTGTAGGTAAGGAAAACAACCCCTTCATTTCAACCTTAAAAATATATATATAAGACATGGCCTCATGCAGGAGAACTTTATTCACAGTTGATCAGTAATAGGTACACACTTGGCATATGTCTTGTAAGCATATATACAAAGATTCATTTCTTTTACTACCTCTAAAAAAATCTGATGTTCCCAGACTAATGCACCCATAATCATCCTCCCTAGAAAAATAGACTCTAATAGTTTTATTAGTAAACTGAATCTGGAACTCTGGCTTCCAGGCTCTCTCTCTTTCCCAGTTCTTAAAGTTCAGAAAAATAATCATCATTTGTAAAATTAAGAATCTGTTTAAAGCAACTTTTCAAGAAACAACCTCCCCTGCACACACACAATCCCCCCCAAAAAAGTACTTTCTTCCTCACTGGTTTTAATAAATGCAAAACCAAGTTTCTAACAGCACACATTTTTAAACTATGTAATGACCAATACTGTCAGAAGTGACTGGCAACTCAGGTGCACTGACTTCAAGGTGCCCGCGTGGAGACATCCCCAGGAACTTGGCTTTAATAATGAGGATGTATTTAATCATTTTTCCCCATCATGGAAAAACTTGGCCCAGACTTCTCTTAAGTGTCAGTGCAATGGAAGTTGTGCCCTGATTTCTGCCTGAGAAAAGATCCCTTTATTCTCCTTGCAAGCAGGGACTCCGTTTCCCTGCTGCTGGAACACACCTTCATCTCCTTCCATCCATAATTAAAGCTGACTTATCTTATGTGGGCCATTCACCTCTTATTTAACAAGAGCAGCCTACAAAAATAGCTGAGAGGTTTACAGGAAGGAAGCAGTTAAATGATAAAAATGTGAAATGTTATGCAGCAAGCTGTGTACAATTAACTAGAATTCAAATATACACCTTGTTCCAATCCAAGCCATTTATGAGATAAAAATAGTCTGCTAGAAGAATGTCATGATTAATGAGGTGAGACTCCAGCTAATTACTGTTTCCTCCAGAAGTAATTAGGTTGGCATTGCTAATCAAGATGAATGAACACTCTGACCCGCTTTTTTAAATGTAAAACTATGAGCTGCAGCAGCAATAACATCATTTAGTTCAGGCAATGTAGTCTTTATTAGGCTTGTAGTTTGATTAAATTCTTTTGTTATACCAGGCTTTCCACACATGAACAGATGAATGCTGTGATGTTCAAAGAGTTTGTCACCCTTAATTAAAGACTGAAAAGGCTTGTTCAATTCACAGGGCAGTACACAGGACAGCTCTAAATTGATAGCTTTTAAGTGGGGGATAACTGAGGGAGTCACAGGGCTTCCCGTCTGCAAGAGGATCCCTCCCTCCTTCCACAGTTTTCTGTCATAGCAGCTGGAAAACTCGTATCAGATATTTTTGTATTGATTGCATTAGGCAACACTCATTTCATCAGGGCACCTTTTCATACACAACTATACAGCTTTACTTTTACAGAGTGAATCCATTATAAGTTAGGAGAAAGAAAGCTGTAAGAAGTAAATTCCAAATATCAGGTGATTTACTGCACTGTGTCTGACTGTGACCCTTTTACACAACCACCGAGCCCCAGAACAGCCTCATGTCCCACCATCCCATCAGTTTCCTATCACAACTACACAATTTCACCCTGGGAAGGAGGTTGAGAAAGTGACATCTGAATGATGTAGAGAGATAACATGCTATAAAGGAGTTAACACGTAATAGTTTCCTTTCTTACCTCTTACTAGCAGATAAAGCGCTCCCTGGCAACCAGGATTTATTTCAGCCAAACATTACGTCCAAATTTTCACCTGTGAATTTTAATTTAAAGCATAAATAAGACTGGGTAAGAAAGCGACCCTGACCCTGCACTGCCCCGTTGGATGCATTTGCTGTTCGCAGGAAGCACAGCAGGTGAGCAGAGGGGCCTCGGGAACGAGCCACGGGGCAGGGGCAGGGAGAGGAGATGGTGGCACAGACCCGGCCTGCTCCGCGGCAGCAGGGGCAGCTTTCCTCCCCTAGCACACGGTAAGTCACTACGAATGTGGCAGCAGAGTCCTGCCCGAGCTTTGTGCCACACACGTTCGTTCCGTGGGACACGGGCTCAGCCAGGCGGCGGGACGAGGTCTGGTGCCACAGCTCCCCAGCCAAGCCCTTCTCCAGGGCACGCCAGCAGGGCCCAGCCAAGCCCTTCTCCAGGGCACGCCAGCAGGGCCCAGCCAAGCCCTTCTCCAGGGCATTCCTCACACCACAGCAGGCCCCTGACCCGAGCAACCTCACCCCTCTCAGCCCTTTGCTGAGAAGCTCCTGTGCCTCAGGTGAAAGGCAAAGCTTCCCACCTGAGCACAGCACACCCCGGCACAACGCCTGCCGTTTTCCTCCCTCGGCAGACACGCCACCTCCCCAGCAGGCAGAAGCTGCTTGCAGCTTCTCACACCTTCATCACAACACTTGGTGGGACCAGGGCAGCCCCCCATTAGCCACACTGCAATAGGCAGGCAGCCAGCAGCTCCCTGAGAGAGCCCGGGCTTGCGGGCACACCCCACACCCTGCTGGCACAGGGCTGCACGGCCCCCTCTTCCTCTCCAGCTTTGCAATCCTCAACAATTTAACAAAAGTCCTTACCTAGACGGTAGGAACAGCGCCTCTCTCCCTCCTCTGCCATCTGGTTGACGTTTCTGCTCACGAGATTGCAAAATCCTCTTTTTAACCTCTCGTGCCTAACGATACGGCAGTGCGGGCACTGGCTAAGGCACGTCTGGCTCTCGCTGCTGCTCCTTCCCTTCGCCGGGGAGCAGGAGAGCAGCCAGCCCAGGCCGCCTGCTCAGGGGCTTTCTAGAGCGAGTGTCCAGGTGGAAACCCTGAGAGCTAATTTGGGGGGTGGAGTCTGAGAGACCAGGTTATTACTTAATTAAAACCTCTCCTTCCTCACTGCTCCCTGCCCTCACCTGCTTCAACTTACTCCCCCAGCCCCTCTCACCCGGGTACCTAAAGCCCCCTCAGGAGATGCAGCGCCCTGGTCCTGCTGCTTGTGTGTCCCTTTTGGGGCTCAGGGACACACAGGCAGCAGAACCAGCTGTCTCATGGCTGTAGGCAGGATGTTACGTGGTCACCCTCTGCTTTACAACTCTGCCTCCTTTCAGTGCTTGAACTAGAAAGTTACGGTGTAAAAAGTTATTTAGAAATGCAAAACCAGTAAAAGACATTTCCTATGGCTGCACACCTTGTTTCTCAGGCACGCATGCTGATCTCACCAATCACAGAATCACTTAGGTGACCTCTAAGGTCATTGACCAACCTTTAATCCAGAACCACCCTCATTCACCACTACACCACAATCCTAAGTGCCACATCCAAATGTCTTTTGAAAACTCTTGGCAGCTGGTTTCAATGATTACCAAAATTTCAGTGTAGAAATTTTTCCCTTTGTCCAATCTACAACTCACCTGGTGCAATTTGAGGCCATTAACTCTCATCCTACCACCTGTTACTTGGCAGAAGAGACTGATTTCCCCACCTGCTCCCCGCCTTCTTTTTACAGCCTCCTTTCAAGGAGCTGTAGAGAGCCATAAGGGCCCCCTCTGAGGCTGCTTTTCTCCAGAGTAAACACCCCCAGCTTCCTCAAATTCTCCTCATGAAACTTGTGCTCCAGAGCTGTCCCCATCTCTGCTGCCTTCTCTGGACACACTCCAACACCTCAATGTCTTCCTTGCAGTGAGGGACCCAAAACTAAAGACAGGGTTCAAGGTGCAGATGTTCTGGTTTCCTCACAACCCAGGGAGAGGTGTGAAAGGACAGCCTTTAGATACTGTGCTCTGACCTGTGCTGACCTCTCTAAGCAAGGCCAAGTATTTCTTCCTTGATGCAGTTGGTTCATGTGTTCCTGGGTTATCAAATAACTGTGTAGCCCCTAAAAGTGAGCATGTCACTTCTGAGCTGCTACATGCTACTGAAGCAGCTCTAGTGATTTACTCATGGAAGTTTTATTGACCTGCCCAAGCTGTAGGTGCTCATTCACTTTTATTGACACATCCCCTTAATTCCTGTTTTGAGAACATTGGTTAACTGACTCAAATTAAAACAGGTGACCCATAGAAGCAAGCGACTTCCAAATTCCCTTTCCCTGGTCACAGCTGTGCCACAAAGGTGTTTCCCTTTCTCTGCATGCGTTATTTCCATGCATTCCTGCTGGGTGTATTGCAGGGTTCTCCAGAAGGTCCTATTGCACAGAGCATGGGCAGCAGCTCTGAATGATGCTTGAGCATAACCATTTCCATCTCCCAGCCTGCTGCTACCACAGTGCAGGCGTTGCATCAGTGCTTTGCTTAGACTCCTTCAGATGCATCACTCTGGGCTGCTTCTTTCCCTGAGAAACAGTCTAGTGTATAGGGACTGTTGGATAATTTTTGCCTCTTCCCTTCCCTATGTGCCATCTAAATATTGTCAGTGAGGTGTGATGTCCCCTCAAAGGTCTGCCAGGAAACAAACCTGGATAGACAGGGGATGTTGAGGATGAACTCTCAGTTTATATGAGATCTGATTGGTTGCTTCCTTTTTTTCAAGTAATTTTTTATTAGTAGAACTACAAACATCTTTGCTGCCAAAGACTGATCTCTCCCCTAGCAGTGTAAGCAAAATTATTCTTAGCTCCTTTTTTTTTTTTTTTGCTGATAATAAGACCCAAGGGTAGCCTAAGAAATACTGAGAGAATTAAAATTTTGGATGGCTAAATGAAAACTTCTACAGAAAAAACGCAAATGAAGTAAGAAGAATTAATGAGCCCATGAGGTCACTGCTCGTGTTCAGCTCGTGTCAGGGGGCAGGGAACTTGCAGTTGTGCACATGGCAGCTATCACCCACCATGGAGCAAGGGCTGGAGTCCACATCCCATCAGTGAGCTCATCTCCATTCTACTCCTACATTTTCCATGTTTTTGGAGCACAACCGCTGCTGTTTCAGCAGGAGCTGAGCTCAGCCCTGCCAGCCAAGGGTGTAGAGGGTCAGGAATTCCCAGACTGCTCCTCAGTCCAGTCCACCCGCCTCAGCTGATGTTGTTTGTAAGTCCCTGTACTCCCTCTGCTTAAAAAGAAATCTAGATCCACCTACTCTCTGCACTTCCTGAGCTGTTGATGTATCACAGACCTGAACTTGGCCAGCCTGGGAATCTGTCCCACAAACACTGCTGCATGCACCAGTAAAAACTGGTTGTCATGGGCTGGGTGTCTGTGGGTGCCTAAATTGGCAAATAAAAAGATGAGTCATATTTCTCAGACCCAAACCTGAAATGGAGAAATATTTATACAGTATTCAGGGAGGCTCCCAGTTCTCTCCCCTATTACCAGCCAAAGCATCACATACAATTTAGTGTGCATTGTGCCTTGCACTCAGTCTGCTTTGGACAGCAGGTATCAGAGGGAGCTGTTTTTCCCACCTGCATAAGCAGCTGGAAGAGCTTGTCCCCATGCACAGATGAGGAATACCAGGATATTTTTAATTTTATTAATTTTATTTTTATTTTATTTTATTTTAAATTTAATTTCTAATATAGGCAGCAGAGCTGGGCCTACAAAAGTGGATTGGGTGTACAAAAGTGGGCACAAGGAACAACACCCTCTTCCCGTGTAGTTTTATTTTTGGGGGGGGGGGGGCAGTGGTTGCAGGGGGAGAGTTGGGGTTTTGGTTGTTTTGGTTCTGTTTTTTTTGCTTCCTCCAGCAGTTTTCCAGCCTTCAGAGCTTCTCAGGTTTGTAAAAAGAACAGCTGGGATCTGAACAAAATTGTTCTTGTGGTTTTTTAGAGCCCCCTGCTCATTGTGCTGCTGCAGCGATGGGTGAGAGAACATGGGCACACAACTGGGCTTGTCTGCTGCAGGTTTCCTTCAGCTAATTCAGGTTTTGCAAGTCTTGATGTGAGTTTTTCTCCCTGAAAGAGTAAAATTGAAAAAGTCACTGATGATTTGTTCTTTGGGTCTATTTTGGTGCCAATGCATCATTTAGCGCTACAGCAACCATCAATACCCATTCAGCCACTATCACAAAGCTTTTCCCTAGCATTCACTGTGTCATTTAGAAAGTGATGAAAATCCCAGTTAGAGCAGAATATTCTTTTGTGGTCCCCTGGTTCCAGCAACCTTTTAAGGTACTGGACAAAATTAGCAACAAATTACTTTATGAATACCGAGTCCTTTTGTTGCAGTGTTCTGAGAGTTTGTAATACTGTCAGATTTGAATTAAATATAACAAAAATTAAGCTACTTTGTGTGGCTGCTTGCTTAGACAGTGAGGTAATTATATATAATAAGGAGATGTGATTAACAATCACTCCTAGTCATGGCAACCTCACACTATTATTGTGCTTAACATGAAGACAGATTGTTACATTGTTTTGGAACGTGGGAAACCAGCAATAGCAGTGGCACACCATAAACTTAATACATAGAGTAGGATTTTTAACATTGCCAGCTGCAGTGAATTAATTGCTACCAATATTTTATTTTTTTAGGGAGTATGGTTTTGCACATGGGTTTAAAAACTGTAAGATGGTCAGTAACTTGTACACTGTTCCTTCAGCAAAAATACCTTTATGTCCAAGTTTTTGTTGACCAAAATAAAAACAACCCTGTGGGTGCTGGTTTTTCCTTGTTTTGAAAGGAGGCCACAGCACAAAATAGTCCTTGTCCTACCTGTACGTCCCAATGAGATGTGATGGCAGTAGTAACAACAAACATCCTGGAAGAGACATCTGCCCCAGCAGCTCCCCAGGGCCTTCCTTTGAGCCATCGTGCCGTGGGCTAAGCTAACTGGAGTATATGCTGCTGTGAACTTACAGTGCCAGTGATTTTTTTTATTTGGGCAGACTAACAGAAACAGAGAGTTCAGACACAATATTTCACACATGGCACAAGGGCTTTTGTTCCCTCAGCCCAAGGAGCCCTGAGGGCACACACCCTGTTTACCCTGAAGGATGGAAAGGGGAATTTTATAAATAATGCATTTTTTTCCTGTGTTGGTAAAGTGTCTTGTCCAGGGTTAGAATAAGCAGCTCTATTTTGGGACTCTCCTTCACAAGTGCGTGGCATTTTAAACTCAGGGAAGCAGCTGGAAAAGAAAATGTCACATTCAGTTCTGTTCAAGACTGAGTTTTGAATCTTGGCTAAGCTTAACCAGCCAATCAAGGAATGTAAGTCAGCTTGCTGATTTGTGCCTTTGAACAGGAAACAGCTCCAGCCTAACCACACAGAAAATACACAGCCGTGCTTTGCAAAGGGGACAATACACAAAGCTGTGAACATCTTCTCAGCAGAGCAGGAGAGCTGGGAAGGAAGCAGCATCAGGAAGAATTCATTTGGTATGGAGGGGCTTTATGAAACATTTGAGACACATTTCAAAACTGAGAGTGAAATCAGAGCAGAAACCTCTCATAGGGCAGGAGTAGCCAAGTCGAGCTCCCAAACATCTCAAGTGCAGCTCCCACGCTGGGACTGACACAAGCCAGCAGCACAACTATTTGGCATAGGCAGCATCTCAGAAATCCAGAGGTCCATCTGTGGGAGAAAGTTATTGGGTAAGGAGGTGATGAGGTAGCCAGGAAAAGCACATGAACACCAAGAAAAGCAAAGAACTGCGCTGGGGCATGGAGTCACTAGTCATCATTCAGGAAAGGGCTCAGTGTCACTGTGCACAGTGCTTCAGGGAGGTTGAAAAGGCAAAAACGACACGGAGAACCATGGGGGAAGGAAGGGCACAGAGAACAGAAAGACACTGTGCTTGTGTCCACTTCAAGGCCCTGTCGTTACCCTCGAAACTGACACAGCATATATAGAAATAATACAGCAACAGCTGGATCACAGGTCAGAGCAACGTTTGTGTGGGGAACAGAGGCACCCTGGGACTCTCCAGCCTGGAGAAGAGGGATCTTCCATGTGGTGGTGGCTGCAGTGAAGGGCAGGAGGGGGAGATTTGTGGCTCCTTCTCAGTATCTAAGACCTAAGGCCATGAAATGAATTATCTTGCAACAGAACTGGAATGAGCGGAGGAAGCACTTTTCCATGTGGCACATAATTAAGCTCAAACACAGATAATCCTGGAAGCCAAAAGTATAATATGGTTGAAAATGTAATTTGACAAATTCATGGAAAATCTATTATGGGCTGTGCAACACAAAGCCACAAGTCTCCAGCTCAGAAAATCTCTGAGTAATGGGGAGGGGAAAGTTTTATGACACATTAGACCCCTTCCTGCACTCCTTTTTTAATTTTCATAGGAAGCAGAAAATGTTGTCTGGTCTGACACACTGCTGCTATCCCAGTGTTCCCAAATTAGCTGCCCAGCCTGCTGCCACTGGAGTGTCCTAAGACCCAGCTGTATGGCTGGCTGTACCCTGCGGGATCTGCTGGGAAAACTTCCTATCTCCTATCTGCAACTTCTCTCCCCATGCGTAGGGTGTGCCCTGTGCCTTTTATATCTCAGTTATACAGAGATTTTTCTGCTCCATGAGGAAGCTTATATAGATTATAGAGATTATATTATAGAGTAAAATAAAATATTAGTTTGAAAAGCTTGATCAGGATCACATCCTAAATTAAGTAGAAGGAAGATTCCTGTGCAAATCTTGCAGACGGTGGGGGATCGCAACCAGACTGCCTCAGGTTTTAGTCCTATTTTCCCCTAGAGCACACCAAACCCATCATCTCATTGAACAAGCTTTAGCAGTGAGCAACTGTGAATGAGCTAAATCCAGAGAAGTCTGCATGGATAGGAGGCAAAATGCAGTGTTCTCCAGAGTGCAGAGCTATCCATGAAAAAAAGTAGAAGTAATCTAGCCCTTCTCAAAAACAAACAAGGAAGCATAAAACCCTCCTCTTTTCTTTGATCATAGTGGTCTTTATATAATCACCTTTGGATGCAAGGCTGGCATGGAAAATTCCAGTCCAAATGGTGAAAGTTTGAGAAAGTCAGAGACATGAAACAAAGAAGCTATAGATGAAACCAGGTTTTCAACTACCTCAGGCAGATGCAATGTCTTCTCACTGAAGGGTGTGAAATCCATTTACTGAGAAGACAGCACAGTGTGCCCAAGCTGAAAAACCCCTGTTCTTGTGCACAGCACCCAGGGTGTGCAAGTGCACCCTGTCTGACACAAACTTCTGTGCCCACCCTGCTCTTCATCACATTTCACAGCTGCAGGGTCTTATATACAGGTGTAATCAACATTTCAGGTGGATTGAACTGAAAATGTCCTCTGAGCAACTTTTCACAAGGGCAGGTAGTGATAGGACATGGGGAATAGTTTTAAACAAAAAGAGGAGAGATTTAGAGTAGATGTTAGGAAGAAATTCTTTACTCAGAGTGTAGGGAGCTACTGAAAGGGTTTACCCAGAGAAGCTGTGGCTGCCCCATCCCTAGAAATGTTCAAGGTCAGGCTGGATGGGGCTCTGAGCAACCTGGTCTAGTGGAAGGTGTCCCTGCCCAGGGCTGGGGGTTGGAATGAGATGAGCTTAAAGGTCTCAGCCAACCCAAACCATTCTGTCATTCTGTGATTCTAGGATTTGTAACTCCCCCCTTCTGTGTCCATCTGAAAATATCAGTTCTGCTCTCACACTGCCCTGAGACCTTAGGGAGCACCTGGCAGACTTTCTATCTAGAATTAATTCTATATTACTGTTTCACACATTTTTGTCTCCTTGGACAGATTCAAGAGGCTTGAAGGCAGCAGAAGCACTGTTTCTAAAAATACAGCTGTTAGATAACTGTGGTCTCCACAGACCTGTTGGGTCTTCTCTGCTGTAGTAATGAACAGAATGGTGCTGTAAAAGCCTTGCAGCTGAACAGCATTCTCCTGAATGAAAGAAGAAAATTGCATATACCTGGTCATGTTACAGTGAGGATAAAGCACAAACTGAGCAATAAGAGGTTCATATGCTTATTGCTTCCAGGTGTTGATGTCTTCCTGCTTGCACTTCTCTTCTTATATTTCTTCAGTATCTCTTGTTACATGACTGCTTGTTTTGTTTAGGTTGAATGTTTTCCTAATTCTCTTTCACTCTTTTCTGTCTTTAAATTTGTTAGGTATTGCTCTGGGACACAAAGTAAGCAGGAAATCTTGTGAGGCATCTTTTTATCTATTTCTGTAAAATGTCATTTGAAAAGCAGAGCCTCTGTCCTCTTTAGATAGAGGAGACAGAGAAATGGTACTGTGCATTTATAAACTGCACAGTTTGTCACTTAGCTCATGTATTCTACTACCAGCACTGAATATGTTATCTTAAACACAAAGATTCAGGTGCCTGTCTCAAAATCTGTAAGCACCTGAATCAAAATCTAATCACTTTTCCTGTTCTGTCAGTGTTCTTTACTGTCTGAGTGCTGTAAGCAAAGCATCTTCCTTATGCACCACTGCCATGAAAGGTCCTTGAAGAAAAAGTTAGGTTCTCCATTAAAAATGTGATGTATTGAATTTGCAGGGGGGGTATAAATAAAGTTTAGTAAAAGTCTCTTCCTGAAGCAAAAGAGCATCTAGGTCAGCCATTGCTACTGTTGCTCTGCTGTGTTAATGAGAGAAAATGCAGTAATTTTTTGTCACTTGGAATATGACTCTGAATAAGAGACAGATGATCTACTGATTAGGAAAGGGGGGAGTTGTTAATTTAATTAAGGAGTCCCTTAACGAATTAAAATGGTACTTGACATCTAAGTATCTAAGCCTGCAAAAATTTTAGGAACACTGTAAGCTTTTGTATTTCAAAAGCAGCTTGGGTTAAGATTATTTATCCTTAAGAGGTGACATCTCAGCTTTGCAGATGGAGAGAGGACTTTGAGTTCTAGAGAGATTAGTCACTGCCAGTAACATCCCCACCATACAATAAAGAAAGTATATTTTTGTGTATAATGTTACTGCTACACAGGGAGAGCAGTTCCATAGCTGAGGTAAAAGTTGGTTGCTTCCAATGAAAAATGTTGACAGGGTAGGCAATCGAATATTTTTTCTTAAATATGCTTTTGTCCAAAATTTCAAACCATAAAGGTTTGGACATGTAGAAGCTGAAACACTGAAGCTGAAAATAGCATGCGCAATTTTTTAGCCAAATATTTCACCAGGCTGGATACCTAGTGGCTATTATTAAAGAATTGTAAAGTTTAACTGTACTTTGGAAATAAAATTTTTCTTTTTAAAGAAAAAACAAATCAAACACTTGCTAAAGAAAATATTTTTTGTTGAGAAAACCAAAACAGTAACAGATTTAAGTGTTGGTGCATGATACAAAATTGAAAACAGACATTTTCCCTAGCAATGTCCCTTTCATCAAATTTTCCACTTTGACCAAGCTGTTGTTTTTCTGCACACAAGGTGGGGGAGGAGTTTCATGACCATTTTTCTATTACCTCTACTATAATTTCTTACTTTTCATATTGTGCCCACCTTTGAGTTGGGTTACAGAGCTGCTGGCTGCCCCCACCCCATCAAGTTTAGGCACCTGCCTGGTGCTGGGAATCCTGCTGCCCACACTGGGGCTCAGCCCAGCACAGGGGGGTTCAGGGTCCCAGGGCACGTGGCCATGGCAGGGTCACCTCTCATCCTCCAGCAACCACCCTCAGGTCCTTCTCCAGGGCTGCTCCATCTGCCCATTCCCCAGCCTGGATTAATAACAACAAGGCTTCACTTGGAGCTTATTTATGACTTACTAGTTTTAAAGCAGGCTCTCTTGCACCACAGCTTGATATAAGCATTTCCTTCACACATGTATTAGTGAGCAGATGCCTTCAGCTCCTCTGCAAGAGTAAAATCTTCAGTCAACTCTTAACTCCATTTGGTCATTTAAAAGGCCATTTACTCCAGAGAGGCACGTTCTAGATTGCCTCTCATCCCCTCACTGTGCTTTTCCACAACAACAGGTTCTTATGTGGAAGGAAAGCTATTCCATGAGGGGCTCAATCTGATTTTTTCCAGCCATCCCTTGAAGTGTTGTGTAGCAGTAGAAGAGGTGACTGGGGATTCTTGGGCACCAAAATGCCTGGTTCAGACTGGGCTGTCTCAATCCTATGAGGACTCAACAATGGGATTATTCCTTTGTCACGCGCAGACGCTCAGCCAGGCTGCAGCAGGGACAGGAGGAGGGGAGCGAAAGAGGAAAGACGGGAGCACAGAAGCTGAAATGAAGAACCTATATGATAGCCAGAAACTGCAGTAGAAGACAGGATTGTGCCTAGCAATCTATTTTTAACTTGGCTGACAAGAATCCAATGTGTTGTTTGGGTAAGGATGCTGTGCTGGTTTATAAGCGGAGCCAGTCGTGGGAGGGGAGAACAGTGCAAATCCCAGTTTCTGCTTCTGCTCATCTCTTCTGCCCAGACTCCCAAGCAGCAACACTGGTCTCCAGCTGCTGCACTGGGCCTCAAGTGTCAGGTTTTGGAGCTTCAGCTGGTCTGAAGGGAGTTTTGGTGGTCGAACACACACTGAAGACCTGGCCCTTCATTATAAAAATCACTGGGCTCTGTTGGCAATACGGGGAGGGAAGGCATCCAAAGAAGAGGGAAGGCTGAAAGCAGATGTCTAACATCACCTGGAGCTGTGACACAGGCTCACACTGGCTTTAGTGGAGCAGTGGTATTCTTGTAACTCAGCCGCTGCTACTGCTTGTCATTTACAGAGAGGGTGTTAAACAGATTGCAAACTCACCTTGTGGAAAAGGCAGGGCTATGGAGAGGAGCTGGAAAGGTTTCCAAATCAGTGCAAAGTCTTGTGGCTTCAAAAGTAATGGATTAAAATTTGCTTTCAATTTAATTTAGAACAGTGAACATATTTCCAATAATTCATTTGGATAATGTTTATCCATCTCATTTGAGCTTCTCTTATGTTAAATATGATGTGTTAGCTGGTGTATTTAATATGAAACATGTTAAAGATACTTTAATATAGAAAGAAAATGAAATGAAAACATTATAAAGTCAAAACAATTTTATCTTATATCAAAAATATGTTTTGATATTATTAAAATAAATCAAGAAAGTAAAAATGAAATGTTTTGACTTTTCCTTGTTAAAAATATTTGTCAAAATTGACACATTCTTGCAAAACATTTGGATTTTGACAAACAGAATCCTTTTTTACAGAAGAATTGTTTTGCTGAGCTCTAATTAAAAACTGGCTAACTTACAGATCTCAAAAAATAGGTGTCAGTGATGAATTATTACTGTGAGTCAACTATATGATGAAAGGGATTAGTTCATTGGCCAGTGTTATTTCATATCTGATCTGTGATCCTGAAATAAATCTAAAAACACTGAAAAATTTCTGGGTGCTCAGGAGTTTAGCAGAGTGACCAGGGCAGTCAGAGTGTGGTGGGGATCAATCACTCTGGGAGACCTGTGGCTCAAATATCAGCTGTTTCAAGTCAGGAAAATCCAGACATGGCCCCCACAAACAGCTCTGCCTTGTCAGGACACGAGCAAGGGGTGTTAATGGATAAATAAGTGAGCAGTAAAGGAAAGCAGGGGAGGAACAAGCAAGATACAGAGAGGAGACCAATGGGGGAAGGTGGAGTCCTGCTCTGACACCAACACCACAGAACTGAGAGAGTGGAAAAATGCACCGAGGAAAGAATAAGTCAGGTAAGTGCCCTTTGTTATTTTGCCCATCCAAGACTGAAAAGTGATGAGGGAAAATGAGGATAAAAGGTTACTGGGGTTTTTTTAAGGACAGAGTTTTAAAAAGGAGTTTAAAGCAGACAAGTTCAGAGGAAAAATGAAGCAACTTCTTTTACTGGTGACCGTAGAAACATGGTAATTATCAACATGGTGAACTCATCATTTCAGGATGTCTTTAAATCAAAACTTTACTGAAGGCACAAGTTATTTTGGTTCAGCCTGGGAGAAGGGGAAAAATTATCTAACCTGAGTTACAGAAAAAAAGAGAATAAGTGTTTTTAAAATATCCACTATATTTATAATCTATGGGAGTCTACACATCAATTATTTGAACATGGTGAGTAATCTGAAGATTTTTTAACTGAATCAAATTATGCCAAAAATCAGGAATTTATTAGCAACACTGTCAACAGTTGTTGAAAGTGGATGTTTGGATTAAAAACACTGTCCTGGACATGGTCTCACAAAATTATTTCTAACTCAAAATTTTGGTACTAAATCTAATGAGACTGAGCTTTTAACCTCCATTTTAGGAATGGAAAAAGAGAGCTGATCTAGAATGACTGCCCTGGTGGCAGGGAGACACACAGATGCAAGAGAGATACCTGCTTTCCTTCCTGATTCAAAGCTTCCCTGGTGCCTCCTCCATTGGCCAAGACCTCAGGATATTTTCAGCAAACAGAACATTTCTGTAGAAACATTTCACTCTCAGCAAGCACCATTTCATCAGGAAAGAAATTAAAACCTTGATCAATATAATATCACAGTTTAATTCCTGCTCATGCTACAAAACTAATTGTGCAGAACTAGGTTTGCAATTTATATTTCTATTATGTTCTTCTCTACATGTAAAACGGGGATCTGATCTTCTTCTACCTTTATATCCATGGGTGGAAGACTTTCTCTCTCTCTCTGTGTATACTTACACACACAGTAAGAAGCGTATCAGCTCATTTGTAACATAGATGATGCTTGTCCTTCTACTGCTCTATTTAAAAAAATACAGCCAACAGTTAGGCAGTGCAAGGCAGAGATTTTATCTGCCATCCATGCCTTGAATATTAGATATTTAAGTAAACTATTGAATTATTTGAAGAAATGAATTTATTGTATACCATGTGTTTCTTTGCAGAACAATGTGACAGTGGGATAACATTTTGCAATTTCAGATGGTTTCCCATGGCAAGGAAATTATATTTGCCTGCCAGCTGGTTTCTTTTACTCCATTTAATGCACACATGATGGATACTGGTTAGTGTGGGAGAGAAGAAATCCTGTTCACTCCAGCTCAACAGAAAGCACTCTGGGAAAGGTTCAGCCAACAGCAAGGTAAAAACCAGGTCCTGTAACCAGAGAGCAGGCTGTAGCTGGCATGTGCTTGCCACTCTCTCCAATATCTCCTCCCCCTCATCTTGGCTGCTGCCTTTTATTTCATGTCCCTGTTTTTAAACCCTCCAGCATCTCCACCTTTTCATTAATCCCTTTTTTCCATTACCTGTCCCATAATTCTTTCCTTGCCTTTCTCCTCCATGGTGGTAGCTCCTCTTCCCATGAGGGAGACACATTCTTCTTTCTGATCCCTGCAAATGAAGATCCCCTATTTCAATATATGAATATCCCTTGATACCGTTATTATTATTACTATTACTATTATTATTACTATTATTACTATTATTATTATTGTTATTACCTGTGAAATATTAAGAAATTACTTGGCAACCAGTGCTCTAGTTTAGTTGACAAGGTGGTGGCTGGTCACTGACCTTGGGGGTCTTTTCCAACCTCAATGATTCTGTGATTCCATGATTTTACTCTTCCCCCTATACAACTCTACCTCAGACAACTCCTGTTTTAACCACAAACATTAGTAGCCACATAGGTCAAGATCAGAGTGAAACATTTTCTTTGTCTAGTGCACAAGATACAGAAAATAGTTTTTCCTTGTGCAGAATTATTAGACACAATTCCATTCGTTTTCTTTGGTTTAATCTGTTTCTGAAATCTTGTTTCTAGCCAGCAACTGCAGTGAGAAACTGCAGCTTTTGGGTCAGACTTAAAATCACAGAACCATTAAGGTGGGAAAAGACCTCCAAGACCATGGAGCCCAGCTTTCGGCTGAGCACCACCTTCTCAACTACACCCTAAGTGCCACGCAGTCCTTTCTTGAGCACCTCCACGGATGGTGACTCCACCAATTCCCTTGGCAGCCCATGCCAGTGCCTGACAGCCCTTTTGGTGAAGAAATTCTTCCTGACGCCCAGCCTGAACCTGTCCTGGTGCAGCTTGAGGCCGTTTGCTCTTGTGCTGTCGCTGGCTGCCTGGGAGGAGCTCCGAGGCACCGCGCATCCATAGGACGCACACCAAGGAAAAGCTTTTGTTCCCTCTATAGCTCTACCAGTCTGGCACCTGCATGACAGCTTAACTTGCAGAGCTGGGGGAATTCAGTTAGCTCTGTTTTATGCAGAAGCATCATGAAGGAGCTGAGACAGGTTGGTGCAGATAAAACATTGCCACTTGCTCGTTACCGGAATTGATAAATCCGGACAAGCGTGCTGGGACAGCCAGGAACTCGCTGCTCCTTCTGTAGCTTTGAACACAACCTGTTGCACAATCCAAAAGAGTAAAGACCAGCCAGTAGACCTCTAGACATCATTTTTCCAAACTTATTTTCAAGTTTTACCTTCAAAGCTTCACTGAATTTTGTAAGGAGCCCCAGGAGCCCAGTGAACCCATGTGCAGAGGCTGGATCAACACTGCAGCTTAGAGCAACTTCAGAGTTCTTACATTGTCACCACAGCCCAGAGGAAAGGGGAGCAGCAGCTGCTCACAAGCTGAAGCTTCAGCCCAGCTTTCAGACAGTATCTTAAGTATTTAAAAGGTCAAATAAAAGTTTTGTGTCTCTCTCTCTCCACGGTCTTTTCTTGTTATTTCACTGATAAAATCTGGGGAGGACACGCTGCTGTTTTTATAGTGCAACAGGATTGGCAAAGCCCCACTATAGAAAAGTGTAGGTTGTAGCATGCATGACTAATGATTAATGATGCTCATTAAAAATGAAGTTCTGATGAAATTCATTAATGCTTGGCTTGAGTCTTGCTAACAGTTATGCAACATTAAGAGCAAGGCAATTACAGATCTTGGCTGAAACTCATTGAGAGATAAAAGAATACCCTTTTTCCTGTTTAACTCAATGTATGACATGCTGCACTACAGAAAAGAGCTGTCTTGAAAAAGCTGCTCCAACAATGAGACACAGCCTGCAGCTCCATTGCCACCTGCGGGTAAGTGCTGGAGTCTGTCATGCTGCTTTATTTCCCAGAGCACAGGGAAAAACAGGTATCTAGGGAAAGAAGGATGAAAAGTAAAAGCCATGCTTCTAACCTGCCCTGGGGATGTGCTGAGGCCTGAGCAGCAGGCCTCAGCCACAGCTGACTTACAAGGTGGACCCTGGGTACTTGTGACTGACACCATCAGTTTTATTTAGCTAAAAACAGATGACAGAGATGCTTATGCTAGCTCTGTATAACCTTGTGTAGTTATCTGCAAGAAATGTAGCATTTTAAGAAACTTTTCCAACTGACATGAACAGAGACTCGTTTGTAGGATATTTTATGGGAAACCCTCCCACTTGAGGCCCGGGCTGTGGCCAAGCCCTGGCCCCTGCTAGTCGGGAAGTGTGCCATCAGATCCAGGAGTTTCTGTGGTAAAATATCATCAAGCCACCTTGACTTGCTGATCTGGGCCTATAAACACTGGACCCACTTTTGGGGTGAATCTGGAGACCTCACCTATGGGTGGAGGCACTGGGTAGGATTTTCCCAAATGCTGGGAAGGGTTCTCCAGCTCCTCGCTGTGAAATGGGGCTCCCCAGGGACTGTGGACTCTGGGTGGTGGTAAAACATTTAGGCAATTGGGGATGTATATTTCTCAATCACTACTTACTTTTGCTTGTTGCTAAAGCCAAGCGTGTAGTTTTATTGGATGTATCATTTTACTTTTGTGTTGTCTTCACATTCATAGTAAAGTAAGACCATTCTTTCCATTGGTGTCTGTGTTCTTTAAATCACCCCCATCAACTGGCAGAACACCTATTCAGACAGAAAATAGTTTCAAGTAGGCATCACCTTTGGCGTCCCAGGCAAGTACTATTACTGGAACAATTTTATATATTGATCCTTTCACACTCCTAAAAATCTAAAACCCAGATGAGCAACTTTATTCTAAACAGCACAGCGAGAGAGTGGGGTAAGGGTAAACTGCTGATAGGTTGTAGGGAATATTAACTAGGAATGGGAAGGAAACATATATAGATATAATTATTGTATCTATTAACAACATATACATGCTAAATATATTAACCTATAATCCTATATACATCCTAAATAACCCAATCAGCTTTGTATTGTTATTAAGGTTAAATGTGCTGTTTTGAATTCACTCAGGAAGACTCCTGGGAGTGCATACTACTTCATAGCTGACATTTAAATATGCCAGGCATTGGAGTCCTCTACACATGCCATTGTTTTCCCTCCTATTTTATGTCTTTGATCTTTATTTAGAGAAGAATTAATAACTTATTCAGGACCATATTTTCTGGGTTGGCCTGAAAAAACCTCTTCATTACTTCCCATGGACAACTTCTGTCTCAGTCAGAGCTTACTCTGAATTTTCTGGCCAAGCTGCGAATGAAGGATTTTTACTTAGGGAAGAAAAAGATTCCAGGTTACCTTGGATTAATTCATCAGCACAGATCTCCTTTCCACTGCGACTACAACAGTGAACAATGATGAGCCACAGCTTAGCCCTCGCTGTGGAACTCTGAGGATTTGAGCAGTGGATGCCAGAGAAACAGCACCTCTTGGCTCTAAGCAGCAATTCAGTAGGGACAGTGACCCCAGAAACCCAGTCACCGTCTGAGTATTTTCTATAAATTGAAATCCTAGAATGGCTTGAAGGAATCCTAAAAGATCATCCAGTTCCAACTCCCTGCCATGGGCAAGGACACCTTCTCCTCTCCTGGGCTGCTCAGAGCCCAGTCCACTCCAGCCTTGAGCACATTCCAGCTGATCCCCAAGCGAGCGTCCCAGCCAGTGCCGCTGGCACCGGATGCAGAGCTCATCTGCAGCATCATGGACCGGCCTATAAAATGGTCCCCCAGAGTTAAAACAGCACGTATGAGGCACAAATTCAACTGCAGTGCAGCCCTAACCTAGCACGCTTTCCTCCTTTTCCTCAATGGCAGTGATCCCTCCTGACAGCCATTTTTCATCTAATTCCTGTCTCCCACGTTAAATTTCAGCAGACAATGACCAAGCCTATTTAATATGCAAAACTGTTAACAGTTAACTTTGTGCAAGCCAAATTGTGGCTCCAAATATTTCTTTTTAGCTGCATTGTCAATCCCATGGAGAGGTATGCATTTGGACACAAGTCAAAACCCTTTAAGAACTCTTGAGTATTCTGTATCAAGAGTTTTCAAACCTGGGGAAAGCAAAATCATCACAATATATACTAAGAGTGCCATTAGAAACCAACTTTATTGTTGCAGTTTGAAAGTATTTACACGATATAAATCTCTTTGAAAGGTACATTACTTCATTTAATCAGTGGTAGAAGGCCTTAGAATAGTTTCAATCACATTTAGCTCAAAAGAAATACAATTCACTCCAATGAATAAATGATGCACCTAAACACCACAACATACAAGAGGCATGGGGACTCTTTTGGGGATGACAGTGCTGGAAGATGACAAAGGCTCTTTTATCAATTGAGCTTAGTTTACTCACAGGACACTAGTGGACTTGTGTTTAAAAGAACACTGAAAAACCTGCAGTAACAAAGAAAATGACACAAAATGGGATATATTCCTAATATGCTGTGGCCCTGTGTCTGCAAGTGTTCAAAGGGTTTCAGGGAAGAGGCTCAGAACCAAGGGCTCTCACTTGAAGTCACACCTCAGAAAGGCTGGATACATTCTCTGAGCTGAGACTGTTCAAAGCACTTGGGTACAAAGCAGCAGCATTAACTACCACACTGTGATACAAAATGGTCAATGGAAACTCACTACAAAAAAAAAAAGAACTCTTTCACACTCTGAAGGCTGGACACTTATTTTCTGATAACACTTAAGAATTACTACTGCCAAAAATTTAGGAACATATTTTTTTTTTCTCCGGTTCATGCTGTATTTTATCCATTTTATATTATATTTTTCACACTTCTCTTCCAAGGTCTATTTCATCCTGCATTTTGCACAGGTCTCTACATGGGGAAAAAACCCAATACCACTTAATAGAGGGAAAAACACAGTTGCAATGCCACAAAAATAGGCTGGTGCAGCACCTGAAGTTATTTCAGCATTTAGTGGCAAAGTTTGCTTGCTAGATATCAAGTAACTTGTTTTCCTTTCCTTGTCATTTCCATGACATTTCCCTCTGTGTCATCTCTCTATAAACATCAAATCAAAGATATTGGGGAAACCCATGAAGTAAATTCCACACCACAGGGAAACTGTGATAGCAGCTTGACAACTTCAGAACGCTGCAGAAAGAGAGTGTGAAACCTTGAGAGGAAAATTTGGTCATCTGGTGACACCTGGCCATCTAAGATCCCAGTGGTCTTCAGGGCCATCCCAGTCAGTTTTCTGACATTTCCCAATAGTAATAAAACCCTTTATGAAAGAATTCAGTGCAGAGCACCATCCACACTATTAAATACACAGAAAAGCCCAAACACAATGTATTGCAAACTAATCAGCTACAAAGGTGCCTCCTTTTTTATAAATGATTTTTGAACAGTCTCTTCCCTCTCTCCCCAGGTTGACTGGTTTCCTAATTACACCATCTCTACAAATCAGACCAACTGTAAAAGTCACTTAAAGACAAAAAGATCTTAAAAACCAAACAATGTCTTTTCTAGTGTCTCTGCACTTCACGTGGACGGAGCACCTCCTTACAACCAGCCTGTGCAAACATCTCACACACTGTCCTTCCCACTGAAGGTCTCTAAGCCACAAAGTCTGGTTTAATCCAAGACATTCCATCTGGAAGGGTGTGATTTCTCACTGTTGAGAGCCCCTTTGCTAAAGATCCTGTGTTTGGTTAACACAACATCTACCTTGCATAAGCTCAAAGGTCTTGCTTCTTCCTGTCTTTCACAGCTATTGAAAACAACCAGTTTGCCACTCACAGGCATAAAGAGGGAGGAACAATCATCTGCAAGACTGCTCCACATCAGCCCTGCATTCCCCCTAAGGCCTGAGAAATGTTTCTGCTCCACTACCATGATTACAGCCTGCTTGGTGTGCAAGATGACAGCAGACAGTTGCCGAGTGCAGCAGTTGAGCAATCTTGACACACAACAAATAACCAAACCCATGAAAACAAGGAACACACAACCATCTAAAACACAGACAAGTGAGACGTGGCCAACCTGCTCTGCACTCTAGGACTGTCCCAAACGAGGGATTATAGTGTCACTGCAGTTTAGAACAAAGTGTTATTTCATCAAAAAGTTACCCCATTTTAAGATTTCATTTAATATGAGTAACAAAAGAGTATTTGTAAGCTTCTGTTACCTGCCAAAGGCTTTAAAAAAAATCTGAACTTGATTCTGAAACAAACTTTACCCTTGATAATTTGCTCTTGTCCTTAAACCATGAGAGTAAACAAGCATATTCATTATCTTGCTACAGCAAAAACTTGAGATTCCAAGTGAGTGATTTCCTTTTACTTACATTTACCAAGCTCATCCCTCCTCTTGACTAGTACTTCTTGGATAAACTCACATCCCAGAACCTTTGTAACCTCAAGTGTCACCACAGGTAAGGCTGAAAGGTTGTACAAACTGCATCAAAATCAATTTGTCAGATGGAGAACAAGATCTGCAAACCAGAATTTTCCAGCTGAGGTATTAAACACACCAGTGAGAAGAATAAACTAACAGCTTGAAGGACACTATGGAGTTCATAACAGACAATGAAAGGCAACAGTGATGAAATACAGTCAGGGAAAAAATTAACCTTCATTATGTCTGTGTTTCCAAGGTTAAAGGCCTCCTCAGAAAGAAGGGAGTTTTTACACACAAAAAAAAAAAAAAAAAATCTGATGAGAAGTCATGTACTGACAAAGCAGAATGTAATTTTAGTCCAAAAGGAAACAGTGATAAGCCAAGCATGGAAAGGAAGATTTTAGATTCATGTTTATGCTAAAAAAAGTAGGGTTGTGGGCACAAGGAGGAGGGGGAGGGAATCACACACAGGGAAAACAGCTCTAAGTTTCAAATACTCTAAAGGGGTATCAATAGTTCTGGTGTTGAGGTAATAAATGGACAGAACTCTAAGAGTGATTTGGGCATTCAGTAGAGGCAGTTACAAGTTAGCAACTAACCCTATTAGAAGGCTATAGCCACCAAAAGCATCTCAGGGACTCCCAGCACAGCTACCTTAATCAGTGTCCCCATGGGAGCTCACCCTTCCCGAGTGCTTCAATCCAACACCCATAGTTTAGAACTCCACAGCATTCAAGAATGTATAGGAAACGTTTGGAAGTTTAAATAAACTATTTTAACAGCTTTCCCTACCCCACTGGTACTGCACACACCTCTGACACATGGTTTGCCCTACGATTAGAACAGATTTGCTCTTCATCTCCGTACCGTATCAATCTCTGTATTCCCAGAATCATTCCCAAGAGCAGGATTTCAAAAAAGCTAATGGGAGACATAAGACACTGGGTGTCCAAGGCTATAAATGGGTATCTTAACATGAAAGTATTATGCTCCATTATAAATCAATTTAACAAAAGCAGTCCGCACACAGAGTTAGATTTCTTCTTTACATCAAGATTTCTACAAAATAGGAGAGAATACAATGCAATACACCAGTCCATAAATGCAAGATAGAGTACAATTCACACTAATTTACAAATGGTTATTTACACTGTTGTATATACACATACAGTCAGACCTGGTTAATGCAAATTTCACATGTCCTTTTAAAAAGCAAATCAACAAGTGTCAATGAAGGTATTTAAAATTATGTGACAGGAGACTAGTGACCATTCAGAAATCTTTAGTGCTTGGGTGACCTAAGAAATTAGGCCTGGATTAGCCAGATCTGACTGCAGAAATGAGAAGGAAAAAAAATCACACTATTCTGCTTTACAAAAGCAACCAGGCCACTACAGTCTATTGACTTGATGCTATTTCTGCAAGAATGCCCAGATTAATAATCCTCTTGATATTTACAATATAGCTTTAACTACAGCAAGAATTATTAATTTTGGCATTCATGCCCTTAGCTTAACAAAGGCAACAGAGTATCTTCTTGGCAAGTCACAGTCAAAACTACTACAGGATGTTTCTAGAGCTCAGTCATTTTTCTGTCTTCCTTCAAATGCTGCTATTACAGAGACCGAGATAAATTAAGTGAAACAAGTACATGTTTTCTAGTACCTAACTTACATTCAGAATGTCCTGTATTCACAGTTTCAAGCTACCTTATCATCTGCAATGCAAATTACTACTTCCAACTTAATGCATCTGTAGATATTCCTCAGGAAACGAGGACATCTGAGTGCTACTGGCTCAAACGGATGTGGAACAAGGCTCGAGGCAACTGGCATTTCATTTTGGGAGATGTTTTACAGTATTTCCTCAGAGCTGATCACAAATGGATTTAACCTGCACTTCTCTTGAGAGAAAGCTGATGCAGAGCAGTGTTGGAGTGTCTGAAGTGAATTCCAACATGCAAACTTAAAGCCTTGGCCAGTACTGCAAAGCCAGCCACTGTAACCTGTGACAGTCCTTGTGCTCCTTCAAAGTGGCTCAGGAAAAGCTTGGACTATTTGCTACCTGCTTCAAAGTGCTTTTACAGGATTCACTCCACAAGGATGAGATTGAGCTGCACTCAGGAAAAGCTTTGGTTCTGTGGAAGCAAACTTCCACTCCTGCAGTTATTGCTACTTGAGCTTTACAAACAAAAATACTACTGACAAAAATTACAGTAACTCCAAACCTAGGTAGTACTGGTACCTGAAAAGGGAATGTGTTTTGCAGCCATTGGGAAACTTAGGATCTGTCAGCTGTTGGATTTCCCAAGACCAAATGAACTTCACAGCCTTCTTGCAAAATATTTCATAAATGCAAAGCAACACTGTCAGAAATAAAGCCACTGCTTGGAAGAAAATAGTAACAAAGAGTTCAAAAATCTTTAGCAATCTTAGTTCCAAGGACATCTTGCTGAACTTAAAGGAAATATAAGACAGCGGGGTATTATTCATCAAATATCAATGAAGTCCACAGGGAGAAAGTACAGAAGATTAAGGTCTTCAGTGCCTTCATGAGCTCTAGCAACATCCTTGATAACTGCTACAAAGTAAATTACAAATGTCTATTTTAGCTATTTGTTTCAAATCAAAGAGAGCTTGTCCAGTATAGTAGCCTCCAGCTAACGAAAACGGTTACCTCATTTCAAGTTACAAAAAAATCCCAGCTCTCCCATTTGTATAAAGATTTTTAAGGTTTTGATTGAATAAAAAGAAAATGGGAACATTCATAGACTAATATAAACAAGAGGAAAAACAAATCCTAAAGCGTGCTTTTGTAAAACAACAGAACACCATAGGAAATGGTCTTTACTGGTGAAGATTTTTCATTCACGTGAATTCTCTTTGTCCTGAATCACTCCAAGCTTTTGTAAAGCACGTGTGTATGTACGTGTGTACATACTATACACACGTACACACACTGCCATGTGCCACCAAGCAATTCTGAATAAATACCTTTGCTGGAGTCTGTACAACAGACTCCCCACGAAAGTTTGTGTTTGCATGTGCTCATGCACAAAAAGACCTTGTACACGTGGGCACTTGTGTGACCAAAGTGCAGAGTTTTTCAGAGTATCATCAGAGTTGAGTTCACACCTGCCTAGCCCCAAACTGCATTGTTGAGCTTGAGTTTTCTGCTGTGGCTTCCTTCCCATCTCCTACCCCCAATCCCACCCTCCCTTTCACAGTTAAAGCCTCTTTTCCACACAAACTTATGCATCGTTCCTTTAGGTAAATGCTTTCTTTTCAGTTAACATTTTGTAATCCAGACCATTCTTGGTATAATAGCTTTAAGAAATAAAGTGTGTGTGATGATCAAAGCCTCATTGCTCAAGTCATACACTTTTCCACGCTGTCCTTCAAACTGGAGGCTTTGAAAAGCAATTTGCTGACAGAACAAAAAGAGAACCACCAGACATAGCAGAATCTGCACAACTACAGGACCAGGCATTTCAGACTCAAGAGTCCGAGGGCAGGAGACAGCAGAGCAGGAAGCTGCCATCACTGCAGCAGCTGTGAGCCTGTGCTGGCTCCCCAGGGCCACAGGACCTCTGCTCTCCTGCCTCCGGCCCAGCAGTGCGTTCTGCTGCTGGGCCACAGCAGATACAGACACCAGAGCACTGTTCAAATCTAGAATCAAGTTTCAAAAAGGAAGAGAGATTTGCAATAGTGGTCTTTTGATTTTTAGAGTACACTTAATAAAGAAGCAGCTTTCCCACAGAGGTTAGGGATGGCAGGCTGTCTGCCCAACACCAGCCATTGGTACAATATCCTCAGAGAATCTTGTGGTCACAGAGCCTGACCACTTCTACAGCCCAATCAAGACAAAAAAAAATATCAAAATGTTATTTATCATTTCAACAAGCTGCTTGACTTTTGTGCAAAACAAAAGTACCATCATATGGAAAGCTACCTTTAAATTAAAAAAAAGGGGGGGGGGGGGGGGGGGGAGGAAATAAAGATCATCCTAACCCTTCTCCCTAGCTATACCACACCAGAGATCTCACAAGTCTATTGTCACTCCTTTTGCTCGTAGGCCTCTAAAAGAAGAATTGTCTCTGACATGTCTTCTTCAGCATAAGTGAATGCAACTTGAATAAAATAAGTTGTTAAATGAATCCTTTGGAACAACTTCACTGTCTGCACCCAACTTTAACACAAACTGATGAAAGCAGCAACGGAATCATGTTAAACGTATAATAAATAATTCACATACAACATATGTTAAATTACAAAGAAGGATTAAATTGCCATTTCTACAACTTTTTATAGATTTAGCAAGTTTCTAATCCATTTTATATCAACAGCAGTACGTATGTTCTTCATAATAAATTTAACATTGAAGGACTGTCTAGAGGCATTATTTATAAAGCAAGAACCACCAAGTGAGCATTACAGCACTTCAACAAATGTTTAGCTTTTTTTCCAGTATCTGTTCTCAGAAAAGATTCAGGGGTTGTCTATCCACTTGGTAAGAGTCCTCCTCTTCATTACTCAGGAAGAGTTAACGTCATGACCTCCAGTTTCATTTTGAAATACTGGTTAAACCGAACAATTGCATACCTGGTCAAAGGGAGAGAGACATTCCAGGTTAGGAATAGCTGACTCTTCACATGAAAACTTCCATGCTAAGTAGGACTAGTCAAAATTGCACTGACCCCAGCACCCTGTTTCCAAAACTGACTCTTAGCAGCTGCCAAAGGAAGAATATACGAACGGAGCAACCTTGTTATAGAACTTCTTCTCCACCACCCCCCCAGTCCCAGCTTGCAAAAGAGATGCTGCTGCAGGATTACCCAAGGTAGTGGTTCAGTGTTTAGCTGTCCTGAACGGACTGTCCAACGACTGCAGTGGCGCAGAAATTGGACCTCGATGAGTAAAAGGAAGGTGCCCAAGCCGACGGCTTTTGGGGGCTCTCGCTGGTGATTTCGCTCCACCTAGTGGACACTGCCGGTACTGCGGCCCGAGCCGACGGGGAATCCCCGTCGGACTTGGCCAAAAATGACAAACACAGCCCAGTAAAGCGGCTCAGGGCAAAAACTTCTCAACTGGGACCTTTTGCCAGGCAAAAGGATTAATTTTATCACCTTGCTCAGTCCCCAGTGGAGAAACTCAATCCTCTGCTTGTTGCCATGAAAGACCATTTTAAAAAGGCCAAAGACACAGGTATCTACCTGAAACAGAGCCTCACATCCATTGGTGGTGCAAAGACTCTTTAAAACAAGAGCAGCAACTTCCAGGATCAACACTCCATGCAATAAGTAATCATGCTCTTCCGTAATATATCTTTGATTCTCACTGTTGGAAATGTAGGTCTTGCATCTGACAGATATCACACCTCACTGACCACCTTGGCTTTTATGCCTTTGTCT
The DNA here is from genome assembly GCA_013398275.1 of Promerops cafer. Taxonomy (NCBI): domain Eukaryota; kingdom Metazoa; phylum Chordata; class Aves; order Passeriformes; family Nectariniidae; genus Promerops; species Promerops cafer. The sequence goes on along the minus strand of VZSE01010145.1, from coordinate 301,702 downwards.
CTCCAGCAAAAAACACTTGATACTCAAAAACATTATGTTCCTTGCCTTGCAAACCGTGGGGTTTAGCCCAGGGGCACATAATTTGGAGAACTTTCATCAAAAAAAACACTGACAGACAGCTTTTACTGCCTTGTTTTCCCTTAAAAATGAAGAGTTTTATTGCACGATCCCACAGTCAGGTGTGTTGCTCAGATCTCAGTTGCTGATCGCTGGGATGTTGGACTAAATGGCCCCACAAGTCCCTTCCACCCTCTAATATTCCATGATTGTACACAGCAAGCACACTTACCCTAGAAAATCAAAATCAATGGTGGAATATTTGGCTTGAATTAGAGCCCACAATCCCCAGAAGAAGTGCGAAGCCTGAAAGAAAACAATTTAGCAGCAAAAAATTAACCTTATCTCCAATCTAAGATGTAAACATTCTCACAGAGACAGAATTTTATCTACAAGAGAACACTCAAAACCCTATCTTTTTGTAAAGTTATTTGATCTCTCTTTACCAAAGAGATTTAGAAGCAGTATTATAGAATAAATTACTCACAAGCAGATGAGGAAATCCATTGGAGTCTAACTCCCCACCTTGAAAGCAGCAACTGACTGCTGCTTTACAAGAGAAACAATGTTGCATTTATTAACTATGTCACCTCTTAAGTAGATTGCTGTATGACCATATGCATTGCACAATGCTAAAAAAATGCACAGAAATGTAACCACCACCTGTACTGCTGTAAATTTCTACTATTACACACATATTGAACTCTAGTGCAAACAGGAAATTCCTTTTGAATTTTCGATTGCACCCTTAGACCTCTATAATTACACTCACTCTCACTGCTGACTTGGACAAAGAGATATGTAAGGCTTTAAGAAAAGCTCTAATTCATCAGCATTTACACAAATTTCTCATCTATTCCAGACTTATTTCCATCAGTGGTCCAGAGAAGTAGTCTGGAGGCCTCTGCTCACTTTCAGATTGAAAGTACGGATTACATTAATGACAGGACTGTTAATACACTTCAAAAAGAACATGTCATGGCCATAGGCTTGACAGTGTCCCTGTGGAAGACACTCCTGAACACCCAGGTTACAGACTCTGAACTTTAGGAAATGAAGTTCATATCATTTATATCATTTATAAATGTCATATCAATTACCTAAATGGCTTCCTGGAGCTTGCATGTGACACTTGACCAGGATTTTAGCAGACATCCAGGGACACCCTGAAAACAGCAACGGGTCTCTGTCCATGTGAATCTTGCACCTCTAGTTCAGACAACTTTGCCAGAGAGCTGCAGTTCATCTTTTACATCAACACCCACTAACTTTATGTCAAGTTTTCCCTCAGCAAAGCTCCACGTCAAGTGGCACAAGAGTCCCAGGTGTTAGTGCACCTGTAAAACTGACAAAGCAGTGCTATCTATTGTCTAACAGACCACCAGCCTGCTCAGCTGCAGCTCTACCTGTCCTAAAGGAATGGGACAGCTGAATTTAACAGTAACAACTAACATTTTAAAAGAATAGCAGCACAGCAGCCATTGTTTTTGAAGCTTGTTTAAGAATCATCTTCCTGTTAGCTGTACTTCCTCACTGCAGCCAGTAGCTTTTGTCAGAAAAGTGAGGGTATTACAGTAACAGAGGTGTGGTTGAATTAGTAGGAAAGAGGACTACAGAAATAAGGCCAAAGTGGCTACTTTAGCTGTAGTCGTCCTACCAATAGCTAGGAATGTTGTCCTTCAGAAGAAAAAAAATATAAGCACTTTTGCTGTAACATCTCCTGTCACATCATCTAGGCAAAACAAGAACAGCAAGAGACTCTAGAGTGACCTACTTATTTGCAAAAGAAAAAACATATCAATATATTCTAGTTTAACAGAATGTAACCATCTTCTTTTTTAAAAGGCTTTTAAAGCTTACAAGCCTTCATGAAGCACCACCTTGTTCTTCTGTCTTCTTACCACCACAACCAAAAATTCAACAAAGACCCACCATAAGCTGGGGCCAACTTAAACCTGCCATTCCGACCAACAGCCAACAGAAATCCTCACTCACTGCTCATCTCTTTGTTTTCTGAATGTGGAGTGCCTCCTTCACTAGGAATATTCTACAGAGAGTATTTAATATGCAACAGAGAAGCAAGTTTCCATAGAACAGCAAAGTTTTATTTCTTATGGAACTTTTCTTTACATGCCACAACACTCAAATTCAAGAAAATAGCAACTACATTTGTTCAGAGCACCAGGTTTCTCTGCATAATTTAAAATACTCTAATCAAGTGTTTGTTACTTACCAGTGCAAACTGATTGACTTGGACGTACAGAACTTCAACTTCTTTTTCACTGACTTCTGTGCCAAATCCTTTGTATTCTTTGTAGGCCTCAAGGTAAGATCTCAGCCACTGCTCCTGTAATTTTCTGTTGGGATAAAGGCTGTAGTCTACCTCATTTACTCCTAGGAAAAAGAAAAGAATACAATTAGAACATTATGTTGCATAAAAAGACCATTAGAAACCCTTTAGTACTACCATTATTAGTCCATTACTGCACCCCTTCCCACCCCAACACACAGGCACAGATTGATGTGAACAAATAACCACATTTTTCCTTTGACCTGACCTTAAATTACATGTTGCCAAGAACTTCCCACATACAAATCAGTGCTCCACATTACAAATTTATGTTTTCAGCCAGATAGAGTCTGCTTGTATGTTGGGATTCAACACCTTGGGCTTTGAGGAAAAAGCTTAAGAAAAGCTATTTGCTTTATGAAACAAAAACCCTCACAAATAGATCAATTATTATGTATTTTGTAGGAAAAGAGACTTGTATGCCACAATGTCCCAAAACAAATCCAGATGCATATCCAGTTATCACTAAGCTCGTGCCTGGACAAAACTTATTATGAGTCTGCCTCTCTCCTCCACAGGACATTGGTAGAATTAAGAGCCCATAACTCATTTTTATCCTATTTTTCTTCCTGTACTGGAGGTGCTTAGTCACAGGCTATAGGGAATCTGCCAGGAGCCCCAAACCTGCATCACAGTTCACTGTCATTGTCACTCCCAATGAATTTGGGAATTCTCATTAATTCTTACATTATGAACATTGCAATCCCCTAGCACCTAAACTCTTCTGTGTATTAGAGCCACATAAACTTCACTTAAAAAAACAGTTCAGATTTTTACTGGACAGATGAAGTGAAGCACAACTGCTCTTCACAGGTGAAAAGACGTATTTGTGCATTTATTCTTCTTACTGATGATCTTAGATTGCAGAAGTATAAGACGAAAAATCAAGCTTTCAAATATAATTTTGTAGAAAGAATTTAACTTGCTTGCCAAATGTTTAAATTACCAATTACACAACTCAAATTACCAAGCACACACTTTGATTTTTTTTTTTTTTTTTAAGTTATCTAAACTTAACATTGTGAAGCAACTGGTAGATTAAGGCTCTTCATTTCAGCACAGTGTGCTTTCCACCTGCTCTAAAGATTATGTAGGTTTCCCCTGCTGGCCCACGCTCTGAAATAATACAGCATACACTTGGGGTCACTTCTCTCTTACGGAGTAAGTGGAATGGGCATTCGCTGTAAAAAATCTGAACTAGTTCATAAATTAATCTAAACCATCATATTCCTAAAACCCCACCTTTTTCCTGTGACACAGTCTTAGCCCGGACCACTCATTTTAGGACAGGCCAAGCACCGAGGGCATGCCCTGAAGACCAGAACAGGGCGTCGTGCCCGGGCACGGCGGGCAGGCAGCAGGCCCGGCCCGGCCCCACACGCGCTCCGAGCTGCCCCCACCCAGCACAGGCCGCTTCCACCCCCGGCCCCGGCCCCCGCCCAGCACAGGCCGCTTCCACCCCCGGCCCCGGCCCAGCACAGGCCGCTTCCACCCCCAGCCCACACGACCTGCAAAGGAAGGGCGTAACTGGCCTGCAAAACGAGACATGGGCACGCTCTGAGCTGACGGCTGTGAGCACGAAACTACACACACCAACCGAAAAAAGAGAGCGGGCGAGAGCGAGTCTGTTGGGGGTTTCAGTAAAACCAGTCAACTCTTACCTCAGAACCCTGATTCTTACCTGCAAATTCATTGAAGTGATTTCCAATGTCATAAGCCAGGTAGTTGTACCCAGAGTACTCATAGTCTATGAACTGCACATCACCTGTGTGAGACAACAGCAGCAACATTAGAGTCCAGGCCAAAGCAAGTGACAGCCCTGATCCTTTGGTGTCCTTTGAAGATTTTTGGGGGAAAAACCCCACAAACCCATCTTGTGTGCGCTCAGACATTGCAGGGTAAGGCTGTGACTTCTACAATATGAGATATTTAAGGGTAAACATTTATTCAGGAAAGCTCTTAAATTTAGAGCTTACAATTCTCTCTGCTTCAAGTCTGAGTAGGAGAAGTTCAATTTTAACTTCTACCACACGAGGGCCTCCCTTACTCTCAAAATGAGAAGTACAGTAGCGTAATCCTTCTTTAAACTTGATGTAGAAATAGCAGATCAATTTCTCCTTGACGTAAAAAATAACAGTCCTGTTTATCCTCACACAACGTGCAGCCACAGTGGCCTAACACACTGCAATATGCTGATACTTCCTGCTTCCACAAGCACTCTTACAAAGCAAGATTATTCTTAATTGTTGCTTTTTTATGCTCGATTCAACTAGCCTCAGGAAACCATCAGACAATCATAAGGTCCCCAAAGCTATCAAACTACTGTGAAGCTCAACCTTTTAAGTTAATTTTTGCACAAAGGCTCAAAATAAAGATGCACAGTTCTTTCTGTGGAACTGAAAGAAAACAAAAACTTGGAAGTTTGCTGCTTCAAAAATGTGCAGCATACACGTACTTCTATGTACACATACATACATCTACCCTGCTTCAGAAAAAGCAGAGGGAAGTCTCCAGTCATTGTTTAAGCAACCAGTGTATTTTAAGATTTACTGCAGTTCATATGAGAAAGACAGTCCTAAAAGCTATGGCTTACATTACTGGTTTAGCAGGCAGCTGTTGTTCCAAGGTTTCTAAAAGGTATCCACAAATTGTACATGCCATCAATACCCCTGAGAGCAGGCAGGGCAACAGGAGACACTGGTCTAGTGTCTTAAGAACATTTGAAAACAAGCTCTGCCATCTCTCTGGAGAAGCTACTGCTATTGACAGGAATAGGCATGTCAAGAGTGGGGAATATTTCAAGTTGAAACACATTTCTTTTCTTCCAGGCATTTCCTAGGGCAGACAACATGCAATATACTCCACAGAAAGATACAGAATGGAATTCACTGTATTCCAGAAATCCACTTTGAAATAGATCAAGTAGTAATCTACAAAGCATCTGCTAGATCTCCCCAGGGTTCTGACAGGTAGGAGGGTGAAGACACCTCTCTTTCTGCTTTTCCTTTTTAATGGTTTCATGGGGAAAGCACTTGCCCTGTCCAAGTCCTGGTTGTAGTTCCCACAGCTGAATGATGTCTCCCGAGTTCTTCCCATCCTGCTCATCAGGGGAGCCATGAGCCCCTAGAAACAGCTTCAAACCCAAGGATCTGTGCTAGGAGCACACGTGGAAATCCACAAACGGCTCACCCACCCAAAGGATAATGCTAGCTATAAATACCCAAAAGAGCTCTGCAAAACAAAACGGGTTTTTAGATCGAAACCAGAAGCCTTAAAAATACCTCATCCTTCAGAAGCACTGAGCACCCACAGACTCCTACCAAAGACCATAGAAAACACTGGGTAGGCAGAGGGAATAAACAGAACAAAACTATCCATCTACCCACACACAACTCCCTGCCAACTGATTTTCAGATATGCAAAAAGAGCACACACAGAAACAGAAAAAAACTCTGATACTTGATCTTGTTGAATAGCAAGTATTTGAATACTCTCAAAGTATCAGGTATTTTTGGAAATTCCCAGGTCACGCTGAAAACAAAACAAAACACAAAAACCAAACAAATCTAGGAGCATCAGAACACAAGGTCTATAACTAAGCAGTACCAAGCTTCAAGCATATTTTGAGTATTCTTGATGTCAAAACTGCAATAAAAAGCAAGGTGAAGTGCAGAACTATATCCTTCAAAGGGTAGGTGACAGTGCTAATTATAAGTTATGCAAAGTAACACTTGCAGATTTTCATATCCTGAGTGACGGAGAATGGACATTAACAAAACAGCAAGAGCCAGAGTTCTCTCAGCCACAGCAGGAACAAATTCAAATCAGATGAGTGAAACTCCATTAAATGAAGTTAACACTCAACACGCTCTTCCAGGCTCATAAATAAGGACAGGAGACTGATTTTTCTTAAAAGCAGTATGTGGCATGACTATGATTTTTCTTTCAAGTTGGAAAACTTAATGTGAATTTAATGCAGAGGACAAGTCTAAGGCAAAGCTCAGGAACAAGCCATAATTATTCACAGTGCATTGGACACAAGTCCTAATATGTCCTGATAGTCTGTAGCTTAAACACATACCCACATCCCCCCGACCAGTAAATGTGCAAATTAAGCATTCAAAAACAAAATGATATACAAGTATTACCAAAATAAATAAATTAGGTTTTCTTTCTGCCAGCTTCTGAAAAGCCGGCCAGTATCACCAGTTTTGCACAAATTTTAGTGAGGATTAAAGAAAAAATAAGGTAGTTAATCTAGAAAATCAATTCTCTCATCTTCAGTTTAGGGTCACCCAGGTCTTTTGGATACACAGAAGCTTTTCTAGAAGGAAGAGTGAATTTAGTCAGAGTATTGCATTCACCAAAGCTGTTAACTACCTTCAGACAATTTGATGCCATTCCTAGTGAAGCTCATCTTTAAGGAGATTATATTTTGTGCTCTTACAACATTTTTTTTATACCAAGAAAAGCTTTTGCTCTGCTAAACACAATTCCAGTTATATATCTTTCTTTACAGTTAAAGCTGAGCTTCCTGTTTATGCTCTGTAAAGTGTGCTATAAAAAAACAGCTTTCAAATGACAATCATCCTTTCTACAGATGGCACTGAGGTTTGGTTACTACGAAAATGGTCCCTGCTGCACCCAGACTGCACAAAGTTTACAACACAGTACATGTACAGGATTCAAACATAGTTTAATAATATTTTTACTTCACATTTCCAAGTGCTTCCCCCAGCTGTTTACAGCTTGCTTGAAGCTGAAGTACTTTACACACCTCGCTCCTCCCCAGCCAGTCTCCAAACTCTGAGCCCTCAAACACTTGTTACTGTAGGATTGCTCACAAGTGATGCACTACTGGCATTGTTTTTTCCCCCCATTCTGTTTACAAAAAGAAAAGGACACACCATTTGTTTTTCAATTAGGAGCCTCAAGCCTAACAACCATAACAGTGACATTTTTAAAGGAATTCCTCAGACTTTTTTCTTTTTGTTGCATGGTTCTACTATGAAAAGTGACTACAAGAATTACTTTTAGCTCAGTGGGTCTGCTCTGGAATGCTAAAACTCAAGGTAATATCAGCACTAAAAAAACCCACATGGAAAAAAGAGATTTATTTTCGGTACAACAATATCACAACTCCAAGCGTGTAAGACCACAAGTCTGGTCTTATGGGCACCTTTCATGCTTTCCCCCTTTCCTCTTTTTAAGCAGAACTATAGTCCATCATTGAAACTCAGTGAAACCACTCAAGCTTGGTACTGAAGTCATGGAATTTAAAATTGATGTTAATAGCATTGTTAGGGTGCATATACACATACAGGCATATATAACCAAAAGTACTAGCAATTCCCTTCAAAGGTGGCTTTACTCAGAGGGAAACTGGTACACAAATCAGCAACAGTTTATTTCCCCAGTTCACATGGTGATGCAGAAATGATGCACAATTCACATATGATGCAGAAATGTGTTAGCACATACAGCCAATTTTCATATTAGCACCAGCTTGGTTTTGTTAGTCTTTTTCTTTAGTAGTTAAGGGACATAATTTACATACCAACAATCTTACTCAACTGGCACAAAACTATGCAGCTACTAGAAGGAATGCGTCATCCTTATTTTAAGAGAAAACCTTGTAATCTGATTAGTCACATTTAGCTGAGCTCAGGTATTTGAAATGGGAGGAAAACTGTATTTTTACTGCACAGCAGCCATTTTAGTGTCAAAAGTTTGCCTTGCTTGTTTTAATACCTGATTGATTCACTTAGTAACCGAGCCCCAAACCACTAAAAGCAATAAGCTGTGGGTTTTTACAGAAGCTTTAACAGATCTTAATAACATGAACTACGAGTTAGATGTATAGTAATGGAAACAAGTAAGTAATTCATTTTTGCCAAGATGTGTGCTGCCTACAACTGTTTAAACAAAGCACGTATTTACAAAAGAAATTTTAGGATGTCTGTGTTCCTCATGCAGAAAACAAACTGAGCTACTGAATGTAGTATTAAATATCATTAAGATACCCTTTCATAATGAAGTACTCCCCACAGTCCCAAACCAGAACAAAACATTACAGAAGACAATTTTCATGTTAATTTTCTATACTTGCATGATTTTTTCTTCCTAAAAGCTTTATACAAGCAGAATAGAATTAGCATTCTGTTACATGCTTTGAAGCCCAGGCATACAGGCAAAGCTGGGGATTGAAAGATTCATGAGTTCATTAAAGCAAAGCAAGGAACACTGATTTTGTTCCTCTATACAGCAGCACACAGATGAGAATTAGCTAATTAAGCACAGGTATCACTGCCATTATGCTGGGTCTCAACAGCTCAAACTGAGCTCACCCCAGCAAGTGAGTCAAACACCACCACTGCTGCAGCACGTGCAACTGCAGCACAGATAAAGCCACGCACTGCTCCCCGTTCACTTCAACACCCACCTCTCTTCTCGTTGTAAATAATGTTCTTACACAACAGGTCGTTGTGACACAGCACCACTGGAGATCCTAAATTTGACAGTCTCTCCTTCATCCAGGCCATCTCTTCCTGAAGAACTTGAGGACTCGGAATGTCACTTAGGAACCTTTTCAGGTACAAGGAAATAGAGTTAACATTTAGTACTCTGTGTTCCATATCAAGCATTTGTAATGAAGTATTTTTCTCTACGTTCTTCCTGCAAATAGTTCAACAGACCCTCTCCCAAATCAGGGCATTCTTTCCCAGGGCACAACAGCAGTCAAATTATGACAATCATTTTTCTCTGTCCTCCCCAGAAAACAATTGTCTGAAGGTTATCTGTGCTGTAAACACAACAGTAGTCCAAAAACCAGGAGCAGAACATGAATACACTCCCACACATTTTAAAGGTGCAAGGATGAAAGGAAATACCACAAGAGTTTCATTCACTTTTTGTTCACATTTCAGTACTTCCTCCAAGAAGAATACACAACAGTATTACACATCTAGTAATGTGTACCTATACTGAGGGAATTAACACTAATTTTTAGTCTAGTCACAGCATACACTTAAATAGCCCTTTTGTCCTCTACATTTTCAGTTACCTACCCATGTTTTCTCAGTTTCCTGAAGAAAATTTACTTTGGTGTTGTAAAAGAAAAACCACTTTGCTAGAGCATTCTTTAATTACAATGCACCAAGAAGGGCATCCATGATTTCAAAGTCACATGAAGAGTATTTTTAAGCTGGAGTCTGCTTTCTGAGCGAAGCAAAGTCTGATGGTATTGTACAAGCACAAATTCCAGCAGAAGGAATGTGAAGTCTGGAAAGAACACGATGAAATACCCACCTTTTATTTACTTCCTCATCTGCAAATTCTGTGGGTATGAGAGAGAAGTATTTCCCCATTTTCAGCCACAAATTGGATTTAGGGATCCATCCATTGTGTGCATGAATAGTATGGATTTTAGCAAGCTGTCTAGCAATGAGTCTAAAAAAAATTAAAATTAAATTAATGTTATATTTAACTATTATTAATATGAAAACTAACTATATTTAACTATTATGAATATGAAAAATTCTAAAAAATACAGCTCAGGAATTCAAAGAGGGTTTAAACAAGAGCAGCACAACCATAGGGTAGCACATTTCAAGACTCAAAAGTTCATTAGGACCATTACTTGTGCGAAGGGTATTATTATTATTATTATTAAGCTTGTTTTTCCAAGTATTGATTTAAATTAGCTACTATTTTTAGGCAAATACATTTCAGCACACATGAAAAACTGAAATCTTAGGACACCAGCACTTTCTGTTCACTGCTAACAGTTTAAAACATCATTTCTCAATGGAACTTTCTGGTATCTATCCACAAAAGGAACATCTTGGAAAGAGTTGGAAGTACTTTAGCCAAGTCCAGCCCCTAGAAGCCCACCAGGTTCAGTGGCCTCTGTAATGTGATGTGCAGGTGTTCATACAACAAGCAGACCTTTAATGAGCTCTGGGGGCAGCAGGGATCAGCGCGGAAATACCGTAACGAAGGCAGCGTGAACATCAGCCTAGCACAGGCCCACAGGAACACACATTTTCTGCTCCAACTCCGCTCCAAGGCCTTTAGGCCGGGCAGAACTCGATAAACGCACGAGCAAACGATGAGATTCTGCAAACAACTGTAAAAGCTGACCTGAAGATGGCCGGGCTGCACACGTGCCCCGGGTCCAGGGCCTCCCCCTGCATGAACTCGTAGCACAGGCCGTTGTTGAAGGTGCAGTAGAGGCGGGGGGCGCAGCCGTGGGCCTGCAGCACGCGGAAACTCTTCACCTCCTCGTCCCGATCCACCAGCAGCTCCGTCCTGTTCCCGTAGATCCGGACCAGAACCACATCGTCCGTGGTGTCACCCACGTAGCAGCCAATCAATTTATTGGTGATGCCATCGGTGAACAGCTGAAAAGCAAAAATAATGCAGTAAGCAACTCAGCTCTGCACCTCAACAAGCGGGAAGAGAACGCCGAGTTATCCTTCAGCTCCCAAAACACAAATGTTCACTAGATTGAGCACTAAGAAGAGAAACCTTTAAGACAGAGGAACATGATGATGAAGATACTTGAATATGAACGTGGGGGTTTTTTTTGTATTTAAAGTCATATCTCTTCTTCCACTCTGTGCCCTCAAAACTCTAATTCTTAATTCAAAAAGAAAAAACCCTCCCACAAAACATCCTCACAGTAAAACACGCAAGCAGCAAAAAGCAGCTTCAAGTTGGCTAATATAAACATTTCTTAATAGCAATGAGGTGAGAAAGTCAGCTGAAGAAGAACAGAAACCTATTTATCAGGATCAGAATGCTAAGTGTTCAATGGCAACAGCTGGATTTCCTTATTTACTCATGTCCAGTCATGAGCCCTCTGATGTGGCTTCTGCCTCAAGCCCTAGGCCAGGCCCAGAACAAAAGCACTGACAAATGCAGAGATCTGTTGTGTCAGACATTATTCTGAGCCATAATACTTAATGAAAAAGTGCTTTTGCTAAAAACACACCAACAACAGGAAACATACCTACAGGCATCAAAATTCTTCAGAACCTTGGACAGTTTGGGTGGGGTTTTGTTATGGGCCAGGGGGAGGGAGGTGTTTAGGGATTTTTTGTTTGTTTTATAAAATAGTAAAACACAATTCAGAAAGTTTGACTTCTATTCCCCCTCTCCTTCAAGATACAGCTTTTATTTTGAAAAGTAGTATCACCCAAACACAAGTGACATGTATTTCCAAATCTCAGGGGTTTAGAAAAATTGAGAATTAGGCACAAATTATTTAATTACGAAAGAAAAAAAATCTGAAATTGGGTCAAGTCTCCCTGATTCAGAAAAGATGAGACTTTTACAGTAGATGCGTTGTAGCTCACATGCCTTGCTTTCCCCAACACCCCTAATTTGATGAGGTCAACAGATTCATCAATAATTGCAGAAAAGAAGTGGAAGTTTCAGTTGCCATCACAAATTAGAAGAAATAGCTCAAGCTCCTGAGGAAAGATGCAGAAGATACAAAGGTACTCTATTTCCTTGAACAGTTACAAACACTCAAGCTTGAAGACGTAGGTTTAGCAAATTATACAACTTTCATCTAGACAGGGTAACCATAAATTCAAATAAAGCTGCTTACAAGGCCTCTTTGACTCAAAATTAAGACTTTACAATTTATGGGCACATATTATTAGCTACTACTTTAATAACTCAAGATGAATAATGAAGAATCTTGAACAGTCTTCACAGTAACTAAGTTAAGCACTGCAACTAAGAAAACTGTTCCATTTAGCACCATAGATACTGGGCTTGAGCAGTGCTTCACAGATTTGAATTTGAACACTTAAACGCATTTCAAAATGCCTGTAAATCACAAATTACCCCTTTACACTACAAATGTATCCATTCCTAACCTTCCCAGTGATAAGTGTATAGCCACAGATCTGCTCAGATGAGGAAGGGACCTCCTGGGACCCTCCAGTTAAACCTCCCTGCCCAAGCAGGGCCAGCTAGAGCCAGCTGCCCAGGACTGTGCCCAGGGAAATCTCCAGGAATTCTGGAGACTTTATAACCTCTGGCAGCATGTTCCAGTGCTTGACCACCCGCAGAGTAAAAAAGTGCTTTCTTCTGTTGAGATGAAACTTCACAGGTTTTACTTTGTGCCCATTGCCTTGTCTGTCACTGGGCACTGAGAGGAGTCTGAATGTCTCCTCAAGTCCCCCTCACCAGGTATTTATACACCTAAGATCCCTGCAAGTCTCCTTTTTTCAGGCCAAACGTGAAAGATTCTCCAGGTCCCTCTGTAATCTTCATGAACCTTTGCTGGACTTTCTCCAATGAGCACATCTTCCTTCTACTGGGGAGCCAAGAGCAGGACACAAGCACTTAAAGATGGCAAATCAACATACAGGTACTGATTCTTATACCTTTTAACATAAACCCAGAATTAATTCATTTAAAAGTATGAAGAGCACTTTGCAGAAGTGATTCGTGTTGAGCTGTTCAAGTAAAAAAGTATCTTGTCTGCCATACTTAGATAAAAACTTCCAAAGTGTAGTTTACAGAAAAAAAATGTACTCTGAAAAAGACACAGCTCCAAGGCCATCAGAAATAGTGATACTACCAAAAAAAAATATGCTAATAGTGCTGATGCAAAGAAACAGTAAGAATTTGAGTTGTTATGCTGTTGAACAGAAACTGCTGGGCACATTACACCTTCTGTCATAGGTCTATTATCCCCTTAAAACAAGTTTCATTAGCACTAATAAAAAGAAATCTGCAACAAGGAAATTGGACTCCCTCAACTGTTAATTTAGGAACTCTGCTTATTAGCATCTATTTGTAACATGCTGCTACAGGTAAGTATTTACACCCAGGAGCATTTTGGCTCTTGCTTCTTAAAAAGGCAGAAGGGTTCACTTACTTTTCTAATAACATTATTCAAAGTAGAGCATTACCATATTCCATCATAAGAAGACATCTAGTGTTTACCACCACCAGTAAAAGAACATAATAGTCACTTTATTCTTTTATTCAGAATGCCTTTACTCTACCATTTAAAGAATCAGCTTAGAAGGCTGTGCCCAAAACATAACCCGGAATGAAGCAGAGCAAAACAGGAGCTCTATAGCAAAAGCATCAGCTGAGCATGAAAAGCAGAGAACAGACTGATGATGTGGATAAGATAATCAGTAAACTAACAAAGCCACGTGGAAGACGGAAGAATCTACAGAATGCAATGAAAGTAGAAAATTCTGGGAATAAATAAAAAAATACAGAGACAATAGGGGTTAAGAACACAATGCATCACAGAAAAAACCTCCAGCAGCAAGATTCTGACACTCCTGTAATCCACAAGAAGTTAATTACTGTGATATGCACTTATCACAGCTTAATACATACTTTCAGGTGAGGTGATACAAAGGTAGAACTAAATTCAGAAACATTTCTGGAAATTGTATTTATACTGCCCACAATCAGATCTAGCTGGAATCCAAGGCTTTCCAGAAAAAAAAGAAACTGTTAAATGAAATGCAGACTTAAGGTGAGGAAGCTACAAAGAAGCTTAAGTTACTCAAGACTCAGAGAGCAGCACATGGTACAAACAGGCCAAGGGAGCCCAGGAAGAGCAAATTCAACCAAGACTTGCAGCACCTTTGGGACAGCTTACCCTAAAAGCACTGTTACCAGGTTATTACACTCCTGGAAAGGGCATATGATCCATATGCTCCCATCTAATAAGCAGGTGTTTCATTAAAAGCTTCTATCTAATCCCTTTGATCCAAGTGTTCAAACCAATGAGAAGAAAACGGCAATCACATGTAACAACAAGAAATAGACAGAAATAAAAGTGTCATGGGGCAAAGCAGAAAGTACTTATGACTCAGAAGAGCTGACTTTTCCCTTCTAGACTGAGTTATTACATCCATAGGCAGAGAACACAGGAAACACCACTGTAGTGCCACAAAAACAGAACAGTGATGTGAAGTTGCAGCACAAATAAGCAGGAATTCCCCAGATTCTGCTGCTGAACCCCAGACTGACTTTGAGACCTCCAGAACAGAAGAGACTTCAATAACACGCTTCTTAACGCTCACAAAACTTCAACTTTATATTGTAAATCTAAGTTGATCTTTTTTCTGGAACAGTATAGTCTACACAGACACATCCACAGGTATACAGATGAAGAACCTAATTTCCTGGAAGAGGCCAGTAGCTATGGTAGCTCTCTTTCTGTAGCTACTCATAAAAGAAGGACAAAGTACAACTACTGGAAAATGCCTTGGGTAATTATGCCATGATCAGCAGGGCTTGCAAGAAACCTCATTCAAAGGTCTCCAGGTGATTTCACTCAGCAGGTGAAAGTCACTGTCTGCATGACTGAGGTGCTGGGATGATCAGAGGGCCAGGGGGCAAGCAGGTGTGCAGGGCAGCGGCGAGGAGCCGGCCGCGCCCGCCCACGGCACGCCGTGCTGCTGTAACCTCCACGTGGCTACTGTGGGCTGCCCAAACATCAACACTCCAGCTTCAAGGCCTGCAGGGCTTTGTTTTGGACAGCTCCAGGTTGAGGGCTGGTTTTGATTGAAATGCGTGACAATACGTCAAAGTTTTTGGTGGGGGTTGTTTGTTTGTTTGGGGGTTTTGTTTGGGGTTTTTTTAATGCCAGGAAAAAAAAAAAAGAGAGTAAGTTACTTATTTTTCACCTTGTTTCTGAAGAATATGGTACTA
Source organism: Promerops cafer (assembly GCA_013398275.1). NCBI lineage: Eukaryota > Metazoa > Chordata > Aves > Passeriformes > Nectariniidae > Promerops > Promerops cafer. The sequence goes on along the minus strand of VZSE01010145.1, from coordinate 286,590 downwards.
CCTGAAAACAGTCAACACCAGGTAACTAGTTAACACTTCGAAAGTGATGAACTGGCTCTACAAATTCTGTGACACTGATTAAAACAGCTACAGATTTGAAAATAATAACAATAGTTTAAAAAAAGCTAATAGGGAAGCAACTTAAAACTTTACTCTAAATCAAAGAATTAATTTGCTGTTCCTCCCCCTGGAACATTTTGACATGAAATGCCTGGGGAGGGAGGGGCAGAGGGACAGGAACTGAACTGTCTTGGATTGTTCCTTTCCAATGTTACAAACCTGTAGCATAAGTTATATGCCTTTACATGGACTCATCCAAGCTGTGCCTAAACAAATATTGATTCTCTGTAATCAGAACCTCAGTCATCAATAAACACATCTCTATCACATACAGCTGAATTACACCAGGCACATATAGCATAAAATACCACTGCATAACATATATATACACATAAAATGCCACTGCAGTTTCTGCCCCACACAGACACCACAAAAACCTTTGGAAACGGGATTGAGATGATCAAGCTTCATTAGAAGCTTAAAAAGACTGGAGAAACCAACCCAGCCTCCAAGGACATCCAATCCTGCTGGCATTTCCCTCTTAGTGTGACACTGTGTTCAAGGCACACCTCAAATGACAGGTTTTCCACAGAACATCAGCAATGCAGCCCATTCTGCAACTGTAACTTTTCTTATTGTTCTCCTCACTCATCACTTCTCTGGGGATTCAGTCCTTCCTCTATGGGGCAGCTGCTTTCCCAGCTGCTGAAGTGGGTGATGTGCCAAAACCAGCTGAGCAATGAACATCTCACTTATAAAATGTAACAGCACCGAGATACAAAATAAAGTTCGTTTACTTTGTTTCCCAGATACTTACATTTTCAAGTATTTCAATGCTTTTAAACCCACGCTCAGTCTGTTTAAATAAACTAAAAAATACTCCAACGAGCTCAGAACTCTGAGCCAAATGACAGTTTTTTATAAAAAGAATATCAAGATCAACACAAGCAAATAAAGTAGATAAGCAGCCAGAAAATACTGCCTGAAGAAAAGCTACTGAGTGCAAGTCAGGATGAAAAATCAAAGAAACAAGGACAAAAGCTAATCTGGTAAACATCAAAGCAGGTGGGTGGTTGTTTCACTGGTGAAAGCAATTTTTTATAAGCCTTGAGTCCATCCCATTCACATTTCATAGCTGCAGGAACAAATTTTTGCAAATTATAAAGTGTTACAGTAGTAAAATCACACAAAGTGCTGATAAGTGCGAAGATATGTAAATCTCAGGGGAAAAAAACCACAAAATACCACAGTACCAGAAAACAAGCAAAGCCAAATTATTTCAGAGAATTAAAAACGCAAAATAATCCAATTTATTTGGAGATGCTAGTTGCTTGCAGGATTTGCATGGAGTGGTTATGGGGTGTCCTTATGAAAAATTTAATCCCCTTTGCAAAACAGATTCTTTCCAGCTCTCCTCAGGTTTCATCCAGGACAGGAGCACTTTTTGCCATCCTAACATTTTCATGATTTTAGCTCTTTGAATGTATCTTCAGCAAATTTTTTCCTATATATATATCATTCTGGTCTACCCAAATAATGTTATAAATTAACACTACTGGTATTAAGCCTTTTCACCAATAATAACAAGCAGCCTTTATTCTCAATATTAAATATTATTTCAGAATGGTAAGAAATACTGATGGTTTTTCCTGCACTATAACATTACACTGCAGAGAAGAAATTGTGTATTATCCTCCTGAATCCTTCTTTACCACCAGACTTACAAGAGGTAGACAGTCATGGGATAAAAGAATCCTGTATCAGCACCACTGAGGTGGTAACTGATTTTCCCATACTGTAAGCAAACATTGATCTTCCTTGGATCTCCACAAAAGAGAAAAAATAAGGAAATCATAAGGTGGGCAACAAAATCCAATCTGTGAGTGTATTTTTACATTAGAAAGGGTAATACTGCCTCTTTAAAAAAGAGTTAAAACAATGAAGTTTTTGTATTTCATGAAGGATCGCGCAGAATATAAAAACTGGAATGCCCACTGTCAAAATCCAGGCAGCTTACAAAACTCAGAAGCCCTGATTTGAGTCAGAAGAGCATTTTTTACATGAAATTTTAAAACCCTGTTCCTCATGTTCACAACAGCCAATTTCTGAATTTTGCAAGCAGTGAGTTTTTCAGCAGAAGTTTGGGGGACACCTCCAAAGATTCCTTCCAACCAGAACTACTCAACACTGCTATCACTAAAAAACAGCCATTCCAGAATCAAAGGTGTCTACTGCAAAAAACAGAGAAAGCAAACCTCAAAACTCAGGAGTTAGAAAATCAAGCACCCAATTCTATACAGTTCCTAGGACATCTTCAGTTGACAACTACATGAAGATGAGTGTTTAGACAGAGAAATTCTGTTTCTCCCTAGCAATGTAGAATAACTTGAACATTTGTACCGCCCTGTAGGGACAAAATTCACCTATAACTTGATATAAAGGAGATACCTTACAGTATAGCTGCTTCCATTTCAAAAAGGAACAGCCAATGCTTCTGATGTTATAGCCTTTCTGATAAATAACACAATAAAAGAATAATTTAAGCACTGAAGATTTAAATTATTTTCATCTTCCATCCAACATTTGCGTTTTCTGCTATGGTGTAAAAAAAAAATTAAATGTTAAAATATATTCCTGATTTTAGGTACTTATAAACCTTAGGGAAAGTGAAGATTAAGCATTAACATATACTAACTACAGTTTCAAAATCGTTTAGCTGACTAAACAAGTTAACATACAACAGTAAATTTTTGCAAGAGAAGTTAATTAACTTTCTCAAATCAAACTCTGGACTCGTCAGCGTCTTACTAACTGCTCCGACCCAAGAATTACTAAGAGCAAAGGTAGCAAACGGCAGGGTTCAGCAGACGAAGCAGTAGGTCATTAAACCCATCCTTGTTCTCTGTCTGCTTTGCTGTTTCACGCTAGTCAGGCATATGTTCCATGCAGGCCATTGAAGGGCTTTGTGAGTGGCATGTTCTACCACTGTTCAAAAGGAAACACCAAGCTGAGGAGTTGCCTTCTTAAAGTAACTAGGTTGAAACTAAACTCAAGACTTTTTTTTAGACAGAAACCTCTAACCACAGACAGTCATCTCCTACTTCACCTCTGTGTGACCAGTCAAAAGAGTCCCTGTTCCACACCAATGGTACTGGTGATTTTTATTCTCTTATTTGTTTCTTGCAAAGGGAGTGGCAGAAGGAAGCAACATTTTGTTTTCTTAAACCTACTACAACTTTACCCAAAGGACAGTCATCCCTGCTTAACAAGGTAATGTTTGGTTTCATTTATCAACAATCGTGAATGAAAGAGACAGAATTTTTCTGCTGAGAGCTGCACTTACCAGAGAACCAAAAAAACAAAACTATGCATAACTTTATGTAGCCCTGCAAGGAGCAGGCAGTTGGATTATGCTTACGGACCCCTTCCAACTCAGGATACTCTATGAACTTGAACAACCTCGTTTAGCTTTACATGCTGTAAAGCTATTTTCACTGCACCTCGAGGTGTTGGGACTGTGCATAACTTATGGCCACTGCCTCAAACAGATTATTTAGAAAAAGCTCATTAGTTTTATTTTCATGCTAACTGGACTGGCACTCATCAAGTTTCATTATTCTTTCGAGACATCGGAAAATTTCAGTCAAATTATGTGCCAGTACCTCAATGTGCTCAGCTTTCCTACACACATTAGTTCAGCGGCTCTCTGAAGAGGAACTTCATTGAAATAAGACGCCCCCAAGTAATAACAACCGCTGAATAACACAGCATATAATAAAATGCTCAACTAACCACAGGCTGAACTGCTATTTTAGCCAGGCAAATTGGCTAAAGAGTTTTTAAGTCCAGGGGGCCATGTTAAGTATATTCTAGAAGCACAAAAGCAGCCAATCTCGGCAGATGACTCGTCTTAAGTCCGAATGCCTGCTCACCCGGCGAGCACCAGAGAGAGCAGCGGGCAAGGGCGTCAGCGGGGCTGCGACACCGCCAGCCAAACCCAGCCCGGCGGCGAACACAACACGGACATTTATTACGTTTTTTATTACGGGAACCACCCGACGAGGGCTCCACCGCCCGTAGGAGCGCCCCAGGCCGGCAGGCGGAATGCCCTGCTCCGATGGCCGGGGCCCCGCTCTGCGAACACGCCGCAGCCAGCAGAGACGGGCGGGGGTGACGCTCCGGAGCGGCCCCAGAGCACAGCGCTGCTGCGCCCCGGCTCCCGGGCTCGCCCCGGCTCCCGCGGGGAGGGCACGGCAGGAGGAAGACGCAAGCGGGCGGCGGGGAGGAAGGGAAGAGGAAGGAAGGGGGAAGGAAGGAGGGAGGGAGGGAAGCCGGGAGCCGGGGATGCTGCGCGCCGCCCCGCCCCGCCGCCGGGCCGCCCAGCAAATGGGGCTCCGCGCAGGGGGCTGCGGCGGCGAGCGGGGGAAGGAGGGAGGGGGAGGAAACAAGGCGGCAGCTCCCCCGCACAATGGCCGCCCGCCCTCCCCCGGCCTCGCCGGCCGCTCCC
>VZSE01010145.1:262495-281291 GCA_013398275.1 Promerops cafer | reverse complement strand
AAAAAAAAAAAAAAAAAAAGAGCCCAGACTACACCGCAGCTTGTACCAACCAGGAGGAAAAAAGCCCATCTCTTTCAGAAATATTTTGATAGTCCCCCTAACAGTCCTACGAGTGCCTGCCTCCTTTCACATTCAGTGATCTTCCCACAGAGGAAAGAAACACTGTACAAGAAGTTCTTCTGAAAAAACGACTGAATTGATTTAGACGAAGACACAAGAACTATGTAAACAGAGTCATGGTCGGGCTCTCCCCTGAAGAGCTGTTACTCTAGAACAGACCCACGACAGGGGATCTTTAATCTTAGCATTCTTTTCCATCTAAACTTTGATTCAGACCAAGTATTTAAACCCTTCAGAGCCAGGAATCTGTGAGAGCTCAATAAATAAATTTTCCTTCTGCTGTATTTTAAATTAAAATTTATGGGTTGATGGGTTTATGTTATCAGTGTAACTATATCATTCTACATTATTAGGATTTTTCTATCAAGCATTAAAGGGGAAAGAATATCAGGGTCTGAATGAAATTTCAAGTGCCATAAAATTTCACCCATTTCTTCCATTATACCATATCACTTTTTCTTCTTTGAAAGTGACGATATTTTGAAATTTAAATGCTTTGGAAAAATAGGTTTATTTTAACTCATTCACCTTCATACACTGCTTAGGCCCATAAGTCAATATTACCACAGAGGCATGATATCACTCTACCAGATCAAGCATGTGATTCATAGTGGCCTCTGCTTCTGCTTAGGCAGTTTGGTAGATGATAAACCAAGATTCATTTATAGATTAAGGCCAAAGAGATATTTTGTTGAAATAGAAAGGTTGAATGCTCCAGCTTCCCAATGTTAATTTCAACAAGAACTGGTCTAAACAGAGATTCGATCTTTCTAGAATAATAAACACATCCACCAGAAAGTTTCAGTTATTAACTCTGAGAAGCCTTGTGAATTTACCCAAGTCTGATTAGATTTCCCTAAGTTGTTTGTGAGTGTATTTTTAACATAAAAGGGGGAAGCTGGAGCAGTTATGGTGCTTAGATTGTTTGGGAATGATGAGAGCTGAACTTCTATATACTAAATATTTACAAAGTACGTGAAAGAACCTTGAACACTGAGGCAGTAGCACTCTCATCTTTCTGGCCATGGTATAAAGACATATCCTTTTGGCTTGTCCTCATGGTGCATTGGGAATTCTTAATTCCTGGGCTTCTATTAAAAAAAAGAGCATTCCTATTTTTCTTAATTTCTGTTATTTTAATCAATAAAAGTTACAGTTAGCTACTCACCTGGTTTCCTTCCCTTTTAACCCTTTGTTTCCCACAAATATTTGCTGTGTCCAAATCAAACCCAAAAAAAATATGTTTTGTCTTAATGCTTGTTGTGTTTGCAGGTACATCACACCAAACTGAACTCATTCCAAGGCTGGCCAGAGATGTTCTCAACAAGGAACTGAAGAACACAGGATGTTTGCTTCTCTCCCAGGCCTGTGCTCCACCAGTCTGACCTGCTTATCCTCCTCGTTCTGCCATTCTCTTTTCCTTTTCTGCTATCCAGGAACCAGGTTGTGCCATTTAATTTATTCCTACACTTTTCACCTTGCCTTTATGTCAGTGCTGGATGCTTTATAAACGCTTAAAAAAAAAAAAAAAAAAGGCATAAAGAGCAACCTCAGGATCAGAACCAGTTTTAACTTCCCAGGTGCAGTTCACCTGGCTGCTTTCCAGGGCCAGTAATTCAGTAATTGCTTCAGAAGGACTCATTGCCTAAATGTGACTAGAAATAGGACCCCTTCTAGCCATAATTAATTTCAATGACATTTTGCAGAGTAGTGTTTCAAAATGCTTTATATTGTCCTAATCTCGCAAATAAAAGACTGAGTGATCAGACGGTTAAAATCTGACATTAGACCAGACAGTGGGTTTGGACATAATTTTCTGACTTAAAGTCCTGTCCTTTGATCAGGGGATTTCTTCAGTGCATTCAAGCATATCATTTCTGCTCGTTGTCCCACATGCTTTAGTTGTGCCAAGATGAATCACGTCTCTGTACACACGGTATAAAACTGTAAGTCAGCTCTTATATATTTATTTATTTATTACAGTAATTTTTGGAGTGCCTGGTGGCCTAGCATCCATCCAACAGCATCCTAGCAACAGCTCTTGACACACAAAGTTGATCATTCTGTCATGTTTACTGTATTCTCTAAACAGATTTTGTTCTAATCTCGGGGAAGATGAGCTTGAAATAGTTTATTTTATAAAAATCTCGACCGTTTAGAAATTTCTTGAAGATGGATACTGCTTGGTATGTTGTTGAAATGGTAAAAAGTCCTCTCTTGTGCAGGTTGCTTGACACAATAATGGTTACAGCTTTTTCAAGTATATTTTGAAAGCTATATGAGACAGAGTAGAAAGCCTCAAGGCTCGTTGCAGTTCTACAGCTTGACTTTCTAGGAGGCTCCCCGTTGTCACTCCTTTGACACGTTCCACGTGACAGCCTGGCTCCTGGCTGTGCCAGCCCTTTTGCCCGTGGGAGCGCCGTGTGCCCAGGGTAAGGTGGCAGCGGCCGCGACCGCAGGCCGAGCTTTCCGGCTGCCCCAGCTGCTCAGCGCTTCCCGTGGAAGTCTCAGAAGTTTCCAGAGGATTCCTCGCACCTGTGGGACCGCAGTGGCGCCCCAGGGCCGCTCCAGACCGCTGCCCCAGCTGCCCTCTGTGCTGTGCCTGGCCATGAGCAGTGCGTGCCTGGCCCAGCCCTCTGGAAGGCTCAGCACACCCAGCCACCCCGCAGCAGGCCCGCTAGTCCAGCCCTGCCCAGCAAGGGACAGACCTGACACAACCTGCCTGAGCCAGCAGGACCAAGGACGTGCTCACACTCAAGCAGGTGCTAAATCAAAACGAGCAGCTTAGAAAGGAATTCTGCAGTTTCTCCATTTTCTCCATGCTGTATGTTTGTTTAGGGCTATTTATAAAACTATATAGCCACTGAGTTAAAAGAAAGAAGACAAAATCTTCATATTAGTTACACTACTCAAAAAATACCTGTACAAAACACAGGGATTAAACAAAGCAACACAAAATCATAACTAAGGCCTGTATTCATTTTAATAGACAAAACTGTATTTGAAGAGTAGTTACAAGCTGACTGATCCTTGACTAAACTTGAACTCTACATGTGTCCAATGATTTACCATATCCTGGTGTTTTTCTCAAGGGCAACAAGTACACATATTGCATAAGTGCCCGAAAAGATTTAAAATCTCTTGCATTCAAGAATAAATTCACCTGCAACGACACAGGAGGATGAGTTGAATGGCTTTTGTACTTTCTAGAAATTTATGCTTTCCTAACATTTTATTGACTAATCAAACATCCTCCTGCAATGGAAAGTTATAAATATCAGCAGTTTAAAACACAGACTGTGAAAAGGACAGTATCAAATATGCATTTAAATGTCATGCAAAAAGAAACCTAGAATACTTTCTCCTCTCTCTAAGGTACTGCCAGAATGTCGTTGTGCATCCTCTAGAGAAATCTCTAATCAATTTTACAGTATAAAGGGGGGCAGAGGGGAGATGGCTGAACTAAATTGAAACAATTAAAAACTGTGTAGGGAATTATCTTGAGGGACTGAGAGCACGGTTATCACGTGTAAATGACTGCCACTTTACACTCAGCCTGAGTCAATGAGGAAGAAGAGAGAAGCCCCTGGACCGAGAGCAGGCTGAACGGCGGACCTCGGGCGGCGGAGAGCAGTCTGGCTGGGAGCCTGGAGCTGTGGTGTCCGCAGGGGTCAGTCCTGTTCACGTCTCCCAGCAGTGGCCTGGGTGACCATCGGCACAGAGCTGCGAGGAGCGCTGCCCCCCGGCACGCAGGAGCGCGGCCGAGCTCCGCGGGGCGAGGTGCCACCCTCCCTGCGCCGGGGTGAGAGCCCCCGGCCCGGCGCAGGCTGGGGAGGGCGGCTGGGAAGCAGCTGTGCAGGGAAGGAGCGGGGAGCCCTGGTGGCCCAGGGGCCGTCCGTGAGCCCGCAGTGCCCTGTGGCCGAGGCCAGCGGCATCCCGGGGCGCACCGAGAACAGCCGTGCCAGCAGGCCAAGGGGCTCTCACCCTCCTCCTTTCCCCAGCCTTGGTGAGGCCACCTCTGGAGTGCTGCGACCAGTTCAGGACAAGAAAGGCTGGAAAATGCTTGAGACAGACCAGTGGAGGGCTGTGGAGACCATCAGGGGTCTGGAGCTCCGAAGAAAGGCTGGGAGAGCTGGGCCCGTTCAGCCTGCAGAGGAGACGGCTCGGAGGGGACCTTGCCAAGGCTTCTCAAGGGCAGCTGTCAAGAAGTGCTGGGGCTCTGTGACAGGAGAAGGGGCAGTGGGCAAACATACACAGGAGGATCCGTCTGGATAAAAGGGAAAACTACTCTGAGGGTGACAGGGCACTGCACAGGCTGCCCAGAGACACCGTGGCGTGTCCTTATCTGGAGATATTCAAAACTCACCTGGACTTGGTCCTGTACAACCTGCTCCAGGTGAGTAGAGAGGCTGGACCAGAGGATCTCCAGAGGTGCCTTCCAACCCCAACCATTTTGTGATTCTGTGAAAGGCAAAGAAGGGTGTCAAAGGGGGGAGGTGAGAGACAGAAGGGAAAGAGCAGGAAATTGTTGCAATTCTGTGTTAATGGGAGTAGAAATTACTAAACTGGCTTATGTGTCTTCCTCACAAAAACACCATTGCCAGCAACTTTCTTGGCAGTTTCACGAAAAAAAACCAGAAATTATGCAGAAGTTGCACTGCATTCTTGTGACCAGTTCCTTTACATTAAATTGACAGATGACCAGGGGAGCTCTGGGCCAACACCACCACATCCTTTCCACAAGCATTCCAGCTTGTGTGCTGAGGCCCATGTGGCCAGCAGACTCCAAGCTGGATGCTCTTTTGGTGCCCCTGTGTGCACCTTTTCTCCAGGTCTTACTTCCAACCTTGTTCATAGCGCATTTCCTGCAGGACTAAGCTTAATGTGACCAGATTTTGTGTCTGCCCTCCATTAATGATCCAAGAAGGAGGAACTTCAGAATTTCACTAGGTCATTAAATACCAAAGATAGTTTTAAACCCTATAATTGGGAATTACTGAAGAGGTGGAGCCTACATTCTGTAGGTCAGCATCTCGGGCTGCTTTTGAAAGCCCTACGGATTATTATTATTGTTTTCAGGATTATTTCATTATTCACCTTAGAGATTTTATTTACTCCCAAGGCATTCATTCTCAGGGGGCTGGCAAAAGAAGTATCGTGGGCACAAAAGAAGAACAGCTCAGAACAGCCTGATATTTAATCATAGGTTGTAAATATCTTTTACAGACTTGTCTGTTTGCAACTGTCACTAAGCATAGAAAATTACTAAATTAGTCAGCTTCATTTACATTTTTTCTTAAGGGAGATCTTGGAACATTAGTTAAACTATATTTCAGATTTAAAGACAATAAAGCTATGTCTTGCTCTTGGAAAAGTAAAACAATATTATGATAAGAAATAAATAAAATATAATAAAATTTTTGCAACTATACCAAAGGTAAAGGGCCAAACTTTGCCCCGTTCTCTTTCTTCCCTTCCACAGGGCTAGAGAGTCCAACAGCCACAGGAAGCACAGAGGACTGCAGGGAGGAGAACTGCTTCCCTGGCTCCTGCAGCTTGGACAGCCAGCCTTAAGCAATCGGGAGGGTAACCAAGGAGAGAGGTACCAAGAGTTGCTACAAGAACACTGTGTCTTACTAGGAGCTCCCCGTGCTGGTGTAATTCAGAGTTTAAGTTTCACCAAGACATCCTGAAAGGGCTGGAAGTCTCACTGCAGTGTAAGCAAACACACAATCTTTACTGGCTTCCCGACATTCTGGCTCTTTCTCCTCCTCTCCTTAAAATATTTTGGATAGTGTAGCAGATCCAACTCTGCTGTCTGTGCACTTGAAGATGTGACACACCAGCAAGGTTTGTGGGTTTTGGAACCCACCAAGCTTTTAACATGTGAAAAGGAAAGAATATTCATTCTGGCTTCTCCCCCAGGCCTCCCCCTCCCCGCCAAAGCACCAGAGGTGTGCAGCCATGCCTCTGATTCTTTCTCACTCGCTGGAATTTTGCATTTCTGTGTCAGCTGGGCCTCCCTGCCCGCAGTCCTTGAAGGCTGAGGTGCACCCAGAGTACAGAGAAAATCTTGTGCAAGCAATTGCAGCTGCAGCATTTTGTTTCTTTGTGATCTATGGCTTCAATGTTACTCTGATAGTTCCATTTTTATCCAGATTTTAAGTTTCTAAGTGAGGAGAATTTTTCTTTAGAAGATACTGTTTTCCCTGGTATTTGTTACAATTGGCTGTATTTCGAGTATGTCAGGCGCTTAGTCAGCTGTTCCTGCAACTGAGACTTGTTTTTCTTCTTTTTATCCCTTTCATCCAGTGGAAAAAGTTTCCCGCTGCTCTCCCTACTGATATTTGATATCCTATCTCCAACTGATGTACATATTTAACTTTTAAAGCACAGCATGTCAGCTAGCTCTGCTAATTAAGACTCTTTCTGGGTTTGTATTGTTTGGTTTTCTTTTGTTGCTTTGGTTTTTTTGGTTTTCACTGAAAGATTATTTTGGAGGTATTACTTCTCAGAGGAATGACTTTTTCTAATCCAGCTCCCTCTCCTTAGCAATAGTAATTTTTAAAAACCACTTGCTTGTGCTTTGTAGCAATGTATTTATTTAATCTTCAGCATTAAAGGAATGCTTACAGGGAGCAAAGCAGCCAGTCAGCAGCTTTTTTGAATGTCTGCTACAAGTCATTATAATGCAAAAAAGTAGGGAACTTGAGAGATTTGGTTTTAGTTTCTCTAGAAGTGTTTTGCATTCTAACAGCATTCCTGATAACCATCTTTCTTCCTCTTTTTTTCTTTTTTTTTTTTTTTTTTAAACAGGAAATAATCTTTCTGGCCCCACCAGCAACTACTTACAGCGGAAAGCAGCAGTGGGAAGCCATTAATATGTAGTTATTGATTATGTTATCAAAATATATTACCAAGAGAAAGGCTAAAAGCTATCCACTGATCTTTTTACGATGACTAAACGACAAAAATGCTTCCAAAGCATTCAGTGAACACTGAACTCCCTGCTTACCTCGACAAGAATTTGTTTCCCACTGTCTTTGGGGACAGGAAGCTCCAAGTGGTAAAAACCCACAAGAACACAAAAGCAGGAATACTGAAGGAATGCTAGAAGGGTAGATTGACTGATGCTGTCATCTCATGGGCTAGTTGCCCACATTTATGTATTTCTGTGAAAACCTGCAGTGCTGTTCACAGCCCCTCGGTGGAGGGCAAGTGGAATTGGTGAGATAGCACCAGTCACTTCCAGTTCAATAAATCTAATAAATCACTGTCTGCCCTTGCTTTGCTAACTTGCTGGAAGTCACTGGTTCAGGGGCAATTTCTGTGTGATTCTTAAAGTGTCCCCAAACCAGCTCTGACATGGCCTCAGTCAGACCCCTTCTTACAAGGCAGCACCACAGTGTGATGAAGGAAGTAGAATAAACCCAAAAACCTGAACCTTCAGACTCTACCTAAAAAAAAAAAAAACAAAAAACAAACAACTTTCAAATCCCCTTGATGAATTGAAGGCCACAGCTTATTGGTAGTTCACTTCTGCCAGTCAGGGATTTACATTTCCTCCACCAAGAAGGAAAACCTTTCTACCACGATAGTTGATGCCAAAACCCAAACCTCTGGCCAAAACTATTTCCCCTAAAATAACATCTCCCTTGCTTACTCTTTTATAAAGCAAACTCCTTAATTGCTTCCAGAAATATTCTGGGCTTCTGCTCCTCTCTGGTGTGTTTTAATTTGCTCTTTTTATCTTTGTGGTGTTTTTCAGCATTCTTTCCTCAGTTAGCTGTTCACATTTGATCCTCATAATTCACTGGATGTTTCCATTTAAAAAAAAAAAAAAAAAAAGAGAGAGAGAGAGAGAGAGAGAGAGAGAGAAAGCAAGGCTTCTCTTGGATAGAAAGATCACAAATAAGAGGTTTTACCTGGTCAAAAGAGCATTGCAAAATCTGAATTTTGTGTGGGAAGGATCACAGAGTAGAACACAAAAACAAGAACAAAGCACTTTTGATGCAGTTGCTGAAACCATAATCAAGATCAGAGAGAGATTAGAAAATGAAATGTAGTTAGTACAGGGTTTGGGGGTTTTGAATCCTGTATTGGCAAACACAACCTTAACAGGGCAGGGGGGATGATAGAAAAGCTGCGTGATGAGAACCTCAGGCTCGAAGTTCAAGAAGCAGCTGAAACAGCACAAAGCAGCCATGGAGAAGCACTTCTCATGCCTACGACCCTCTTTCACAAAACCCCAAAGGTAATTCCAGTTTTACACGAGGAAAAGGTGTTCCATGTGAACACAGGGTGGGTGAAAGCAGTACAGGCATTTAAAAAACAAGATAAGCTGTTTCCATAGGTATAGTCTATGGAAACCTTTTCCAAAAACTAATCACTACTTCTGTGACCCTTATCAACACAACAGGGAATTCATGCAATAAAAATTATGCCCAACGAATTTAGAATAAATTGAAGAAAGGTATTTTTTAGCTGGGATAGGCATATAGAAATTAGTGCTTTGGGCAGTTTAGGTAAATTTTGTGGCTGAATAATTTTAGAGCTGATAGTAATGCATGCAGTTACTGCACATACCAAGTTAAGGATAATTAAGATAAGGGTGATTAAATCTCATTCTCATATAGTATAAATTAAATTGTTAAAAGTCAGGAGGCAATTTTTTCTTCCAAACTTTTTTTATTGCACACTGTATATTTTTAGGGAACATAAAAATATGTTCACCTGTTTTTGGAAGCCTCTGCTTCTTGGATACAGCTGGTAATAGAAGAGTGGATCACTGATATCATCTGGCATTAGATTATTTTTGGTGTCTGTGGTGGAAAGCCACCGGGCCTGCAAACACACCTCTGCAGACATTTGCAGTGACAACCATCTATTGCATTGTGTATATATTCAAAAGAATGCTAAAATAGTCCTTTAGCCATCTTCAGCATGTTTTAAATTCCCTGGTTTAGCGTTCTGTAAGGATTAGAACCTTTTCCTACATTGAGTATTCAGAACAAGTGCTGCTGCACATTGGCTGATCTGAGGGAAACTGTGTCCTGCCACCAAGCCTTTCTGCTGCCTTAATGAGCTCCCAGCCCTTCAGGGGCTGCTGAGGAAATCCAAGTCCCCAGAGGGATCATTCTCAGTGGTTTTTTATGCACAGGCCCAGCTGTGCATCAGCTGGCACTGCGTGTGTAGAGCACACATAGATTAGGTTTCAGTTTCTGTACCTCTGTTTTTATAATTGCACTGTGAATGGGCATTATGTTTTCACAAACCTGCCTGTTTCACTAATATGACTCACTTGTCAAAAAGGCAGCAGGAGTCCCAGGATGTATCAGAAAAGGCAGTACAGCAGGGACTACCTGCAAATCCAGAGGCACACGGGGTAAAGAGGTAGGGGGACTGTAGTACAAACACTGTTGAGACCTCCTCTGAAACACCATGAGCAATTCAGGTCTCATACATTAAAAAACAAACCAGAAAAACAAGGCAAGTACAGATAAAGGATAATAGCATAATAAAGTAAATGGAGACTCCCATCCTCTTGCAGGAGGAGCCTGTAGCTTGGCTAGCTCCGCCGAGTACCAGAAGAGCTGTGTGTGGACAGAGCCCTTCACCACAATGCACAGATGTATCCTGAAGGCAAAATACACATTTAGGCCATGAAACAACATTAGTGTGCAAAAAATAAATCGGGCATAAACTGATACTGGAGTGCTAGCTGGAAATTTCTAATCGGGCATGGCGGTCCTAAAGCAGACTTCAAATATGAACAACGGGGACAAGAAATGTCTCAATTAAAAAAGAACAACAACAAACCACCACAAAAACACACTCACAAAAAACCCCCCAAAACAAACAAAAAACCCAAAACCCCAACCAAACAACAAGCATAATTAAATCATAAGGATCCTAATCACTCTGTCCTCTTGGAGAAGGAATCAAAAGTAGCAGGCTTCTTAATGCTGGGCAGTGTAACACCTGCAAGGAATACCAGACGTTCCCAGGAATGCTAGAACTGTACTTTAAATTCAGCATCCCAATATTTTCAGTTGTTGCAATTTGGAATGCGGAGAGTTATGCAGAGAAGCATAACCCAGTGTACAACCAGCCCACCCCCAGTTCAGAGTTTTGATACTTCTGTGCATCTGACCATATGGTTATAACAGAATTATTCTTTTTCCAGATTACTTTTTAGCTGTACCAATTTCAACTACCTGATTCGGTTCATCACATTTTCGATACTGCCAGTTAACAAAGCTTTGAGTGAGGATTGCAATTTACTACATAACAAAGTCATTTTCAGTGTGTAAAAACGAATGTCTACCACCAGGAATAGAAAATGAAAGTGACACACATCTGGTTCATGAGGTGAAGGTTCCCTTTCCTCTGGGAGCCACTCAGTATCACAGAGAGATTGGAAACACAACTTCTCTAACAGCCTGCTCTGATAACACAGCCTCAGTTAGAGGCTGGGAAAGATCAGAGCTGCAAAACCTGCGTCTGAAAGACTGAGCTGTTACTTCTCTGCTGCAAGCAGATAACAAAAAGTGTCCATGGAAACCATTTTTATGCTTATCTAACAATCTCTGAGCAAAAAAGCCTTGGAAGGTGTGAATTGCAAAGGGCAGGCAAATATCCAAATGGCAGGGGGAGTCATCATCCCTTCCACATTTTTCTACTGGTTGCCCACCTCGGCAGCACGAGTCCCAAAGGTGTTTTGCCTCTCGGCTCTCTCCCGAGCTCCCACCTGTGTAAGGCAGCCCGGCCAGGAGTCCTGGCTGGGAGGAGAGCGGAGCGCGTCAGGCGCTGCGCCGCCCGTCCGCCGGACGCGCTCCTGGGTAGGAGCCAGCCCCGCTCCCCGCAGAGCTTCCCCCGGCCTGAGCTCCGCTCCTGGAGCGCGGCTGCTCCGCCTGCTCGGCTTCCAGCCACTTCCGCGGCTGCACCTCGGTCCCGATCCATCCGTGGTGCGGCTCATCCGCTGGGACAGTTCGCACGCTGCCCCACCTCAGAGACAGCTAAAAACCAAAACCAAGCCCTACCTGCGTGTGTTTATTAAGCAAGATTGTACACGGCAGATATTCAAGAAAAACGTTTCAAATGTTATCTGAGACACTTTGTGCTTTTTTAAACTTGAAGTTCAGTGCTATCAAGCTGTTTCCCCACACATGCGAACAAAAACGAGGTTAAAATAATATTTGATCAGTCTTATTTTCAAAACAATCCTCCAAAATTAAGTGAAGGCTGATGAAGTGATTAATCTATTGTTTTCAGGCACTGAAACTTCACATAGTGCTTTGAGATAATCTCTGGCATAAATGGAAAATCACTGGAAAGGAAAGCCACAGATAAGATAGGAAACTCCACGTAATAGCAGCTCATTCTTGGGATTTAGAATTAGGCCTTCACACTGATCACAGCTATGCTTTGTAGCAAACCCTTGGAATGGTTGTCCTTTGCAAACTGATTGTACACATTCCTTCATTGGAGCATTTCTTCATTGTTCAGCACTCACAGCAATAACATCAGGAAGCCCAGTAAGTTTTCATACTACTGAGAAGTCATCTGGGAAATATCTCAAGACTGGGAGTGTAAAATTATGACACAAATGTAGTGAACATGTTCAAAACTGAGGATGGATGTACTGCAATATTTTTATTTCTCCTTGCCTTTTTCAGACTGCTAAAATTAGCAAAGGATGGTCTGTTCTTAGTCCTTATATTAATAACAGCAAGACAGTGGAGATCTTTCTTACTCCAAGAGCCTAAATTGTAGGATTCAGCTCTTACAGAATGGCAGTCATATACTTGTGTACATGAAAACTCTCAGCTACTGTAGAGAGGGATTTCTTGTTACTTCTTAAAATACAGTAGTGTGTCTCCTTATTTTGGTTTAATATTATTAAATTATATTTATTTAAATTTTATTTATATTATTATTATTAATTTATTTTTAATTTTGGTAGAATTTTCCCGGCTACTCGGTGCTTTGGTGCTAGGAAGACGCACAGTCACTTTGTAGAATTCTTCTGTATAATTAAGCAACTTATTTAGCAAGTATTTCTCAAGTCATGCTGTTCATAATAATCTTGGCTAAGAAAATCAAAGCAGCATCTCCCTCAGCTGCTATCAAGAAATAATTCCAAGGTGATGATCATAATTCTTCCGTACATAAAAGCAGAGAAAGGCAGCACAGGCCTGATGAATGAGAATTTTTGTGCTTTGAAGGCAATCTGAAGACACTGTCCTTGCATTTCAAAAGCCCCATAAATTTCTGTTAACAGGGTCAAATGCAGCATTGAAGGCAGCTCTGCCTGGGATGAATTACGACAGTACTCGGAGAACAAGCACCGATGTTAGGTTTCTCCTTTAGCCAGCCTTTACTGGGTGGGAGTTTACTAGAGAATGAAGTTGGTAAGTGGCTTGGGTTTGTTCAAATGGCTAATAATCAAGAAAGTGAACTGGGTGAATTCCCGTTTGATAATAAGGAATGATCAGTACCAAAACCATCTATCTTCTTTCCACTGTACATAATTCAGTTATATGGATCCGCAGCAATATATAAATTAGGAGTTTTTAAAAGGTTTGTGGGGTTATCCTGCAGTTCTTGAACTTTTCTGCTTTGTCTGTGAATGGGTATTTCCTTCTGACCCCAGGTGGGAATAAAGATAGGTCTAAAATAATTATTTGCTTTGTTAAAATTTTTCATCTTGATCCATTAACCCATCAGCCATGGATAAGAAGACTCAGAATTCAGATCCTGAGCCTCTTCAGTCTCCTTTGGCTTGGCAGAACACAAACCCCTCTGTATCATGTTTTGACAACAAATAGGGATCACTGTGTAGACTCAAGCTTGAATCCCACTTTTGTAAGAAGCTGGATGTGAGGCATGACATGCTTCTAAAACCAAAACTCAGCAGTTTGCTTTGTTAATGAGTTTTGGTTTTTATATATTTAACACTTTAACATTTAATAACTCACAGCACCATGTCCATTTCAAATGGAACACACGAAGCAAAAGCATCACATGGTTATTAAGAACTGCACTCACTCCACGTTTTAGAACACAAAGATCTATTGTTTTGATTGTAATCCAATTTAATGTCTTTAGTGCACCAGAGAATAACTTGCATATCTTCTGAAGTATCTTGAAGACTATTCTAAGAACAGTTTATGCAGTTACTACAGTTAAAATGATCTCCTTGGCAGCACAGACTGACCTGTGCAGCAGCACTTACGTGCTCTGCCTGCCCGTGCCACAGTTGCTGATGAGACAGGGACAATGGCTTTAATAAACACTTCAAAATTACAGGATCATCACCTGTGATCATGACAGCAATTCCAATACATAAATATATACATTCATTAATATGTCCATGGTTTGGTGTGCGACCTGAAAAAATGATCTATTTATTACATTTAGGCAGGAAAAAGGAAAATACCAACATAACAAAACATAACTAACATAACCAGCAAATATAACTAACTGAGGAAGTGTAACACATACTACTGACACAATTAAATATCTCATTTGTCTCAGCTGTTAAAAGGAAAAAAGGCAGAAATTCTGAAAGTGTCACTGAAGGACTGTTTATTTTTTTAATGCTATAAATACTGCTGCTGACAACTACATTTAATTAAATTATTTACTAGGTACTGACTAATTAACTAGGACATTGTACATGGGAAGGACTCTGAGTAGCTATTATTATTCTACTGCTTGTAACTCAATATCTTTGCTTGAGCATGTGCACATGGGTTCTGGTTCAGTCTCTGTGAACTGACATCCCAATTATGCCATGGCCACTCATAAAAAGCACCAACTCATATGAAATCTTTTTCCCCTCACAACGCTGTGAGAAAGAGAAATGATATCAAATTACTGCCTGAGAACGTGGCATCAGATCCAGTTGTTTGATTCCCCCTGTAGGCAATTGCATTTGTTCCTGTGTTAGTGAATATTTATCTTATCCAACTTCTTTCAAGCCTAGATGGAAATCGAGACCTTCAGACAGCAATAGTATACTGAAACAGAATTATAATTATTATTATTTGAATGGCTCTCTATTTTTACTTGCTTGACTGCTTGATATGGACCAAACCCCAAACTGCTGAAGTCCACAGAAGATGGACATGAGTAGACTGCTGGAGGGCTGTCACATTCAGAAGAATACAAAGTGTTGAGATCTCATTTCCAAAGGAAATAATTTCATTTGATATACAGGAAACAAGTGTACATAAAAAAACACCAGAAATATAATTTTAGGACTATGACATATGGGTTTTATTTTTACCCTCTCTAATGTAAGCCTTGAGAATAATTTTTAGCTTCTTTTTTCCTTAAAGGACAACCCCTTGAAAAAGTCTTTCGCTCATTTCTGTTTAAATCAACTCAAGGCAATGAAATCCAAAAGCACTTTTCCCTGTGGATAAGAGACAGCCCACCACACCCCAGGTCCTGCTGTAACCTGAGGAAAGCCTAGACCACCACCTTCTAATCTGTATCCTGAAGGGTGGTAAACCAATATAATTGAAACCTACCCTGATGTGATGGGTCAGCAGACTGAAGTTACAAGGAAAACCTTATCTTTGAAGTATCAATTTCCAAACTAAGGGTTCAACATGCATATCTATCACAAACTCTCTCTCTTACTTAAAACTGAAAAAGAAGGGACACATGGCTCATTACTTTAAGTGGCAAAATCACCCACAAAAAGCTGTCCTATTTTTCTGACATTCACTGTTCCACAGAAGATGCCTTTAATGATGTAATTAGCAATATTCTTGGTTGTTTAGTTGAGTTACAGTGCCATTTAATACACAACAATACCTGCTCAAGTAAGAGAATGCTGTTCTTTCAGCATGTAGCAGTTGAAACAGGACTTCCATTGTCATGACTTACTAAAGCACCACTCCTAAGCAGAAGGGAAAAACCTCAGCAAGAAACAATCTAGGTACTGAAATGCAAAGTCAGATATCACATCTCTTTTTTTCCTTACTATGAAAATACACCTTTTAGTATTTTCTGTGGAGTTCTGGCATGCATATTACTGAGCATGCACATACTGTAGCTTTAGTTACCTGTATATCCATTGTATTTGCCTAAAACGGATGGGAATTTAATGCTATTTTGGAAGCCTCAAGTAATTTGTAAATTATAGCGGTCTGAGTATACTTTCAGCTGAGTCCTTGCTACCTTTCACAAGTCCCTGCTGGCCCTAGAGAACTGGAATGCTATTGGCAGGAAATGTGGGAAGTAACATGCTAATTTATGGAAAGACAGGTCTCGTTCTGCCAGTACAGAAAATCCTCAGCCCCAAGGTAAGTCTAATACACCAAGCAGATTTCTTAATGTATTAAATCATATCTAATTCATCTTTCCAAGTACCTGAAAACCAGATTGGAACTGGCTCTCCAAAATAGGTGTTTTCTGATTTCTAGTCCTTTGGCTAATAGAATCTTCCACTGAAAAAGGTGGATCCTCAAATCTTTCGAGAAAGGAATATGCATTGCATGAATCCCTGTATTTCATAATCCCAGAGAACGGGAGATGTTCCCTAGGCAACATTTGTGAAGCTAGGTAGCAAAAGCAGCAAATAAACAGAAGTTTTGTCAGAAATAAAGAACACATGACAAAGTTTACTTTTATGTTGTTTTTACTTGTTTGAAGTCCAGAATTTATTTTACATTCCCTCAATCTTGGGCTCTAAAACAGTGCACCAGAAATGAAAAAATGCCAAATGATGCTGTATCTAACATGGACAACAGGGAATGTTTGGGGTTTTTTGGAGTCCCATCTGCTGGTGTTTTTTTACTGTAACAGGGAAGTTAAGAATGGTTGTGTTCACAAGTACTGTAGTGGATCAATGGCCCCATTTTTAGGGTGAAGCAGTGCTGAGGACCCACCATCCACAGCACACACAGTTCTGGTGGATTATTTAATCTTGGCTTAATTTGCTGTCACGGCCCAAATGCCCTAAAATACCTACACAGTGTATTTGACATACTGCTACCTTACACTTTTCAGTTCATATGACGTATAACTGCCTGATTACGTGAGCCAAAACAACACGTAAGCAGGTGAGATCAGGAGAGTCCACTCAAAAAGTTCTTTTCTGGTCTAAACTAAACCCTTAACACTAGTAGCATGTTTTCTGCTTCTGATTTCCTTCCTGGGTCTTGGCTCTTCACAGCTGTCCTGATGTCGGGGTTTAGGATTTTTGCTTTTGTTTCTTTCTCTCGTGGAATTTTGTTCCATCTGTCGCTAAGAAACCACAGATGCTTAAAAGACAAAAGAAGCTGCCCCGGGAAGGGTGCGGCTGGCTGGAACTCAGCCGGTGGGTTTCTCCCGGAGGAGCGGAGACTGCGAGATCGGGGCTGGGGAAAAGGCCTTGGGTGCAGCTCCCGGCTCTGCTCCTCTCGGCACTCCCAGGGGAAACAGGCTGCGGCCCCGTGGGGACGTTTCGCCGCCTCTGCTGGGTCCCGTCAGCTGCTGCCTTCTTCTACCGTGAGTGGAGCTCTGCTTGTCAGAGCGGCCCTCGCACCGGGACCTTACTTACACCGGCCTCACTACAGAAGGACCCGCTCACCATCCGCTCGGGTACCGCAGGGCTGACTCCGGAACGCCGGGCCCCTTCCCGCCAGGGGAGCCTCTCCCGGTCGCGCTCGGGAGCCGGGCTGCCGCTGCCCAGCCCCGCCGTTCCTTTGCCACGTGTCCGGTTCTTGCTGCACTGTAGCCCCGCACCCCCTGCCTGCCGGGACACCCGCTGCTCCTGCCAGGGCTGCCGAGGTTCTGCTGCCTCCTGCCTGCTGCCCGGCTGAGCCGCCCTGCCCTTGCGGCCACCGCTACGCGGTTCCTGCCGCAGCGCATCTCTGCAGCCCATCCCTGTCCTGCGGCCCATCCCTGCCCTGCAGCCCATCCCTGCCCTACGGCCCATCCCTGCCCTACGGCCCATCCCTGCCCTGCGGCCCATCCCTGTCCTGCGGCCCATCCCTGTCCTGCGGCCCATCCCTGCCCCGGCTGCCGTCCCTGTCGTATAGCCCATCCTTGCCCTACAGCCCATCTCTGTCCTGAGGGCCATCCCTGCCCTACAGCCCATCCCTGCCCTACAGCCCATCTCTGTCCTGAGGGCCATCCCTGCCCTACGGCCCATCCTTGCCCTACAGCCCATCTCTGTCCTGAGGGCCATCCCTGCCCTGCGGCCCATCCTTGCCCTACAGCCCATCCCTGCCCTGCGGCCCATCCCTGCCGTACAGCCCATCCCTGCCGTACAGCCCATCCCTGCCCTGCAGCCCATCCCTGCCATTACCGCGCGGGGGAGACGCGGAGGAGCTCGCGGCACAGCGCCCCCTGCCGGCGCGGGGGAACCACGGCCGCTGGGCCCGCCAGCGCCCGTGCCGGTTGCGCCCGGAAGTGCGGGGAAGCGGACGCGGCCTGCGGGCCGGAAGGGCCCGGAGCGCTCGCTGGGTTGTTCTCAGTGCTGCTGCTGTTCTCCGCCTTCTTACACACACACCAGCAAAAAACTGTTCATCCTCCCCCCTTGGCTTTGCCTGAAAGCCCCTTAATTTCAAAGTTACAATAATTTGGAGGGAAGGGGGTCATTCAAACCAAGACACCTGCGTTCGGAGTAGTCTCAGAATCACAGAATCATTTCGGTTGAAAAAGACCTCCAAGATTGAGTCAAACCTTTGACCCATCACCACCCTGTCAACTCGACTAGAGTACTGAATGCAACATCCAGCATCCAGTCATTTCTGGAACACCTCCAGCGATGGGGAGTCCCTGACTTCTCTGGGCAGCCCATTCCAATGCCTGACAACAGGTACAGGGGGACTATCACTGCTCCGGTCCAGCTAGCCACGCGATTGCTGATCCAGGTCAGGATGCCATTGGCCTCTTGCCCACGCAGACACAGCTGGCTCATGTTTAGCTGCTGTCAGCCAGCACCCCCAGGTCCCTTCCTGTTGTCTCATTACAGTATTCCATTTAAGCACAGCTGCATGAGCTAAAAACAAGCATTTTGCCTGTTTATAATTTACTTGGCTATGATGAATATTAGTAACAGTATGGATTGTTCCAAGGGTAACTTCCAGACAAGCCCAACAGACCAAGTGCTGTGTTGGTGGGATTAACTGCAGGTAGCCCAAGCACAGCCAGCCAAAGATCCTCTATACTTTAACTCCCCACACCACACACTGCTGCATTTCAGTCATGCAATTTGTTTGGAGTATCACATTCCAGCCCATAACATTATTTAGTCTTTTTGTAAGATTAGAAAGAAGGGAAAATAATCCTAGCAGATCTACTATTTGGCTCAACACCTGGCAAGTGCTTAAGCAAAACACAAGGGTTCTTTTATGTTCCTACTCCTGACCACCTTATGTTCCAGCACAACCCCTGTCCCACAGGGTCTCATACATAACATCCCACTCCATAACCCCACCTGTAGGACCACACCTGATCCAATTCCTGGCCCTGCTCCTTTGCTTTTTGCCAAGCTCCCACAGTGCTACTGCCTAAACAAAGAGCTTTTTCAGGCATCAGAAAGTTACAACCTGGCTGCAAGAACCATATCAAATCCTATTTCTGATATCTAAATTCCATTTAATCTATCCATAATCCTTCAAATACTGTAAATGTTTGTCTTTCGATTAAGAAAACAAAGCCAAACCTACTG